>JAOTQR010000001.1:36991124-37017732 GCA_025774065.1 Solanum ossicruentum | reverse complement strand
AATTAATTATTTTTTATTTTATTATTAATTAATATATTAATAATTTTTTAATAATCATGAAGAGTTTATATATAAAGGTGAAATCTTGCTGCTTGTGCATTGAGTGAAGTAAAATTACGAGCAAAAAGAAAGCATTTGCACAATAGATTATATATTGCCAATATTAAAACAAAATTGAAAGTCGAAAGCTGTTAATCACTTAACAGACAAGAAAACAAAGAGAAAAAGGAATTACAAAAACTTCAAATAAAAAAATTAAAAACAAAACCCCATATTCTGACCCTGGGTTCTAGCTTTCTTCTAACCAAAATAAAATAAGGTTAAATACTTAAAACCACTCTAAAAGGTGTAGAATCTACTTGTTTAATGTGCTGTTATTAGCACATCTATCCATAATTACCACCCATAAATCTTGATCAAAACAAAGAGCATCAAGATTAGTTTACTATTTACAATGGACTCATTTGGGTTACTACAATGGGGCTCCGAACCACATGCTTTCCATCAACCCAAGAAAGTGACCCGAAAACTGCACCAGAATCATTCAACACCAGATTCTTACTGTCCACTGTTATAGTTACGTAGTAACTCAATTTCCTTATCTTCTCCGAGAACCCCAATTTATCCGGCTTTACACTCACTGTTACCCCTTTTGGTGCCTCAATTTTCACTCTGTACATGCTATTTGCATCACCGACGTTCGTTACTGTTCTGAAGAATGTCTTGCTTGAAACCCCATTTTCTGCGGTTGAAAACAGTGCTGCTATTGATGGATAGTTCAAATTCTCCGGCAATGGCTTCTTCATCGGACAATTCACTGCTGATTTAGTGATCACTTGGATTGTCTTGGGGCCGTACTCGATTGCACATAAGAAGCTTACGTAGTCTTCGTTTGCTAGATCGTATACTAGCCCGGGATCCAATGCAAGATCAAGATTTAAGTGTCCTGCACCATAATCGTACGGTGTAGCTGGCTTTCCAGTGGATTCATCTGTCATTGATTGCAGCCTGTTATCGACGAGATTAGCTGTGGTCATCATTGCAGATCTTATTGCCGCTGGACTCCAATCAGGGTGAGCAGATTTTAGCAACGCTGCAGCACCACTTACATGAGGACAAGCCATTGAAGTGCCTGAGAGTATATTGAACTCTGCTTTTCGATTGTCTAATTCTAAGCCAGTTGGACCAACTGCATCAGTCCATGCAGCTAAAATGTTAACCCCAGGAGCTATAAGGTCCGGTTTTAGGATTTCAGGGTTGAGACCATTTGGTCCTCTCCCTGAAAATGATGCCACAACTGGAGCTGGTTTCACTCCAATTACAGTCCCATGGAAATTGATCGTTGCAGTTGCAGTCGGATTCTTCGATATATAGGCTTTAATTGCATCACCTTCATTAGCACCAACAGCACAAGTCGGTATCAAATGAGCATCACCAACAAGACCTTCACCATTTGACACTCCATTTGTGAGGATCATTCCAACACCACCAGCTTTATTAACAACTAATCCCTTAGCAACGCGGGGGTTGCTACCGCGATCACAGATCACTATCTTACCTCTAACTAAATGAGGATCAAGTGAATTTTCCATACAGAGTGAAGCAGAAAGCACACCTGATTTCCCAGGGTACACTATGGGAAACATTTTACCATTAAGTGGTTTTCCAGCGTATAAAGATACACCGGAAAGTTTCCTTCCGTCACCGAGAATTACTTCTGAAGGGAAATTCCGATCAATTGTGCCAGCTCCAACAGTAGTTAACCATGGTGCCAAGTTAGTGACTGACATTCCATTAGGTCCATCATTTCCAGCTGAGGAAGAAACAAATACACCCCTAGAAACAGCACCATAGGCTCCGATAGCAATTGGATCGAGATAGTAAGGTGAAGATATTCCATCACCGCCTCCAATCGAGATGGAAATGACATCAACCCCATCGGAAACAGCAGCATCAAACGCCGCAAGGATATCGGAATCAAAGCAACCAGAATTCTTCCAGCAAACTTTATAAACAGCTAATCGAGCTTTTGGGGCAACACCTTTAGCAATACCCGATGCATAACCGGACATGCTAGCTCGAAAAGCATGCCTACCAGCAGCTGTAGAAGCCGTATGGGTACCATGGCCGTCAGCGTCTCTGGGTGATCGGAACTCAACGGTATCATTGATTCCCCCACCAATTGGGCCAAATCCAGGGGAAGCTTCATGACCTTTAGAGAAAAATCGAGCACCAATAATCTTCCGATTGCAATTCCGAGCAGTAAACTTAGCTCCTGTTTCACAAACCCCTTTCCAACGAGTAGGAACAGGACCCAGATTCAGATCAGAAAAACTCCGACGTTCCGGCCAAATCCCAGTATCAAGAACCCCAACAATAACATCAGAACCATAATCCGACTCCGACCATAATCCTTTCTGGTTTCTTAGACCCAGAAACTGCGGTGACCTTGTAGTATGAAGTTGCCTCCGACGATCCTCAAAAGACGCAAGAACTGAAGGATGTTGAAGTACTGAAGCAGCTTGAGAAGGACTCAAGGAAGCTGAAAACCCATGAAAAACATTATCATAAACATGAAGGATGTTCACCGGATCAGTGAACTCGGAGCTGTACCAGTGGTAATGGCTGGGAAAAACCGCCGGTTTAGAGAAGCTATCGACTCGGAATATGTAAGTTTTAAGTTCCGGTTGAGCAGAAACCGGCGAGAAAAAGGGTATTGAAGTGAAGGTGAAACAGAGGAAGAGTGTTAGAAGAAGAAGCGAAGCCATGAGAGGAAAACAGAGTAGGGTTTGAAAAGAGAGTGAAGTTAAGTGTGAAGTGTGGATTACTGACAACTCATGTTGGTGTGATATAGAAGGGATTATTGTCCTTTTAGATCCGTTATAATCAATATTATTTTAATTTGAATAAAATATAAAAAGCTGGGAGGACTTGTTTAATTTTATTTTAATTTTTAAATAAATGTTTAAGGAATTTTAGATAGGATTTTGCCTCTGAGAAAGCTGGACTTGTTGACGAGATTAGCTTATGTGGTCTGACCCCAATTTCTGCGGAAAAAGTGGAATAAATTACCTAACTCCTATCAGTTTTTTTTAAACATAAAATCTTTTTTCAGTATAATAAATTGTTAAATTTTAAATTCGAACATAACTGAAGAGAAACTAGGAGTTCATTTGGATTAGAGAATTGTAAACAATCAATAAATTTTAAATAAAAAATTAATTTTATAAATAAGTTATTATATATATATATTTGAATAAAAGTGATCAAATTGATAACAAACCGTTGATATTTGGTTAAAAGGTGATAATAAACTGTTTTTTTATAATTTAAAATAACTAAAACACTCTTAATATTTCTATTAAGAAATATAAATTTTATTAGTATTCGCCCTATTTCATATTAACTTAATTTTTTGAATTATTTTTGTTGTTCAAAAAAGTTGATTTGTTTAAAATTCAAGATAGATGTTTGAAACTTTTTCATATTTATCCTTTTTTTTAATAAAATTTTATACTTTCTAGAAATTAAACTACATTAGTTACAAAGTTATTTACAAAAGTAATAATGAATGTTTCTTAATATATGTAGATGACCTCATAAATTAGTTAATATCGAATAGAGGAAGTAGTTTTTTGATAAAGAATGAATATGAAGTCAAATATATTATTTTGAAAATTCAAAAGGCTATAAAGAAACAATTTTTTTTTTAGAAAATGCTTATAAATCAATTTAATTCACTTATAACTCCGTTAAACATGCATAAATCACCAAGCTACCTTTGCACGAGGACTCAACTTCATATAACCTTTTCAATTATTAATATAAAAACTGCAGTGGAAAAACCATAATAATGAAATGTGTAATTGTATCCTATCTTTTAGAGTACTCCTAATTGAATTTGCTTTAATTAAAATCTTTGATGAGCCAAAAATATGACTTAATTAACCAAAGGGGGGCAAAAAGGAAAAGTGGGTCAATTGGAGAAGTGATGATTTGTCTTTATGTCTTTTCCCTTTTTTGTTGATAAGAAGTGAAGGTGGACCAATATTGTTGATTGCAATAATGCTACGAACAGGACAACAAATAAATTTATAAAATTGGGTAAATTGTGGACGTAGCACCAGAAGAAATTAAAATAAGAGTAACATAAATTTTGATCCTCAAATTCTAAATTTGGACGATTACACAAATTGGCTTCCACCTTGTCAGGTCGAGACGAAAATGGAAGATTAGCATTACATGAATAATAATTAGAATATGGAAAAAAAAAAAGAATTAGTTTTTGAGGAAGCATGGACATGAAATAAATAATAAATTAAGAGTTCAATTACAAAAATGTGAGTGAGAAACCAACGTTGACCTTTGTGAGGAAAAGAACTAGCACAATAAAATTAATTTTGATTGATAATTGAAGAGCTAGTACACACTTGCATTTGGTCATATTATTTGGGTAAAAATAATATTCATAGAGCATATTTTAGGCAACAACAATAATATCTAGTGTAATTTCCAAGATAAAGTTTGAAGAACATAGAATATACATTAACTTGTTCTATTTCTATTGTACATAAAAAAATTACTTTTAAAAAAATACACAAGTCAAATAACACAAATATAGAAAAAAAAAGTGATAAAACATATACTAAAGGTAGGAAAGCATCACATAAGTATAATAACATACATTGAATTGAAACAATGACAACCACATAGTCATGCAATAACGAAAACGCAAGACATTAATGATAGCATCATAAATCGCAAGATAGGAATTTACAAAAAGCTGTTAATATTAATGTGATCAAAAGAAAACCAAGTATGGTCGGTATATTATCCCAAGCCTAATTAACACTTTCCCTCATCTAACTCCTAATATGCTATCCTAATCTGCGATTAGCTCCAAATTCTTCTCTGATTATGTTCTCACAATTGTTAAAGCTACATTATATTATATTTTAATTTAACAAGTATAGCTGCATAATAAAAGTTAATTTCTAAAAAATATAATGCTGAAAATGATTATTTCTAAATTTTACGTTTATTTGGTCCAACAATATTTATGAATTATGAAGGCGTGAATAGTTGCGTGATTAAATATAAACATAGGGCTTTGATAGCACGTGTTAAGCCTATATCATGCAAAATAATATTAGGCCCCAATACATTAATATATGATGGCCCAACTAACTATACAAGAAAATGACAACCTTGTGAATATCACCACTGAAAGTCGCAAAGATTCACGAGGTCTGTCTCTATTCATTTGCCTAATTTCTACAATTACTCTCTTGATTTAATTTATTTATTTAATTTTATTCGATACAAAATTAATTAGCTAGATATGTTTATATCACTATGCTTCATACTAGATTAGTAAGTGTTCTCCATTTTGATTATAAGTAATACCCCACAAAGACAGATATCAGGATCCTCAGTAACAAATGTAATCACTTCCTAACTTCATCTATTTCCTTTGTGTACTTTAATCCTTTTTTTTTTTTTTTACTTAAAATCATTATTTCCAACTTTTTGCTTCGCAGATAAGAGACTTAACTGTCAAGTTTCATTTTTTTTTTATTTTTTTGCTTTTTATTCCCACTTTTGCGTTTAAGAGGCCTCGTTAGTTTTTAGATTGAAAAAAAAAAGAAAGAAGTATTGAAACTGTCCTTGATTTGCAAGAAGTTATTAGCTTCATTCTCGATTTATTGGGAGTCATAAAAACGCTTGTCTACTAGATGAACTAAACTAAAATACGTTCCTGATTTATCACAAGTTTTAAAAATCACCCCCCTTAACTTGGCAAGAATTCAGGAGTGTATTTAAATTCAATTAATTAAATAAATGAATATTTTTTAACACTGTCAATAATTAGAAAACGAAACTAATAATCCGTATCAAATTTTAAAATATTTTTAATACTTAAAAAAAAAAAAAGCTATCACGGAGTGAAGAAAAAGAACATAATTAGCAAAAAGAGAGCAAAAATGAAAATGGAGACACAGAAAAGACTGAAAAAGAATAAAGAATCAGAAAAAAGCAAAAGAAGAAAAGAATTAAACCTACAAATATGAAATATCTCCGTGAACATGTCCTCATAATTGCGTGGCCGAACGGTATATATTCGCTGTCGGCCTTTTAATTTGTTGCGGACATCTTATCATTCAACCTTTTTGTAACTAAACCTTGACCTAATTACCACTAAATACTTTTTCATTTAATTGGTTCGTCTTACTCTTTTTTAAAATTTTCTATTTGATATATTTAAAAATCATTAAAAAAACCAAGAGTAAAAAAGGAAACACTTTTTTTTTTCGTTCATATAACCGAAATTGATCCAATTAATAATATAGCTCAAATTGAATGATCTAGATTTTAGTTGTGCTCAAATTGACCAATTAAAGAACATATAATATCATTGTTTAATCTGTTAAAACTGGCCAGGAAAAAAAGTTCGAGGATCTGCAATGTACCCAATTCGATAAGGTAATGGGCTTTATTGGGGTAGCTCAAAACCGTTTTGAGGCCCGAAAGTCTAAACGAGAGAGTTGGGGGAAGGACTGTCATGGGCTGGGCTGGGCTGGACTATTTGTTTATAGACAATACCCAATCTTCAATCCAGATGTTAGTGGGATAACCATATAATAGTGCTTATGATGGGAATAGCCATTTTTTAGATATTATGGATAGCCAATTTATGGACATTGAGTGATGTTCAAAAATGTATTTGGAGTTGAAATTGAGAAGAAGTGCTATTGATTTCACTTGGAAAAGATTTATGTTTTGTGAGTGAAACTATTATTTCAATTGACATATTAATGAACGAGTCATTTAACATATCAACTTACTGTTTTTAAATATCTATGTTTGAATTAGTTTTCGCTCATCTTGACTAATTTTACGAGCATCTATAATCTCCCGTCAATATAGGTGCCACTGAATTGGATAGATGAGAAGAGATTATATAGTATTTTTGCTTTAAATATGAGAAAGGAGAATTCATGATTCTCAATTGAGTTTATTGACTACCATAAAACACCCTATGCATGCACCAAATCTAAGTGGACTATACTGTTCAAGTAACAACAGTAATTTGAACACTGATGCACACTCATGAATATAAAAAGCAGAATCCTCATAATCGTATAATTTAGATACGTGATAATATAAACAAATAAAATACTAGAATAGCTAGAATGATCTATATCAAGATTAGTTGATTCAATTCTTAGTCCGCTTGAGAAGGCTAACTCAATTCTGTGGGGTATGAGGAAAAAGCCTATAAAAGAGAGATTAAATGTCCTTTCCTACTCAATGTTAGATAACTGGTGGAGAAAAGTTTACCACTCTGAATCGAAGGTAGCTAATTTTCACCTGCTACCACAGTTTGTGGGATTAAATCTAATTAATCATTTTATTTCTTGATCTGCCATATCTTAAGAACTAATTTTACATTTGGTCCTTGACATGATTAGCTATTTAAATGGTTGCACTAGGGGGCATGATATTCGAAGTGTACCAATTTTTAATTGATGGAGTTAGTTCAGCAGACAGCTTATAATCAAATTCTAAAATTCATGATATGTATACAATTTACACGCAGATGTGATGTTACGTGCCATAATTACACTTCTTGTAGTATATAAAGATATTCCTTTCGTAAATAAATGCATGGACCCAATAATAACTACCTAATAATTAAGAAACTGGTAAGTCACATGCTTTCTAGTAATTAAATAAAGCAAATTATAAAACGTAAACTTAGCAAATTAGATTAAGGTAAACCGAAAGAAACGCATGAAGGATTTATTAAATCATGTTAACAAGAATTTACAAAGTATCCCAAGGCAAAAATATTGGATTACTGTTTAAGAATGACAAAAGTTTTACATTGATGGTTAGTGAGATAGTAGATTCTTTATAAGGTTTGATCAATCCTCCTTCATTTGAGCTAGCGTGAGAGTTAGGCCCAAGACTTAATTTTACATGGTATTAAAGCAGGATCCATCTCACTCAATATTGGGCCCTGAAAATTAAAATTATCTATGCATCATATGCTATACTAAGCATTGAACGTAAAGTGAGGTGTTGAACAATGATAAAATTGTTTCATATTGATGATTAATAAGATTAGATCCTCATAGATCTGAAAAAGTATGAAGTGGGATAAAAGAAGGGGAAACATTAAAAGAAGTATTTTCCCTTCGTATAATCATAAGTTTGTTGAACATAAAATAATTTTCTTTTCTTCAACATTATTTAACCAAGGCCAACTGAGGACAGTCAGATCACTAGTCAGGGTGTGGATCCATATCGGTTTTAATAGTACCCCCTACCCCAATTGATTATTTTTTTTTTTTAATTTTATTGATAATGCTTGTATTTGAATTAACTAATAACTATACTAATTCTATAAAGTAGTTGTTACATCGCTTCCTTCCTTCATATTCCTATTTTTTGCTCCTGAAAATCTTTATTTATTTGTTTTATAATTATAATATTTAACTTATTTATTCACAATTAATTTTATGAGACTGCTATGACCTCCAAAAAATTTGAGCAAAGAGTGTGTGATGTAATAAGTTGATTGTCTTATTAATTTGAGGATCTACAGAAGTAATAAAATAAGTTGCTCAAACTTCTCACTAAACAAATTAAAATAAAGCAGACAAGGCTATAAAATTAAATTATGATCAGACCGTAATAATTAAGAAGCTCGTTGATAATTAATCTTGAATTGAGCATATTTGATCTAACTACGCTACACACATGTTCGACCCGAATAAAGACATGTTTGACCAGTTGGATCATATCTTAACAACGTTTCAAATTTGAGTATAAGATATTAAATTTTCAGTAAAAACATTTTATCGTATATTTAAATTAACCACATTTCAAAATAAAAATGAAATATTTAACAGAATTATTTTATTTTTTTAATAAACTTCCAACAATATTTAACAGAAAAAAAACACATGTTATTTCCAAAAAAAGCCCTTGCCGCCAGGATAATAGATGCCAGGCAAAGATGAATGAAAGGAAGATCTGGTTGTCTCCTCATTGGATCCGTTTGGTAAACATCTATTCCACTTTATTCTATACTGATTGGTAAATAAAGTTGCTTTCTTTTTAACAAAACTAAAACTGTCCAATTTTTAACCATCCATTGTAAAAGATTAAACAAGATCCCTTCCAATTCAAACTCTTTTTTAATTCTTTAAAAATTTAAGATTTCACATTAAGCAAACTAGTCCATTTCGAATATTGAAAAATTATATGAAAATGATCAGTCAGAATTTGCAAAGAGCAAGATTTATCACTAATAAAGTAGTTCTACAATAATAATAACAAGACGTAATTTTATAAATGAAATTTGCAAAAAGTAAGATTTATACATATTTAAACTTTACTTTATCCGTTTTATGAAATAGAGCAACTGTTTTTAATATAGGTCGACTCAATTTTATCTCCCCTACTGTCAAAAATTTCTACTTTGATGATAACAAAAGGGGAAAGGCAAAAATGAACTTTAGAAAAGTATTGATTGCTTTACTTGTATCTTGGCAACAAAGTATTTAAATTCCACATATAGACACAAGATAAAGTTACACAAAACTCATAATTAGCTAGTAGAAACACTTTGTAGTTAAATTAGTAGAAAAGGACATGACAATTATCATAAATTAGAAGGTTGGATCAACCTCACATTAGTAAATCTTACCAAAAAAAAGAGAAGAAAAAGAAAAGTCACAATAGTACCACTAAGAAGGAAAGAAAGAAAGCATCTTTGCCCTCTAAGTGGAGTCATTATTATTATTATTAAAAACAAAGTTTGAAAAAGATGGCAACAAAAAACACAGTGCTTTAATTTGTTTGCTAATTAAAAATAAAATTATTTGGCTCTGTCCTTGATCACATCAATTCCCATCTCAGTTGGATCAGTTGCTTGAAGTTCATAGCTAATTCCATCTAGCACTCTCCTTAGCCCTGCTTTTGATGTTGCATACAATATTTTTGCTCTAATTCTTGATGCTGTTGGTGACCTGTTTTACAAAAATTCTAACTATGATCACATCTCAGAGCGAATTAAGAATCTAAACTTAAAAATGATTCATTTATCGTCCAAAAAACTGAGTGAGTGAAGAAAATAAGATGACAGTAACTCATCTAATCTAAGTTTACATGAGTTTGAGTTATGATTGGCCTATCGAATCAATGAGGTAAATATGAACTACCAAATCATTGGATTAAATCGAGTCAAAATAATGTTATTTGGCTAGTTAAAATGCAATCCAATAATTGAAATTTTATGTAAATTTGAAAGAACTTAAGCTAATAATATAACAAAAATATATTAACTTCCTCAAAATTTTCTCAAAAAATGAAGTAGATTGAAGTATGACTAGTTATTTGACTCATAAGGATTGTGTCATAACTAGTTTATTGATTTAATTCGTTTAAATTTGACTCAACTCGTCAATATTATAAAGAAAGTATATATACAAACCAGGCGATGAAGAAGATCTTGCTCTTTTTGCAATTATCAACAGTAACAAAATCAAAATCAAAGACAGCATATCGACAGTCATCTTTAGGAAGAGCTGCAGCCAAATCTTCATAATTTTCACCAGGTCCACCAACTTTGTCAACTGTCACCAATCTTGATTTCTCATCTATTTTGTAAACTATGTACCTATGATTTTTCTTCCATTTCATATCCATGTAAGAATTCTTGCATTCATCAGTCACCCACATGCCCGTCGTCGCCTGTCAATCAAATAATCGTCAACGTTAAAACAACAGTTACGTCTCAGTTCCAAACAGACTTATAGACTATTTTACAACTATCAATAAATGCATACAACAATATTAAGTAAAATGGAGAAGATTTTTTTTTTATGACTAAATGTATACCATCTTAAAAGCCATAGCCATGGTGAAGGATACAAGTAAATTAGAGGGAAAATTTGATGTTTTTTTTTTTCTTGTATGCTAAGCAAAGTGAGAGAGGTGGAAAATAGAATTGGGAAAAAAAAAGGTTGAGTGGAGGGGTTTTAAATAGGATTTGGTTAATCAAATGCCATTAGATTATGAGTAATATTAAAAGTTTATCTTATATTAGATCTATGGAATTTTGTGATTGATTGACCAAATTAGCCTCCATTGGGATTTCTGCTTTGTCTTGGAAGCTGTTGCCTATTGGAAAATGGGTTATTTCTCTAAGTGCATGTAGGTCCTTTTAATCTATAATTGATTATAAGAATTATTAGTGGGTTGAGGACATAGTAAGGAAAATTATAATATTGCTTGTGGTTATCATCATTATTATAGAAAAATTGGAAACTGAATGCCACATCAAAAGAATTTTTTCCCCCAATAATGGCAATGTGTCAATTATTGTTTGCGTATTTTAATTGATTTATGGAATACCTCTACTAAATAAGTATCAGATAGTCTTAAAACTATGCGTATTAATTCAACTATATCGTAAACATTAGACTAATTAAATGTGACAAACTGCAAATAGTTTTCAATCGTTGTCTCAATTTTAATCTTGAGCTTGACAATTTATCCAACGTTATTGACCACCGACCACATCCTTATCCTTAGATGCACATTACTGAATTTTTAGAACAAGAAAAGCAGAATGCATATGGAACATTGATAGAGTCCACTCCAATTAGTTTAGGTCCAGACGTAATAATTGATGGGATAATCTTTTTTTTTTTATGACGATAATATTTAGACTATATCTATGCGTATTTCTTTTTTTTAATAAATATTGGGGGTAGGGAAAGGGGAATGGGGATGGGGATTACAATATGGAAAATTATGCTGTCAGCAACAAAGTGAAAATTCAAATAGTCAATTAACTGAGTTATTAAAATTTTCCACGTATCTTTTCTATTCTATCGCTTACAAGTGTTGTCATATCATTTTAGTTTTTTTTTATATTCTTTTTAACAACATATTTTGTTTTTGAAGTAGAACTAACTGGGAATATAAAGGTAACTTTTTTGGCATGGCTACTATAAAGTTTTATTAATCAGAAAAATACCCTTCATTTTAGCTGAAAAAAAGTGGTCCATTTTGGGATAGCACAAGCACATCTCATTTATATTTTTTCTGTGGATTTGTAAAAAGTCTTGGCGTGAAAGCAAAGGTGAAAAAAGGATTGGTCTTCACCCTCTTATCCATCTCTACATGTAAAAGGAGAAATTCTTTCTTTGAAGATCCCAAAGACACCAAAAGAAGAAGAAAAATAAAGTGTGCATCACATTTACCTTGTAAAAGTTTTATTTTGGATACCGTCATTTAATATGTTACTACTTAGTTTAATTTGTTGAAAACAATGCCGTTTGACACTTTAGAATAACCTCAAATAAACATTTGAAGTTATAGATGACTGAAGTTCAAATATGTCTGCTTGAAGTTCAGGCAAAAGTGGCTAAGCTTTAAATGTACATAAACTAAAAAAAATGAGTGAATTCAACCATATATGATTGAAATTATGATGTATGTGGTTGAACTTCAGATAAAAATGATAAACTTCAATCATATGATGCAGATACACATATTTTGAAATTGTTCCAAAATATGAAAATCTACATATTATGAGTATGACTTAAACGGTGATCCCAAAATCGGATATTTTTATGCACTAATAAGAAATGATCTATATTGAAGTGAGACCCTAATATCAAAGATGTAAATCCCAAAGGTTGAGTTTACCCACAAGATTGTCTAAGAATATGATGAATAACCTCCTTATTTTAATGTTTTATGTCATCAAATAATGCTGCAGCATACTGTATTTGTGAGGTACATGAACAGCACGTTCATGTGTTACAACAAGATATGGTAGAAAAGAGTGAATCAGAGAATTACAAACACTAAAATCTAAGAGAGGAAGTAAAGATTTGGATGTAGATGAGGAGACATGTCATATTATCAACTTGGCCATAGTGCACCTAAATCCTATGGATCATGTGCTTCGACTATACTTTCGTTTTGCATCGACATATTCAAAATTCACTGATTCAATCAATTAAATTTTTTAATACATAATTATTAAATATTTTTAAAAATGGGAAAGTTTTAAGTTTATTGGACTGAGAAAATGTCCTCCACTAATTTTTAAAAAAAATAATTTATATTGCAATAAATATTATTAAGCCATTAAACATTGTTATGATGAATAAACTCAAAAGTCTTGTTTTTAACAATTAAGGTGGTACGTATTTGTTTGAAATTTCATGTACAACCTCTATTAATTACGATATCGCTTGTGCTATACGCTTTAGCAATTAAATGATATTTATTTGCTTTAAAGTTTACATATTCATCTTCAAGTTAATGGTAATATAATCTCTTTCCCTTTTGATTTTTTCATTTAATTGCACTGATAATTAGTTTATATGTCTCTTTATGCATTATATGTAACTCAAGTGAATTTTGTATATACTTTAATTTGCATGCTCAAACATATACTTTATGTTGATTTTTAGAAATAGGTTATTTAAATGGAAGCTGAAATTGTTATTGCCATCATGTAATGAGTTAATTATCAAAATTATAATCTCAATATATCTGGTATGCAAAAACTTTTTATTTGACGAACCTAGAAATTTGTCATTAGAACAAGTCTTTTCCTATATATCATTTATTTTACGTCCTTTCACACTATATTTTATATTATTTAACGAATAAAACATAAATGACAAAAGTATATGGTCAATTTTAGCATTTTCTATTTTATAACTCAATTTTTTTAATATATGATTTTTTTTAATAATATTGATAATTATAAGAGAAAACGAGCAATGTACATTCTCAGAGACTAGTACCTACTAAAAAAGGAAACACTTCCTACTAAGAGTTTTCGGCCCACCAAATATTATCCCAATACTTCTATTTTCTATTGTATTCTCAAGGTAACTATGCTGGGGTGGGGGATAATATTTGAATTTAGCATAACCTAATAACTTTGGCTCAAATTATGTATGTGCTAAGAAATTACTGAATATATATAAAATTAAATTCAAAATTTAGTATTATTAGTTGTCGTTGCGTCCCAAAATCCGGAGCCTAAAGTTCAAATCTTAAATCAACCTCTAACCATGTCCATGTTGTAGGTAGGAATTAGGATAATATACACTTACAACCGAGCTGTATTTTTAGAACTTGTTAGGAGAGAATGGTTGTTCAATGAATCCTGTTCTGATTTCTTGGTTGTGAAGTGACAGATGATTGTGGTTATAGATGAAAAATAACTATTGTGGATCTACCTAATGGATAGCATAATTTCCCCTTACTGTAGTGGAGGCCATTATTTGTATGGTGGCTGAAGTTTTGGTGATTTGCAAATATTTGTCACCACAAATATGATTTCATGATATAAACAATCTGCAGTAGCTGTCTGTTTTTTTCTTCTTGGTAGTTTTGGCTGTGATGGCAATTGCTCTTATACAACAACTATCCAACAAAATTTGTATCAAAGTATCTTTACCCAACATAGAATGCTCAAACAACTGTCAGCATCACAATTTTACAGATCATAAAGATGATCTTCAAGCTAGGCACATGGCACGAGTATGAATCTACCTCGAACCAAAAGCATGGTATTTAAGCAGAGAAGGATAGAAGAACAAGTATGGTGCCATGTCAGAAAATTCGAGCTTTGAATCATAATAAAAGTTTGGTAATTAGAAAAACAGCCCATTTTCCACCAAGTTCCTCATCATGCATCAGCTGTTCCTCAGGATATATTTAGGACACAACTTATTTCCTAACTTGGTCCCTTGAAGACACGATGAAAGAGTACAAACAAGGAAACATATCGATCAATCAAATGATGATTCAGCATGACACCGTATAGCATAACTAAGACCGCATGTATGATTATGTGATACTAATAGCTAAGACTTACCACATGTGTGATTGCATGATAAACATAATCTGCATTGTCGCCCTTCCTTGTGGCTTTTTCTTCTTTGTAGTTCGGGCAATCTGACCACAACAGCGATTGCCCTGCAAACTTGATTTCCTGTTTCTTTATCCTTTGGGATCATACAACAGCTATCTGCCAAATTTTGTAGCACAAACATTTTCCAATATAGGATGCTGAAACAAGACTATCAACATCATAATTCACATATCACAAAGAGGACCTCAAATCTGCAAAGTGCCCTTACCCCACAGAACAAATGTAGGGCTATGTAGTTAAGCAAACACAAGCTGTCCATGTTTATATTCAATAATATAAGTTCTCAAGATTACTTATTCCCTAACTATAGAGATCATGACACAGTCAACAAATATTTTCATTTTTATTTGAAAACCACTGTTGTACAGAATAAATTTACCTCGACGCATAACTTACCTAATAGGCAAATCTGGCAATTACAAAGGGAAACCAAAAAGGAGAAAAAGAATTACAGTCAGAATACAACACATTTTAGTCAACCAAAGGGTTTGGTTATACAAGAAGGGGACTTCTGGCACCGTAAGTAGCGGAACTATGACTCCTACTGATAGGAAGGTGCACATAGACATCATGAACCTCCTGTTTACATACCTCTCCTCTGTCTCTATCAATCGCATAACAGACATATACTGTGTCTATAACGTTATCCAAAACAAAGACGAAGAAACCAAGAACCACCATCAGCAGCAACCATGCCAGAACAGCAATAAGGTAAGCTTCGACTCCAAGATGACTAGCAGCTCTTACCACAACAAAAACCTGGAAGCAGATAATCAAAGGCAATTTCTTTTAAGGCAGACAATGGAAGTATTTAACTATGTAGCTTAAGAAAGAAATATAAGTGTAAAAGTATATTCTAAAAAGAAGGAAAAAAAAGGGATAAAAGTTATGCCACTTCACATCTTGAGATTTTTGTGATTAGTTCAACTATGTCAGAGCTTTATAAGATTGATAACTCTCATTCACTGATATGCAGAGCTTTATAAGATTGATAACTCTCATTCACTGATATGCAAGGAGAGAGGAACACTGAGACCAAATCTTGATATTCTTAACGATCATCTACAACTACTTCACTCCAAATCTTTACGAACAAAGTCATACACTTGCAATAGAATTATGAATACTTGTGCTCAATAGATAGTCAAATCACAAGGAACCTAATATGAAGTTTTGAAAAAAGAAAATTGATCAACACCCAGAACGACTCACCAATATTGCATATATTGTTGAGAGAACAAAGATTATTCCAGCCAGTAAGCGAGTAGAGACAGTCTCCACAAACACTGGAGAGAGAAGATTGCGCTTTAGAAGTTCATATGTCATCTTAGCGGAAGTACAGTATGCTTCACCAGTTATAGCTGCAAAGCATATGGTGAATTTATTCACAAACTCAACTGCTGACAGCAAGGTATTGGCACAAAATCGCAAAATAAGGTTCACAATTCCAGAATCTTCTTGTTTTGCATTATCAACCATGGAACGAACAATACGAACTACAGCAATCAGTAACCCAGAGAAACATACTGTGCCTGACGATGGGCCAAATGCATTTCTGCAGAATTTCACAAAAGAATAATAGATCAAACATACATCTTCTGATATTTTAAGAGGATTTTAGCATACAGAAACTATACTGAGAAAGAACAGAAAATTTTGGTAAAGATCCAGGCAACTATCATGAAGCTGAAACAAGACCGCAATTCAAGGATTCCATCATTGAAAGGAAATAATAAAAATGACATAGCCTTAGCCCAAAAGAGTTTGCTCTGATATATGAATCCTCATTGACCATGTTTGTCCATCTAAATTAGTCCAAGACAACATTATACAAAATAAAACTAATATATATCACTAATAGGGTAGAAAAGATTCATGAAATGCATAGAAGCAAATGTACTAACATGACTAGGATATGTTCCCAACAAATTGGTATTGCCTATATAGATCTTTCCATCTGTTGTGCTCTTCCCTTTAAAAATTTGCATGGATTTCATAGGATTGTAGGTCTTACGGGACAACTACCTTCCATGTAATTTTAGGGAAACCTGCCCCACTCCTTTTAACACTTTCATTTACCATGTTTCACACCTAAGCCAAGACAAGCTCAAGTCGCCCGGGATAAGAGAAGGTCCTATCCGGATAAGCCAGGGTAGGACTGGTCAAATAAAGCAGTAATCCATCTTTGCGTAAATGAAGAATGGGTTACTTCGTCACGGATTGAAGACTTCAATACCAAGAAAGATCCTTCTAAAACAGAATATTTTACTACCTCAATAAATGCTTGTGAGCATTCAATAAATATTCTCTTCCTCTATCTACCCAAGCCTCAGTTCGATCGTTCATGGGGCTTCCCCTCTAACAAGAATTGAAAGAAGATATTTTGTTTTTACTCAGTACAAAGTTTCGGATTAGCCAAAATAGAACTAGACAGATCAAGGTGTACAAGGCAAACAGCAAATCCAATCCTTTTAAAAGAGAACCTGAATCCCCTCTTTCTGTGCTGTGTGCATATGGTGGTCGGCAACACATGACCAAACCATCTCAAGTGACCTCTCATTTTATCCTCAATGTATACTATTAGCACCTTTTGGCGAATATGGTCATTTTTAATCTTGCATGGAGACACATCCATCCAAACATCCGCATATCCATGACACTCATACAACATTGATTGTCTTATAGCTTACCAATCATTTTGATAGCCATGCATCTATCACATAACACTTTGGTAGTAGTCCTATACAACACCCTTTTTTTCTTTTTGTGGACATCTTTGTCTCTTTTTTTAAAAAAAATGAAGTAAGATGTTGTATTAGAAAGGTATCAAGGAGATGCAAATTACATAAACAAAAACATGGTTAACTCCTGAGAACAAAAACACCTATTTAATCGGGGAGTAAGCCACAAGAAAAAGAATAATCGCTAAGCGATATTGAGGGGGCTAATGAAATCTAAGAGGGCCAATATATTATTAACAGGGGATAAATTGCTCCAATGGAAGAGATTAATAAGGCAAAAGGATTTCAAACTGCTAATTGTAGTTGAGATACCATCAAAACATCTGAGATTCCATTCTTTCCAAATACACCAAAAAATACATGATGGAATCATCTGCCAGACACATCGTTGTCTATTATTACATCTTCCAGGAACAATGAACCTAAATATTTGAATTGATTACATTTAGGCTCCATAATTCTGGCTAACCCACCTAAACCTCACTCTTATTTTGCTGACTTAATCTGAAAGTCACATATTCATTCTTAATTACTCTAAAATTCTTACTCTCCAGAGTGCTTCTTCATTGTTCAAGGTTTTGATCGATACTTCCATCGATTTGTCAATTCAGATTAGCAAATAGTATACACAACATTGCCTCAACACATTGTGTTGATTAACTCATCTATAACTAGGGTAATCAAGTAGAGGTTCAATGTCAATCCCTGGTGTATGCATCTTCCCTCTCTCTCTTAACTCTTCTCTTACATGGTTCAATTACAGAAAAAATAATCCATAATCCTAACACAGTTAAACTGAGACATTTCAAATTAGAGTTACACAGGGGAAGAGTAGTTGTAGGTTTTTTTTTTTATAATCAAGAAACCCGCTTGGTGGACCCTTTTCTCCGCTTAAATACCAAACCTGGTTAGCTAGCACTATTTGAACAAGTGACATGTACCTACCACACATCGAACGTGGAACTAACTTTGCTGCTGAACCAAAGCCCTAGCCCCTAGGGGACATGTTTCTCCTATATTCTTTTTTTTCCTCCTCCGGATGCATTATTTGATACTGAATCATACTGATAACTGAGTAAACATTGAGAGCATGAACAAGTCGAATGGTTGAGTTCCAGTTAGTCTAGGATCATCTAGTCAATGCAACACAACTGACTACTGTCATTGCTTACTGAGGCCTTATTCCTATTCCAAAGGAAGTAAAAACAGTCAATAATGTAAGGCCTCAGCAATCAATTAAGGCATACTATAAACATCCTTCAGAATTCCAGAATCAGTTCAGGTGTAGACAGCATAACAGAAAAACAGTCATTGCATGCAGAAAGGAAACATAAGGAGCTCTCTACAACTACTTTTCTGCTATCATTTGCATAGATAATTAACTGCAAAAGAATAAGCTCATATCGATGTTAAGATTATGAAAACTCACCTCAAAGCACTTCTCATAGACTTTTTGGGACCTGATTCATCCTTGGAGAAGTACCATTGTGCAATTGTTCCACTTATTACATAAACATGTGCTTCAATCATTGATGTGGCAGACCAAAGCATTGTTAGAATGGCAAATGTATAATATGCAGGAACCCAGCTATCCTGTTTCCATACACAAAAGTACTCTCCATTCTTTTCCTTGGGTACCACCTCTCCATTAAGCCTAGCAAACACCAAGAAAACAACAATGGGAGCATAATAAGCCAACAACCCCAAAATCAATGCTGGAAGCACCCCAAACAACCCCAAATTCCTTGAGAGAGCAGCAGAAGCAACCCCAATAATCTTAACAGTCAACTCAATCCTATGCCAATTCGCTATGAAAATCCAAACAAGTAGCGCAATTACCAACAACACGAAAACAAGCACTAGAATCCTATAGGCCAAAGGGAAATCCTCACTACATTTGGAGCTCACAGTGCAAGCAACAAACCAGTAGATGTCAAGAAAAACAGGGACAATTATAAAAAAGGGAAGTGAAGCATAAACTATCTGCTTTGTGTAGCGCTTGAGCAAGAAAAGCACAAAAAGCACAAAGGGTACGCTGAGAATTAAAGTAACTACAAGGGTCCAAATCAAACTCTTCCAGAAACTAGAATCAGAGGAGTAAAGTGAAAAAAAGTCACTAGAACTCTCAAGGGTAGCACTCCCAAGACTACAAGAAGATGAGGTGAAGTTGTAGGTAAAAGAGGAAATTTGAGAGTGATGGGGATTTCTATGAACAGAAGCAAAGATACCAAAACCAAAGGTGCAAAGAACAAGAAGAACAAAAAGGATAAGAAAAGGAAGATCCTTAAAGGGTCGATGTCCAAAATTGTAAGAGATCTGAAGGAACTGAGTTTGGTCTTCTGGGTCTAAAGAAGATTGGCCAGGGTAGTTATGGGGTGTTATGGAATCATCAACAGGGTAGGGTTTGGAGAGAAGGGGTTGTGTGGTTGGTTCAGCAAGAGTAGAAGAAAGCTTATTTGGGTCTTCACTGGTTTCCATGGCGGAAAAATCAAGAATCTTTCTTGGGGTTGGGGTAATTCAGATTGCAAAGATGAAAGAAGTGAATGGGGTGGTGGGGGTGGGGTACATGGTGGTGGTGATGACGAGGTTGGTCGGTGGTTGCTAGCTAAGACCACCCACGTGAGACAATTTGGTGTTATTCTACAGAAAAATTGATCGGTTTTTCTACGTGCCAGTAAATGGTTGTGTCACTGCTGGATATTTTCCGATTTCCGCTGTAATTCAAGATTCATAATTATTCGTATTTAAAACTTATTGTCTTCATTAATTAAAGACACATCTGTGTAACATCATAAGCTTTGTATTAAATGTCTCTTCATTGTAAGACTACAGTTGTATGAAAGGATCTCATATCTTTAAGTATTAATAAATCAACTAACCATTTCATAAATTCATTTCTATTTATAAAAGAGATTAAGTCATTAATATTCATTTTTTCAAAGTTATATATGAATCTTTTTTATATCTACTCATTTCATTCGTATCATAGTTGACTAATACTTTGCATACCTCACAAAGACAGAATTAAGAGCATATTTGTTGTTGCATTAGATATTTTTTTCGTGCATTTTTACTTATTCGTTGTTGATTTAATACAGAAATTAAAAAGTAGTGAATCATTAGAGTAATTTTATCCTTTACAACAACAATATTACCCCAATGCCTCCATTGCGGAGAAAAAAGAATTCGGATGTACGCAGCCTGATCCTTGTGTTTAAAAACATAGCGTAATTGTTTTCGGATGACCCATGATGAGTGTCGAAAGTTGCATTGACTAACTGTTACTTCACAATTGCAAAAAGTGCAAATAGTTTAAAGAATCATTTTGTTTTATTCCATCATACCCCAAAGCAAAAAAATAGTAAATTTTTAACTCTATTCAAAATTAATGGAAAGAGTAGTTTTATCCTCGAATATAATAAATATAGTACTTTAAAAAATATAATAAAAAAATAACTATTATTAATAACTAAATGTAAAATTATCTCATACTAAATAAATATTAGGAAGGGATAGTTCTTAGAGAGAAATATATTAAATTCTAATAATAACACTATGTCTTCTAGAATAAATAAGCACACGATACTAATTAATGCTTACAGAAGGAAAGCAAAAGAAAAAAATACTCCTACTTTTTGAAAAGTTGAGAGAGAAGGAAAAAGTTATTCCAACAGAAAAATGGTTCATGATAAGACATAATGAACATCTGTGGTTTTTTTATAGCCAAATATGTTTTTCGAAATTCGACAATGAAATAAAAAAAATCAATGGCCGTACGTCCCCAAGAATATTGTTTCATTTTTCACTAGAAGCAAAGAGATAATGTGGTCCACAGCTGACAGTGCCAAGAAGAAAAACAAGACTTCTTCCATTACCTCAGTACCAGGTAAATAAACAGTAACTATAACTCATTTCTGTCCAATAACTCTTTGATCAAGGGACTTGTCACTTGGCAGGATGCAATGGTGAATAAAACCAGCAAGCCAGTTGGAATGTATAGGTTTAGTTCAATTCCTCTACAAAACCGAAAATATTCACAACCAGTTCTAGGAATAAAAAACACTCGTCTCCGTAAGGTTAATGGAATCAAATATAGACCTCATAATTAGCACCACATATATTATGCTTGTAATACACAAGAATAGTACGCGTGTCGAATGTATATAGGGCTCGGTTAGTAACTTCAAAAACTTTGACGATATTTATGAAGTTGAACTCTGGTTGTCCTCATCCCACTTGTTCTTAGGTATTTCTCCGGAGTCTGCAATAATCACCTTTTTTCTAGGTTTTCCGCTGTAAGTTCCTGCTCCTCCCTCTATTGCAAATACTGCGTCCATACCTTCAATAACCTTGCCAAATACCACATGCTCCCCATCCAACCTGCTTATAGCTGTGGTGTTAGTATGAGAAATTCCCGGACAATCAATGCTTATATGATTCTTCCATAAAAACAATACATTAGCACCACAGAAGTGCTGAAGCAAAAGTTTCAAGATTATAGTTTGCTTTATGGTTTCACAAACATAGGGGGTAAGGTCTGTGTACACCCGACCCTCTCCATTCACTGGTTTAGGTATAAGCATATTGAAAGGATTGCGGCACACATTCACTAGGCATTTCTTAAAGACTCTGTCTTAGTGACTGAAAAAGCTATCTGTATTTAGTAGATATGCTAGTTACTTTCAAATACGGTCATTTTGAAACCTTACCAGCTTGCCTTCACTGTCGGTATAAAGAACTGACAGCCATTGGAGTTGGGTCCTGAGTTCACCATGGAAATAACACCTGCAAAAGCAAAGGATGCTATAAATGTACATGTATACGCATAATTAAATTTTCCCTTGGTTTTCCTGCGGAGAGAATTAGTGCAATCAAGTATGATTCCAGACCTGCATGAGAATGTTTTATCTTGAAATTCTCATCAGGAAAGGGACCACCATAAATGGAAATGTTTCCCCTTCCGTCACCAGACACAATATCTCCTCCTTGAATCATGAATCCCGGTATTACACGATGAAAAGGCTTTCCCTTGTAGTGAAGAGATATTCCATCAGCAGTCTTGCCCATTTCCCCTGAGTCAACAACAAGAAGTGCAGCAATTGGCAGTCAAATTGCAGCATCACAGAGAGACGTGTGGGATATGTAAATGTGTAAAGAAGGCACAAAACAGTGACAATTATAACCACAAAAGTACCTGTGCACAACGCCCTGAAATTCTCTGCACAGAAGTAAAATTGCAGGCATTATGCAACAAGGCAGAAGTACAAAATAAACTGAAGACGAGAGCAAAGTATGGGAAAAAGATGGATAAAGACGTACCAACAGTTTTCGGCAGAACTTGCCCATATAATCCTATAACAATTCTTCCTGTGAATATTCAAAATTTGGATCATCAACACGCAAAAATCTTTCCCAGCCTTCACCGTTTTCATAATGATTTTCTTAAACGATTCCTAAATCTTCGTAATTTTTAAAAGGAGTGGCTAAAATACTTGTTATGGAGTTTTCAACACTACAACAACAACAACAACAACAACATACCCCAGTGCCTCAAAAGGCTCCCGCTCATTGCGGGGTGGGGGGGGGTCGGATGTACACAGCCTAACCCCTATGTTTAAAAACATAAAGCGGCTGTTTCCAGATGATCCATGAAGAGCGTCAAAAGTTGCATTGACTAACTGCTACTTCACAAAAGAAAAAAGTGCAGATAGTTTAAAAAGCCATTTTGCTTTATTCCATCATACTCCAAGGACAAAAAATAGTCAATTTTTGGCTCCATCCGAGATTGATGGAAAATGCTGACAAATTATAGTTTTTCAAAAATAAAATTTGTTTTACTAATGGTCGTGTTAACAAAAAAGGAAAATTTTCGTGTTTTTGGAATGACTTTGTAAAAGCTACACTTTGAAAGTATTATATAAACTATCCTAACCAAATATGATAAAGCCTAATCATAAATAGCATAGTTCTTTTAGTTTGAAATTTATTCCTTGTAACATACAATTGTTTTCTTCTCACAGTTGTTTATGAAAATCTATTGTTAAAAAGGGAAATGTTGTGGGATAATCTTAGAGAGATTAGTTACTTCGTGAAAGTCCCTTTTACTTTTGAACTTATGGTGCGGACAGACTATACAACTTGTAGACACTTCTATGAAACATACATGGTGTTTATAGATGAGATTCGGAGAGTTTAGAAAACTTGTCTGCTTTCCACGAAATAGGTCCACGAGCCCTACAACATAAGTCATATATCATGTCATGTAGTTCCTAGGATTTATCAAATTATCAATCCACAATGAGTGGTGTACGATCTGTAATTTGATTTACAATCCTTAGAATGTGGTTGTGCACCCTAAGTTCTTAAATTTATTCCAAGTGTCAAACCAGTCCACGACCCATATTCAAGTCTACAATTCATATACTTTCATTCGCTGTTTTCAAACAAAAGAATATAGTTGTAGTAATTTTCCTTGAAAATACATAATGAGCTCGTAGAAGGGACGATGATCCATAAAAGTTGGTCGTGCACCCATGGTTCAGAAAATTGAAATTGAGCCTAGGTTCTATGACTCAAGATCTATGAGCGATAGACTAATCTACGACCCTTAGAAGGGTTCCATAGATCAGTTAGGCTGGTTTCACGAAGAGTTATTTTAGTTGCATCATTAACTTGTTATGGCATTTGTCTTTATTAATACTGCATACTGCGAGTTGAGCTATTTTTGGATTCAAGTACTTGATTTGAGTATCTTGATATGATTACTTTTCTTATTTTACATACTCGTACATTCCATATACTAACGTCATTTTGACCGGCATCTTTTTATGATGCAAACATAGGTGATCGAGATCCCGAAGAGGCCCATTGTTGAAGATCCACTTTCTACTCAACTTTGGTGAGACCTCTTTTCAACCAAATGAGCTCGACTCACATTAGTATGAGGTAAGTGTTGTCTTGTCCCAATACCTATTTTAGAGTTGGTTTTTCGAGGCTTCATAGACTTGTTAGATAGTGTTAACTTTATTTGCTTGAGTTGTGTTGCAAAGCTTTGAGTTGAGTTTTTATACCTTGCTACATATTTGGGTTTAATAATTTACTTTACTTAAAGTTGATGGCAGATGGACCTCATTCTTTCAACCTATTTGTGCAAGCAACCTAAGACCTATGCGGCCTATCTCCACATACTGGAAACCATTGGGCCACAAGAACACCATATAGAAGAAGAAGAGCGGCCTTGCCTAATTGCCAGCTCCCTCATTAAGATACTTTAGTTGTATGCTTTATTGTGATAAATGTTTGCCCATTCATATTGTTAGAGTCATCTACTGAGTGAGCTAGCCAGACCAAGTGGTTCTCTTGGGACTAGTAATGATTTTCGTGTGCCAGCCACAACTAGGGCATGCTTGGAGCGTGAAAAATAACCTATATCCGTCTCTTTTTATTATAAGTGCATAACTTCTCTCAAAAATGCTTAATAACTTGCTTGATACAAGAAATTCATGGGTTTCATGGTGTATAACATAGGGCCACAAATTAATCATCTTGCATGTGTAGATGATGTGTTTATTTTCACATCCAGGAAAAACAAATCACTTAAAAGTATCATGAGGAAATTAAGGAGATATGAACATATCTCAGACTAAAAAATCAACGCCAACAAAAGTTGCTTTATAACAACCACCCACACTAAAAAGAAAATCAGGAAAACTTTAAAAGGCTAACAAGGTTTTCTCACAAAACATTTCCCCGCACTTACTTAGGATGTCCCATTTTCACTAGAAAGAAAAAGATGTGTTACTTTGCACATATCACCAAAAAGATCTTGTAGAAAGCAGAAGCATCCCGATGCAAGCTAGTCTCATATAGGTGCAAAACTATCATTGTTAGAACCCGTAAGTCCTTAATTAGTTCAATTTGATAAAGTTTGGGATCAAATGTAAATTTCTTCTAAAGTGTAGTCTTTAAGATTTAAAATTGTTAGTAGGGTCATGTGTGGTGGCACTTTTTGATTGGTTCTAGTGGAGACTTGATTGCCTATATATATGTATATATCTGTTGTACAAGAATGAGTTCCCATACTTAGAAAAAAAGAGAGAGCCAAGAGAAACATACCAGCCCTCTCAGGTTGCTACAGTGATTTAGGGAAATTTTTTTTTTTTTGATTATTTGATGCTTCAAGCTTGGTATATTGGGTCTCCTAAGTGGTGTGGAGGTGTTAGTTTGTCAAGAAAACGCGTGGTTTGATGGCTATGAAGATTTGGGTCTAGAAAGAGGCTTGAAAGGTATGTTAATTTCTGGCTTCATTTATGTAAATTAAAGCTTGTGAGTGTGTTAGGGGTGTGTTAAATTGAAGGTAAAACATGAAAAGAGAATTGGTTGTTAGTTGAATTGTGCATTTGGAATTTGGGGTTTGAATTGGGGACAAGCTTGCATAAGAAGATATATTGATTTATAGTTATATATTCAGGTTTATTTGTCATGAAAATAGTCCTTGTGGGCTGAAAAAAGTGTTAAGAAACTATGTGAATGTATACATGAGAGTTAGCTTGAATTGGAGCCCCCATTGAAAGTGTAATGTTATGTTTTAACGTTGGGCGTTTGCATAGGGCGTTGGAGTATATAGGGAGGCTTGAATATGGTAGATGTGTATCTATATGCATGCTGCCCTGTTTTACCAAGTATGCCATAATAGCGGTTTGTGGTGTTTTTGATGTTGTGATGGCATTGGAGAGGGTTTGTTGATGTTGTAGGTTGTTGTTTTTGTTATTGATTGATTAATTGAGCCGAGTTGAATTCTCGGGGCACATATTATAAGGGGAGATGCTGCCGAAATTTTTATAAAATTTGGAACAAAGTTAGGATTTAAGACCCGATATGGTTG
>JAOTQR010000001.1:36935797-36962997 GCA_025774065.1 Solanum ossicruentum | reverse complement strand
ATATTTGTGTATTTTTAATAAAAATAATAAGAAGAAAGTGTTTGTTAATTTGAAAATAAATAGTGTATATATATATATAGAAATGTGGTAGGGGTAAAAGGGTCAAATTATCTATTTTTTACGGTTGAAATTTTCAAAAAAAAGACTGTTCACGCCCCCGTGAGTTTTATACACTCACTGTGTCAACACTCTGTGCATACTTGTTTAGGAATTGTCAAGTTGAGGGTCATATTTGTACATTATGAAAGTTTAAATTCCAACTTAAATTTTTTTTACCAAATTAAGAGTTATTTTTACGTGTTATCCTTGTTTATTTCTTCAAATTAGATTAGAAAGCTAGCCCTCAGGAACTGGGACAAGTCATTGATGATTGAAATAAGCCTAATTCCATATTTTTCGCCGGTTAACAAACATCTGGTCCCAACGTTCCGGTTAACTCTAAGCCATAGGACTATCACTAGCATTTATTAAATTAAGATAATAAAACACCCCTTATGTTTTTCTTTTTTAATAAATTAATTCGCCCATCGCATATTGCATTAAAAAATAACCTATATGCAATATTAAAATTAAAAAAAGTAACATAAATGCATTGTGCACGGAAAAGATTCTACATAAATTTATTTGTACTCCCTCAATGCTATGAATATTTCATCTTCCTACTGACATTTCTATTTCCTTTTTCTTTATTTACCTCACAAAATTCATTTTTGTTTTTTTCTGAGCATTGAAAAAACCCTACATACCCAAAACCTCATTCCCATTACTCATTTTTTCTTTAATTAATCTGCTATTCCCTTATCACTATCTCCTGCAGCTGCAGCAGAAAAAGCCTTACCTGAACCCCACTCCATTGTCCTCTTCCTCCTACTTATCACTCTGTTTTTAATAATTTTTCCTCTGAACTAGTATAACACTACTAGTATTCAGCAGCTAAAGGAATTAGCAAATACCCTCATGGAGCTTTCATCTTCTTCTCATTCACATTTCATTCTCACTTTCTCTTTTGCTTTCTACATTTTGTCCAGAGGTATAAACAGAATAAACTCATTCTTATGCCATATCAATAGCATTTTCTGTTAATTAAACTAAGTGTGAGTGCTACATTGCTATTGTATTTTTTCTTTTTACAGGTGTTTCAGGGGCTACATTTACATTTGTGAACAAATGTGAGTACACAGTATGGCCAGGGATACTAGCAAATGCAGGTAGTCCAGCTCTTCAAAGCACTGGATTTGAACTCCCCCAAGACTCTTCACGTGCATTCACTGCACCTACTGGTTGGTCCGGTAGGTTTTGGGGCAGAACCAGTTGTTCATTTGAGGGATCCGGGTCGGCTTCTTGCGGAACAGGGGATTGTGGCTCTGGTGAGGTGGAATGCAACGGTGCCGGAGCTGCTCCGCCGGCTACCCTTGCGGAGTTCACGCTCGGAACTGGCGGGCAGGATTTCTATGACGTGAGTTTGGTGGACGGGTACAATTTACCCATGGTGGTAGAAGCATCGGGCGGGTCGGGTATGTGTGCGACGACGGGTTGCGTGACGGATCTGAATCGAATCTGCCCGTCGGAGCTGAAGAGTGGCAGTGGAGAGGCGTGCAGGAGCGCGTGTGAGGCGTTTAACAAGCCGGAGTATTGCTGCAGCGGCGCGTATAACACGCCGTCAACTTGTAAACCTTCCATGTACTCACAGATGTTCAAATCTGCTTGTCCAAGATCATACAGCTACGCTTATGATGATCCTACCAGCACTTTCACTTGCAGTGGTGCTGATTATACCATCACATTTTGCCCTTCTACCCCAAGGTAAAAAAATTCTTCCCACCCCGATTTACGTGACATAATTAGATTTTCGATAATGAAGTTAAAGTTTGAATCTCGAAATTTCAATTGGAGTTAAATTTGGGGTGTTGTCAAATTCCATGTTTGATACTCCATTAATGCATAACACATGCCATGTTTTGGTCACGAAGCGTATCTGACAAAAGGTTGCAGTAATGAATGATTGTATTTGTATGGGTTGTAAATAATTATTACTACTACATTGATTATGATTTTGACGTTTAGCTAATGTGCAGTCAAAAATCTACAAAAGATACAACACCTACGACAGCAACACCCATTGGTGATGGGTCTTATGGTGGTACTAGTACAGGAGTTGTGGACCCTGCAGTGGGAGGAATCGGGTCAAGTTCGGGTCAGATGGTAGGTGGATCATCCTCCGGGTTTCAGTACGGGGCAGGAATAGGATATGGGTCAGGATCAGAATACGGGGCAGGAACCGAAACTGAACCCGGATCCGGGACACAAGCTATGCTAGCAGATGGGTCATATTTAGCTGGATTAGCAATGGGAGAATCAACAAGGGCTTTCTCTCCTACAGCTTTGAATTTAGCAGGCAGTGCTTTGGCTGCAACTTTGGTTTCATTCATTTTCTTGTAGCTGTAATGGGGAGTGGGGTGTTTTTTTTGGGACTTTTGTCTAGTAAAGCTGATAGATTCCTCCAGATTGTAAGCCATCACTTTCTATTAATTAATGTTCTTTTTCTCTTCCTGTTGTACTTGGCCATATTTTCCCCTTTTTTAATGTGTAAACTATAATGTAATATTCTTTATCCCTAAGCCCCTTCTCATTGTCCAAGATTTTGTTGGTGAGATTTGCAAATATTAATTTGTGGCATAATGATATACCTTGGTATTGGGTTTGGAGTTCTACTTTACCCTTGATTTGGGGCTCTAGATAATAGAGAACATATTGAAAAAGTGAGTAATATAATATAGAGAAAAATGGCTGGGACAACTTTGGACGATAAAATTGACTTTGCGGAAATCACAAGCATGGCTTTTGTTACTTTTTTCTGCCAATACATGACGATAAATTAGTTTTGTCTTTAGAAATTAAAAGATACCCTTATATTAAAAAAATTGTTACTTCTTTTTGATATCGTTTTAACGAGTGAAAATATTTATTTACATGGAGTGTCGCTTAACACACTTTTTATTCAAAAATAGTGTGTATATTTTACATACCATCAACTACTCAACAAGGTGTTTAGGTGTTTTTTAACACGTATATCATGATAGTTTAAATATATAAAAGAAATTGTGAATAAGTGGAGAGTAAACTAGTGAAAAAATAATAATGTTGACGAGTAACTTGAATTTATTAGGTGAATGATTGTTTAAAAACATGGAGAAGGTAGAGCACGGGATAAAATAATTTCTCGAGAAAATTATAATGTCTATATGGATTATGTTGTTGTGAATTTGTAGGAGGAAAAAGAAAAAGCAAAATGAGAGGCAGAAGGGCTGGTACAAAAGTAAGATACGTCAATCAACACTTTAGCAGACAAGCTTTACTTCTTTTTTCCTCATTTTCTCTCTTGTTTTCTATAGAGCTTTGTGCCCTGCATAGTTGAATTTGTTGAAACTTCTTTTCGTTGCTAGGCAATAATAACAAGGAGACGTTATATGCTAATTATACTTTTTGCAAAAAATATATAAAATAATATTATTGTTTGAACATATTTACAGCGTTAAAGTTATATTTATAATTTTAATGGTTAAACTCTCATTCAAATAATTTTATTTGAGCTTGCAAGAAATTTGTAAGAAGAGAAAGAAAAGACATAGTTTCGATTATGAAAGTAACAAATTCTACCGAAAAATAAAATCCATATGTAGCAAAGTCTCCCCAAGAATTTCAACAAGACTATTATCATTTTTGGAACAAAAACAAGCAAGAGGCTGAATACGACAAAAAGAAAAAAGAGTTTGGGTAACTGGTATATTTTAGCTTTTACCTGGAGATTAGTTTCCATTGAATGAATAACAAATGCGGATCCTAAAAATAATAATGCTTCATTGCTTTGGAATAACACCCCATACCGGTTGCTTACTCGGAGGAGCACAGAGTCTGAAAAAGGCTATATTGCTGCTGCTTCAGGCTCCAGATGAGCAGGGTTGCTAGTATTTTGAACAGACGCTGCTCCAGGCTCAAATGAAACATCCAAGATGGAGGAATCCTTATAAAAGATTTGAGGGTTTTTCAAGTCAGTACCACAAGCCTGACTATCTCCACACGGAGTTTAGGCGTCTAACATAATTGATCTCTAGTAGAATATATCCTTACTTCTCAAAAAGATGATGAAATCCTTGTACCATAAAAGAAAAGGAGAAGCATCAACTGCCAGGGATTGGCTTCATAATGTCGTATCGTAGGGATGAGGTACTAGTCATGGCAGTATATGCTACAAGAGATTGCAGCACATAGCAAGGACTACAAACTGCTGCCATTTGTGTCAATTGAGGCAAGTAGACATCTCTAAATTGGCACTTGAACAACGAGGTGATCATTCTTCTGATAATACTGGGCATTTGACTGCATGTGAAGTCTAAGAGTAAGCAAGAAGCAACCACTTGGTTTCATCGAATTCTAACAACTCGTAATAAATAGGGAACTGAAGAAATCCTAAAAACTGGTCGTTTTCGTGTGGTCACAATGACCAAATCATTAGCAAAGTTGGACTATATCAATCTTCATTCCATGTTGCTCCATTTACCAAAACTCATCACAGTGCAATATTACGTCAAGTCAACCCTATACCAACACTGTACGGAAAAATCTCTCTCTATTCTAGGCAATTCAACAATCCTAAAAACCATAAAAACATATTATGTACTTTCAACTAGTTACAAAATGCTTTGAATTGTCCACCCCTAACACCCAAAAAAACCAAAGGGAGACATAAATCTGTTTGTGACTCAACTGAAATACAGTTTAAAACTTATGACTCTACACTATGGATCCTTTCAATAGTGTAAAACGTAGACTGAATGAAAATGAAAAAATAGCAGTCTTATAAGAAGCTACAGGCTCCTATACACAATTATTGTCATTTGTTAACGACGAGATCTGCACACGTGATTTTACATGAGAGATAGTCCGTGACACTGGGGTTCGTGATAGTCCAAAGCTTCAACTTCTGTTTGTAAATTAGCCTGAAAGCTGCCCATCAAGGTCAGTTACAATGTTTTACGAGTACAGATGCCATAATGTGATGTAAAGATGGTCGGATGGATGACTCACCGCTTCAATGATGCCTTCCTATGTACATCATGGTTTTATTAACCAGTGGCAACTCAGCTGAATCCTTCCGCGCACTCAACACTTTTTGACTGTACAATTTTCATTCAAACATCATTAAAATGTGAGCTTAATAATTTGTCTTTTAATCTATTCTGAAATTGCAAAGCAACAAATTTCGAGATTTATCATATTGTTTTTTCAGATCAGACATAAAACAGCAGAGAACTTTTCCGTTTTCCTCAGAACTATCCAACAATAATCTGCAAGTATAGTCCCCTTAGGTTCTGTGCGAATGTCATGATTGTCACGCATATCTTATAACAATGGCTTTGACAATTCTTTCCAAATATTTATCTAAATACCTTTATCCATGAGAAGATTTGTTATCTCCTGTGTAGTTTCAAAAATAACGACGACTAGAACCAGTGGAATTCCAGAGTGGGGTATGAGAAGGGTAGTGCGTATGCAGCCTTACCCCTGCCTTGTGAAGGTAGAGAGTGTAGTTTCTAAAACAGAGATATTTATTTCAAAAAATTCAAGAATTGATGTCAGATTCCAAAATGGAAGGTAGTGCGCCTTGATTGTCATTCATTCTATGCCATACTTTGCCATTCATTCTGAGAAAGTGGAAGCAAGTTTTTTCTTATAATTGAACCAAATATGTGTATAAGACACACTTCACTTGAGAGACCAGAAGAAGCTAGATTAAGATGACCCTCTCAACGAAATAATCATAGTTGTAGTAGGAAGAATTAGATAAAACAGACTTCTACTATTTTTACTATGCTACAAAACATTTTTCTTACTTTAGTGAAGAACAATTAGTTAGGACTATTAAAAATACTAGAGGAATTGACAGCTTAAACGTTTCCACAAATACCAAGCTGTCCTCTTTTTTCTGCAAAGGACATCTTATTTAAAGATGACACTCATATATTAAGTGTCAAAAAGAAAACGTAAGCATTGCATCATAAGTAAACTCTAACACCTAACACCTTGAAGAAGAGTGTTAAACCACACATATCTCCATCACTGACCTATTTTAGAGAGGACTGGTTGGCAGACACAATGACAAACGGCTTTCTCAAACCATAGAAGGGGTTATTAAAAGAAACATAGACTACTGAATGCTTCAATGGTGGGAAGCTGAGAAATGAAGTTGGCAACCCTCACGAACTCATAGCAAGTGCGTGTGAGGTTTAAGAGATAAAAATTGTATTAAAATTGAAATATTCCCACTTTACTCTTGTTAAATTGACACAAATACCGGATTAGCCCTGATTTTGGGCAGTTGGATGCAATTGCGCAAGGAACTCATTGATTCAATTTACTCTTGTTAAATTAGCACAATGCCCTCACTGTGCCTGGTTCTGGGTTTATTTCATGGTATTGCAAGATTTCACAAAATCAGATATGAAACTGTAAAACAAAAGGATACATGCGAATTGTAAAGTGGAAAATTGATAAGGTGCATATAAACTATTTATTCGTACTAAAAAGGTCAGTCATGTGGAAACCTCTTTTACTATTATGAGATTGCAAAAGGGAAACAGCTTGAGAGATACATAAGCGATTCACCACCTTCGCCTCTTCAATACCATTAAGTTCAGGCTGAAACCATAAGCATAGATGGTTAACTCTTAGGCAGCAAAGGAAGCTCAGGATAGATAGGCTCGTAAGACTTTAAATTATACAGGTGAGGTAGAATGTTTTACCTAATGTAGCCATTCAGCATGCTCATTATATTAATTGGGCACAACTTCTTCAATCCTGTTAATTCTCTTTTCTTGAGCCAAGGGTCCATCAGAAACAACCACTCTACCTCCCAAGGTACGCATACACTCTACCCTCCCTAGATCCCACATGCGTAGTTACACTGGGTATGTTGTTATAGCCACCTAGCTCAACCTACTTACAAGGATGTAGGATTTATACTGCCCATCTAACTAACCTCTTCATATTCATATTACAAACTTGGGTGCCTGCAACATGCATGACTGGCTTTAGCACATCACCCCACAAGTACAATATGCTTAGTTGTTAAAGAGGGAGGGGGGTCGGCGAAGGAAAAGGATATGACTAATACACCTACACTTTTTTGGTCTAAGAATGACTTGTAATCCTCCACTTTTGCTTCCACCCCTCTAACCTATAAGTATATCAAGTGTATACCTCATAAATGCATAGCCTCCAACATTTAAATTCTTTCTTCAATACTCACACTGTTTCGATTAATGTGGTACATATTAAAAAGAGAGACTTTTAAATCTTATGGTCTTAAATATGTCATCACATTTATATGACTATAAAAAAATTCGCATTAAAAGTAAAACGAGAAGTTTAAATATTCAACCTTTGCTATTGGTATGTCAAAGCATCAAGTTTGGCTCCATGGATTTCAGGTGTCTGTGAATCTCTCAAGCCACAAACTCCAATATCAAATGCTCCTTCATTATGAATATGGAGCACCCCCTCCCTCCCCATAGAACTGGCGACTAGTCGATAGAAATCACATTTGAATGTCATTATTCATATCATGTCAATCAACCAATCAATTTCACTATGCATTGATACTAAATAAGTTGAACTCGACTATCTAAATTCTCTACACATGTATTTAACACCACATTGAGGCTGATTTTAGCCCAAGCTTAGGTTTAGGCTTCACCCATCAAAGCTTTTTATCACAATTTAACTATTATTTCCTCGGTTTCGATCTCATTTTATATGGCAATGTTTTTCTGACACCATTTTCTAGAAATTGTAGATTCGCCTCTTGTTACTAAGACTCTCAAACATAGAAAAATGTCATTCTAGAATATTTTTATGCTGATTATCAAGTATTAACCATTTATAATTAGATGACATAGTAGAAGTAAAAATCTTCAAATCACTAAGAAATAAAAACTAAAAATGAAATATAAAAAGGGTGTAAAAGTAAATTCACCTTGTATAAGGAGGCGGGCAAAACATGATCAAGTAATCAGCAGAGGCACAAGTGAAGGTACTAGTCTTGTCATCATAAGCATAACTGTAAGAGCGTGGGCACGCGTGCTTGAAGAAGAGCGAGTAGCTCGACGGGTGACACGTGTCAGGCGTATTATACGCTTCACTACAACAGTATATCGGATCATTAAACGCCAAACACGCGCTCTTGCATCCAACACTCTCACTCCCACTCGCAACCCTCAAATCCTTCGGACACGCACCGTTTAAGTCCACCAAACATCCCGTCGGACTGCATCCCCCTTTTGTACCTCCTTTAGCAACTATAAGCATCGGAAGGTTGTACCCATCCACAAGGCTGACGTCATAGAAATCCAACCCCTGGTCGCCGTTGAGCGTAAACTCCGCTAAACTCGCCGGCGGTATAGCACCCGCTCCGGCGCATTCCACTTTACCGGACCCGCAATCTCCGGTGACACAGGTGAATTTCCCAGTGGAGGGGTCGTTGGAGCAGAGAGTCCGACCCCAAACCCGACCCGACCAAGCTCTGGGCATTTTCAGAGTCCTTGACTTACCACTTTTAAGAACGAAACCGGTCGGGTTGACGGGTGGTCTGTCAGCTCCGGTTAGTATTCCGGGCCATACTGTGTGGCGGCACTTGTTGACTATCTTGAAAGTTGTCGACTGTACCTCTGTAAATAAAAAAGTGTTGATTTTTCTAATCAATAATATTCGAAAAACAAATCAAAAAATAAAGATTATAAGAGAAATTAAAATGATTGAATTACCTGAGAAGAGAGAGAAAGTGATGAGAAGAAGAGAGAGAAAGATGGGTGTGATGAGAAGACGATCCATTGTTGATGAGTATTGGAAGGTTAGTGGTTAAGTGAGTGATTGATTTTCAGGTTTCAAGGCTGTCAACTTTTTCTTTTTCATTTTTATTTTTGAGGTGGAGACGAATAAAGAAAGAAAAAGTTAAAAGAGATAACAAACAGCGCCATCAAAATACAACAAAGAGAGGGAGGGAGAAATCACAAATAGAAAGAGGATGTAACTTTATGGGAGATTTTGGCATAATGGTAACTTTATGGGAGGTTTTGGCATATTGCATCTCTTTTTTTTTAATTATTTAATTTTTTATAAATTTAATTATTACTTATAATCAGAATTTTAGGATGAGTGAATTCCTCGTGAGATTTCGATAATTTTCTTCCTTTTGAGTTAATTTTTGAAACATGTGTTATAATCAGAATTTTAAAAGGAGTGAACTTCTTATAAGACTTCGACAATTCCCTTCCTTTTGAGTTAAACTTTTGAAATATGTATAAATTGTTCTTTTTTTATCATTGGCGTTCAATGAAAAGTTATACTAATCTTTATGTATGTTTTCATCTATCAAGTTGTAAATAGTCACAATATATTCACTGGGCATTCTGCTCGACTCAAATTATCTTGTTTTGAAAGAAAGTTAACAAATATTTTTAAAATCGCTAATCAGATTTTAACTAGCATTTGCAAATAATTAAAGTTTAGATAATTTACAATACAAAAGGAAATTTAAACGATGATATTAATAGACTAAAATATGGGAATATTTTAAAAGTTTGGCCGTACATGAGATACAAGAGCTCGGAGGAAAATTATTGGAGTTAGAATTGACACAAATTAAACTCCATTAAACAAAAAGATTGAAGTTCAAAATATAGAGTTCAAACTCTCAAAAAATAATCATATAGTAACTTCAACTTTTATTTATTTAATCTTCATGATTTCTTGTGGTGTTTGCATTCACTTTTGTTAGTTAGAATTTCATGATTATTCTTACTCCTTGATAAAGTTTTGGGGTTTCAATTGCATTATTGATGGCTTGCGAATGTTCAGTATAATTAGGAACTAAGTTCTTTGATACAGTGACGATGTAAGAACAGAAAGAACAAGTAAAGAAGGACATATATACTTTATGTAGAAACTTTCTTGCTCAGTGGAGAAAAAAATCACGACCTGCCCTATAAAATTTCAACAATATTTCACTAACATGAAGGAGCAAAACTGATTACAAACTTTTGCAATCCTGAGTATTGACTTCTCTTAATCCCTTCTCCCGTACAGTGATAGCCCGAAATCTTCAATCACCAAGCAACACCTCTATCGCCTATTAAACTAATCCCCTCATATCAATCTAGCCTTCAAAATTCATCCTAGCTAACTCTAGCTATGGGACACACAAATGAGAAGATGAACTGATTCAAGGCGAACACCATGTTCCTTTATAGATCAAGATTTGATTTACGTAAAATGTGCAAAGAAATAAACTAAAAACATCAAGATAAATGTTGACATTGTTGAACTTCTTTTGTTGATGTTTCTTGAGGATTTTTTCAGTTTTTTTTCTGGATTGTGAAAGAGATGATGTGCAAAGAGTTATTATTTCTGATGGAGATAGGACATAATATAGGATGACCACTTTTTCTTAGAGTAATTCTATTGGTCAAGAGATCTGTCATACTACAAAAATCCAAGCATAATCAAATTAGAAGTAATTATTAGTATTGCACTTTACAGTAGTCATTTTTAGTTTCACGTCATCATTCTAACATATGATCAAACCCATTCCAGAGTTAGTCAAATCATCAAAACGTCAATTTAACAATTACTATATCTTTGAGTACGGCAGAAACACTATTGGCAAAAGAAAACGTTTTCACATTATTTCATATATCTTTTTTACTCAAAATACGCATTTTTAAACTTACAATGTTTTTTATTATTGTTTTGCTTGTGAAACAAACTTCTATATGTAAGCAATGTGTATATCATAAAATTTATTTTCCAATATTGGGCCAACCCTATATTGGGCCTATCTCCTATCTCCCCTTCTGTAACGGTCGGCCCAAATTTACTTTCCTATATTGGGCCTAGCCCAACTAAAGGGAGAGTTCCTTTCGGCCTGAATCCACTTCATTACTCTCATATTTGGCCCCACAGCCTATAGACTCTATAATTCACAATTAGATTAGTTGATGATCGAGCTCATAAATAATAAAGTAATTTGTTTATAAAATACTTTAATCATTAACAAGTAAGTACATATAACCAAATAAGATATGTAGTATTAGTCCTAATTTTATAGATCTAATGTGCTTTTTAATAGTTCATTTGGCTATTGTTCATTTGTTGTTTAGCATACTAAAAAGGTGCATTAATTCATTATTCATCACAGACCCATCCAGTTTGGTAATTCAACAAATAAGGATAAAGTTTGACACCCATTACAAAGAACCAACCATTTTCCCGACATTTTTATGCACTTTTTTGTGCCAAATCTAAGTCCCTAGAAGTATTAAAAGTGGAACATTAATCAGGTTGTTTCTCTAATGGACCTTTTACTGTGTATCATTGTGCTTACTAAAGAGTGCTTAAAAGGCATTATTTAGAAATAACTGTTGATCATCATATACGACATTGGCCCGGCCCTAGCGTGCATAAATACACATTTTCTTGTCAATCATAAGTCTAATCCATTAATTGAAAAATAAATAATGATATTTTTACCCAAAAAGAAGATCCCACAGAGATTGCTATAACTGATTCTGTCTGTCCTTATTAGAGGTCAACTTAACTCATCATGTTTGTCTCTTAGCTTACGTCCTCCCAAGCTTTTTCAAGATATCAAATTTATGTAACAATCATGTGACGCATAATGCAATTATACAAATACAATCTTGTAAAAAACATAATGTTTTTTATTCAATGGCTAACTACGGCAGTAGCTGTATTTGATGGTTTTGAACACAACTATATATGTTTAGACAAAAATTATCGAATCCACGTGAATCCATTACTTTAATGCTAGATCTGCCTCTATATGTTGTCGTTAGTTATCATGTCATGTTCTCTTTTATGTTATGTAAGGAGAACTAATGGTGATATTGTAATAACTACTAACATAGTTAATTATTAGGAAACATAATATACTGTCATCAAATGCCAATGGTTAATTTGTCTTACTAAAACCACACATATTCAGATTAGGATCAAACTTTATATTTTACAAATCACTTAGCTTGTTTCAAGCCTACTGGTCTTTTCAGTTAGTCATTTAAATTTTACATTGGATATGAGAAGAGTTAGAAGTAGATCGAAGAAGTTCTGGGAGAGATGATGAAACATGACATAATATTTACCTAGCTTAATGAGGGCATGACCTAGATAGATATGGATTTAGAGGACTAGGGTAAAAGATGAGTAAGTAGTAGGACCAATTTTAATTTCCTCTTCAGTTTTATACGTATTACTCTTGTCCTATCTTATTCTTCGGTCTTAATATTACGTGTTGTTTTGCTTTAATTTATTTCAGTAATCATACAAACATCTTCATTGATTTTACTTTACATGTTGTTTGATATGCTTTATTTAAGTCAAGTATATATCGAAAATAAGAATATGATTGTGTGCCTACACACTTATGGGATTACACTAGTACCGTAATGTTTAAAATTCTCATCTTGAAAGAGAAGAGGACATGAATTAGAGTTTTTAATCCAACCTCGGATGTCTTGAATTCACAAATAAACCAGACAGTATTAGACGTGATCATAATTCATAACTTTTACTAAATTATTGCTGCAAGAGAATGACGTTCATTTCCTTATTTATTTTGAATGTGACGCTTTATATTCTCTGAAAAATCTTGGGATGTACAAACCTGCAATGTTTAACTAAAACTAATAGTAAAATAATTCAGTACTAATGTTCAGAATTGACTAGAAACTTCAGCCACCAGTACTAATGATAAAATTTTGTCAGCCAAATTTCCTAAAATTAAATTTGATATATAACACACACTAGGAGTCATCACATGAAGGGAATGTAAAATTGTGTGCTGCAAAATTAAGACAAAAGAGAGTGAACAATTTAGCAGTCAAGGGAGACAAAAGTAGTACACAGGGAATGTTTCTGGTCCCATGAATATATATATGTCATGTCATGTCTGCAAAGCGTGACAAAAAACAAATTATCAGTGCCAATTTTGAACTCCAATTTATCCAACAACTAACATCAATATATTTCACTTCATCAGTTTTGTGTATCTGCCCAAAAGAAGATGGAAGGAATGAAAGAAGATATGGTCATTCACCTAAATTCACTAGTCTAGTAGCCACTGTAACAATAAAATCATAATACTATAACAGAGAAGTCATGTCAAAATTACTAGGGTCTGTAAGATCGAATCGTAATTGATAAACTAATCGCAAAATCGATTTATTGGTCCATTGATATTGAGTTATCGAATAATTAAATGATTGGAATAAAGATTAAAATTATATAATTAACGGCTTATTGGTGTGGGGACGAATTATTCAATTTTCTTATTTGGTAAATTATTAACCCATTAAAAATTATCCAACTTACATTTTTATTTTGTGTACATTAGCATCATTTAATATTTTACCATAATATTCAAAGATAATTATATATTTTTCCTTTGTTAGTCCTAACTCCTAAATGGAAAACTTATTTATTTTTCTATAACTATATATATTTTGCTTTATTCTTTTTGCATACGACAAGTTAAAGTATTTCTAGTATTATTTTTTTTTCACTAAATTGTTCAGTGCATTTCATATAATGAAAAGGAAGTCATCTTTTTTGTAAAATGTGACTATGTGTTCGTCGAAAAAAAAGTACCATAGAAATTAGAGGATAACCATCGATAATAACTAATCCGTTACGAAGCCAACCGGTATCATATTAGTTAGCTATCGCATTATTAAATTTAAAAACGATCGATGAATTAAACTGTGGTTTGTTGTAAAGCGGCCTCCTAAACAAAGAAAAATCATAAATCTCGTAAACTAGTATTTATAATTGAAAATACTACATGAACTTTTATTTAAAAGAATTCTGACCTTATTATGTTTTAGCATCATAACATTGCAAATTATCAATGATAACTCTAGGTGACACATTCAAATTCAGAAAGAGCTCTGTCAAAAGCAGAAGACACATATAATTAAAGGTTCTTGGGGACTGAATAGTAACAAAAAAAATATCTTGCCTTCTAAACAAAAAATGAAAATAAAAATAAAAATGCAGGTTAAATAAATATGTATTTAAGCACTTTTTCTTTTGTGAATTTTCTTTTTGTCTTGCACTAGCAATCAATATGCTCTATTTAGTCCCCCTAACTTTTCTGAGGGAATGGTGAAATATGCTACAACTTCTATCACTTTTTGCTGTTTTATTTTATGATAAAAGCTCTTGTCCTTTTATTCTTTCTTCTTGTCTTGGTTTTGGGACTATTGTGTTGCCTTTCATTGTTTTTTCCCTAGTTTGGTGTCTCCTGCGACTCAATTAAATTTAAATTTATATTAAAAAATCTCAAATATTTTTTAATAAAAATAATTTTATATCTGATAGGACTTGAACTTAAAACTTTTAATTGTATATTGTGTTGCATTGGTATCAATAAGGAAGCATGTTTAGCAAATAAACAAATTACTGTAACATTAGTTTAAAAAAATGGTGGATAAAAGAGATGGAAGGAATTACAAGAGAAAGCGCAGTTTCAAAGGCACATGATCTTACAATTCTCAAAGAATTAAGTTTGTCCTTATGTCTCTAAAATGTGTGAAGATAATAGTGTTCAGAAAACATGATTTTGTATGGGTAATTGGGGCGTAAAGTATATAATCCTAATTTAGAAAATAGTAAGAGTTGAGTTTAAGCAAAAAAAATATTAATCAACCACAAAAATTTGCTTATGAGTGAAATTGTTCAAGAGCATATAGAAAGACAACGATTCATTATCTCACCTTTCCTCCATAAAATTGAACATATAAAATATGATTTAACACAAATTTAAAATTTTGATGAAAGAAAAATTTAATTCTCAAAAAAGTAATTATGTAAATTGAGACGAATTAAATAGAGTAAAAATTTTAAAAAGATGAATTTATATGGTATATTTAATTTCAAAATGTGTAATGTAGAATCGAAAGAAGCAATGGATTGGATGAAATTTTCGAGAAAAAAATAAAGTAACCCCCCCCCCCCCGGGAAAGCCATGTGATAAAAGCAGCTTTTTTCTCTTCTTCTTGTTGCTATAAAGCGACCACGCCCCTTTGCCTCTAATCATACGGTCGATTTTGCTATAATTCTCTCGTTTTCAACTTTTTCTTTAAAATTCTATTTAGTTGTTTCATGTTCCTTGACACTAGGGTGTAATTCGATTTATATCGACACAATATCTACAGAGTACTTTATTTAAATTATGTAATTCTCATGTGATATTTAAATAATTTGTTAAATCTTTTTTTAAAAAAGAAAAGATATTTTCGGATTAAAAGTTGAACTCAATTCTATTAATTACAAGGAAAAAAACAATCCAAGAAATAATCTCTCTACTTCTATGAGCTAGTAGTAAGATATTCATACATTTTTTCCCCATACTTCATTTGTGGGATTCCATTGGGTATATTGTTGTTATTGTACAACGAAAAGAACAAACATAAAATGTTACGCCTTTTGTCTGCGATTGGTTGTCATATTTAGTTTTTGAAGGTCAGTCTTAACTAAATTTCGATGTTAAAATTATATTCACTTAATATTTTATGATATAAATATTTAAAAATTACGCATAAAATATTATAAATTATTTAATTTTTTTAATAATTATATCTTATAATGTTGATTAAAATTTAAATTATTTGGCCTTTGAAACTCGCATAATAGACTATTAGCTTGATCAATGATAGTGTGCATTTTGAATAATTGTATCGTGTGTTCCGATAATTACTTCGTTGTACTTGAACTGTGAGAACTCTTAGTCATGACAACAAAGGATGAAGTAGAATAAAAACTTACAACGAAAAGAAAATTTTGTAATGCTAATCTACTACTATTATTTAAGTATATATACACATCTAAACAATTGGATAATGCAAAAAGATGTTTGAAGAGGTTATTGCTCTTAGTGACATATAATTTGACGTCATTACCACATCATATAAAAAGAATTAGAATCATTAAAAGTAGAATGTGATTTAGGCAGTGTTCATCATTGTATTTACTTTAAAAATACATAGATTAGGCTAAATTAATGAAATCTTATATTTGTCCAAATAATATATCATGGGAAGAAGAGAAATCCACTCGTGCAAAGAAGGCAGTCACGCTCCCATAATTACATTAAGCTCTGCACTAAAAGACAATATTTTTAATCATGTTTATTCAATTTAATTTACTTAAAACTAAAGATTTAATCATAGGAACAATTGCTTTGGGCACGAAAAACATCGACATTCGTCAAAGCTCACAAAGTTGGACTGTTTCATCTTGGAACCTATAAAACAAGTTTTTTTATACATTTTCCCAAAATCAAACCTTTTCTAAGTTCAAAGAGTTACTACTAAGGTGCTTAACATTTAAAAAACATAAAAATCAAAGTGTTATATGTTAAAATCTATAAGTTGATAATCCCGCTTTATAATATTATACTCCTTATATTTACTTGTTCACATATATTTGATTTAGCATACTTCTTAAGAAGCGATAAATAAACAATAAGAATTTTAATATATCTCTTTAATTAGTGTAAGTATAATTTTTAATATGAGAAAATGGAGAGTAATTCTTATAATAATGATAACATAGGTATGAAATGACAAATTATTTCTTAAATTTTTAAATTGAATTAGTGAAAATGTTTATTTACTGTATTTTTTAATATAATAATCAAGTAAAAGTGGACAAAGAAAATAATTAATATGCATTTTTAAAAATTTGATAAAGCCTTACTATTTCATCTCTGATTAATATCATTTGTAATCTTCAAATACTCTTCCTAACACGAAGTAACTTCTAATTCTTGTTCTATTTCTAAATTTGTATTTTCTTGGAATATCTTAAGAGTTTTCGAACATTTTAATATAACTTTTTTTATCAACATATTTTCACTAAATGATCTAAAGCTTATTATCGACACTTTTAACCAAATATGTGTCTGCTTGTATTAAATTAGCTTTCACACCTAAATATTCTTTTCAGATATTTCTTTATACATAACAAAGAAAAAGTAATTAAAATAATAATAATATAATACGATACGTTATGAACTGGATTAAAATAAATTGTAACGGTTTTCAATATAAAAAACATTCAACTATTTGTACCTAAACGTTACGACTAGTGGACACATTCTAATCGTTTCAATCTACACATGAATTCTCACCCTTCAAAAACATCATACACCCCATCCCCACAGTTACTCCTGCCCTTCACACCCACCGATATGGTATTTTTGTTGATTTATATTAAATATTTTTTATATAACTATTTCTTTACCTACTTACTCACCATATTTCTCTTAATACAAAAAATATGAGTACCATAGTATAAAATATCATCTCATTTAGATAGAATCAGAGCTAGGAAGCATTAGGGTTCACTCAAATTCGTCTTGACAAAAATTTACTATATTTTTTATTTTAAAAAAGAATGACTCATTTTTCTTTTCAATAAAACTTTAATTTTAGTTTTCCATATTACATGTTTAAAGGCACAAAATTAAAAATAATTTGGTACATTATTTTAGGATCATAAGATTAAAATATCTTATTTCTTTTTTCTTAAAACTCTGTATCAAATTAAAGTAGATCATTCTTTTTAAAATGAGAAGTATATAAATAGTAGATAGCGAAAACATTTTACCTTCTTTATCAATTCATTTTTTCATATTTTAAATTTTTATCAAAAATTCTAACTTCACCATGACGTATAGTAGTATTTAGGTACTAGCTAGTAAAATAAGCATCCAAACAATATACAGTTGTAGTTTAAGTTACAAGTAGTGGACACGTTCTAATCAACCCTCCCTAGTCACGAATTTTCACTTGTTGAAAGAACAGCAATTCCACATTTTATTCGACCCTTTTTATTTTTTTGGGAAAATGAAAAGCTAAAAGGACGGGGTGAGGGAGTGTGGGGTCTGTGGTCAAGGCCCACCCAACAAAACAAAGTTTTTTAACATTCATTTTTCTCAATATAAATATAGCATAGACCAGTATTATGAGAGAACCAACTCAACTCTGTTTTGATCACTAGTAAGAAGAAGAAAAAGATGGAATCTTCAGACAAAGTAGTGGAAACAGTGATAGTAGGAAATTATGTTGAGATGGAGAGTGAAGGAAAGCCTAGTAACAATGACATCAAATCCAAAATTTCTAACTTATTCTGGCATGGTGGCTCTGCTTATGATGCTTGGTTTAGCTGTGCTTCTAATCAGGTACTAATTTTATTCATTTTACGAGTTCAAGCTTTGAAAATAGAATAAACAATTTACTTTTAATTAATTTCAGGTAGCTCAAGTGTTATTGACACTACCATACTCATTTTCTCAACTGGGAATGCTCTCTGGCGTCACATTTCAACTCTTCTACGGTTTATTAGGCAGTTGGACTGCTTATCTCATCAGCATTCTCTACGTTGAGTATCGAACTAGAAAGGAAAGAGAAAAAGTCGATTTCAGAAATCATGTCATTCAGGTAAATGAACTTTTCTGGTTTCGAAAGGGTGTTTTTATCTTTTATTTAAATATCAGGACGCTCCGACATTTGTCTACGACACAAAACGGAAACGACAACTGTATAAATCCATTTTTTCACATGGCATTCTAATTAAACTATAGCATTTTAATTTTTCTTTTTGTGTGTGTGTACACTGTACAGTGGTTTGAAGTTCTTGATGGGTTACTTGGAAAACATTGGAGGAACGTTGGTTTGGCATTTAATTGCACTTTTCTTCTGTTTGGATCTGTCATTCAACTTATAGCCTGTGCAAGGTTTGTTTGTTTAAATATTTTTACCTGCCCCCTTGCCCTGCATATTTCCTACTGATGTTAATTAATTTATTGAAATTTTGCAGCAATATATATTACATTAATGATAATTTGGACAAAAGAAGTTGGACTTATATATTTGGAGCTTGTTGTGCAACCACAGTATTCATTCCCTCATTTCACAACTACCGAATCTGGTCTTTTCTTGGCTTATTAATGACCACTTACACTGCTTGGTATCTTACTGTCGCGTCTCTACTCCATGGGCAGGTATTGTACCATTATTCAATTTTATTAGGTAGCGTTACCATTCTTTAAATTATTCTGAATTTTATTTCTTGTAATAAAATCAGGTGGAGGGAGTTAAGCATTCAGGTCCAACAAAAATGGTTCTATACTTCACAGGAGCAACAAACATTCTCTACACATTTGGTGGACATGCCGTCACTGTGTAAGAAACTCCAAATTGACTATTTCATTTTTTTAATAACATTATTATTGTGTGAAAATGACTTAACCTAGACTATTTTCGACATATTCGGAAGAGGTGGACTATATTACATATATGACACTTTTTGACTCATGCGATATTTAAGATTTTTTTTTTGAAATTTATGATCTAATATCATTCTGAGATAATTGTGTTATTGATTATTATTTTAATAAATATAAAATAAAATTTTAATGTTAAATTATTTTTAGTTAGAATAAGATATATTATTTTTTAAACGGAACGAGTATATATTATTTTGTCTGAGAGATTAAATATTCCCTCAAAACTTTAACATTTACTACGTGGTGACCAATCCTTGTCAAAACACTATTATTGTTAGTCTCTATACAAATGTACATATTCCTGTTAACTTTTACTTTAGCTTTTTACATGCATTCTGCATTTTTTTAAATTAATTGTTTTCAATTTGGCAGAGTCCTTTTCTCAGGCATGGGAAGAAAAAAGTGATTACTTCCTATGAACCCTTTTTGAGTTAGAAAGCGAAATATCTTTTTCGAATCACTTTTGCTTTTTTTGTTACTGAATCAATGAATGGTTAAATGCTCTGAACATCTCTTCCTTTTATGTTCTTTTGCTGTTTTCTAACATAATTTAAAGCAACCATTAACCAAGGAAAAAAGAATTAATTAAAGTCCTATCAAAGGGACTGCAAATAAATCTTGATATTTACTCTACTAGATTTTTAGCTTCTGTCATCTGTAAAAGACATTTAATTGAAGTAGATAGTCAGTAGCTTGTAAGAAAATATTACTTTCTAGAATTACTTTGTTTAAAAAAGAAATGAATATTTTTTAAACTTCGTGTAAGTCAAATTAGTTCATTCTTTTTCAAAATAAAGAGAGTATTAGATTAATTACCTAAGGTTTAAATATGCTTTTGCAACTTGTAATTTACATGAGTCAATAAATATTTATGTGATAATGAATAAAATAGAAAATGTAAAGTTAATTGTTTGTTTATTTTGGGCAGAGAAATAATGCACGCTATGTGGAAACCCCAAAAGTTTAAAGCAATTTACTTATGGGCAACTCTTTATGTGTTAACGCTGACCCTTCCATCAGCAGCATCAGTTTATTGGGCCTTTGGAGATTTGCTACTTGATCACTCCAATGCCTTTTCTCTTCTTCCTAGATCACCATTCAGAGACATGGCAGTTATCCTCATGCTCATTCATCAGGCACTTCTCTTTACTTTCCTTAATTAATTACTCTTGTTCAGCATACAAAAATATATTTTTTCCCTCTAATAATACTTGTTTTGACACAAGGATTAACATGAATATAGTGAATACTTAAAAATGTAACAAGAAAATGATTATAATTAATTATAATGATAAATTAGGAATTAAGTGTAAAATTATGTGTGTGATTTATAAAGTGGATAAGTAATGTTGGACATCTATTTTTAGTATAGTAAATCTAACTTTGAGTTGTTTTATTGCAGTTCATAACATTTGGTTTTGCATGCACACCACTGTATTTTGTATGGGAGAAGGCGATAGGGTTGCACGAGTGCAAGAGCCTATGCAAGAGGGCGGCGGCACGCTTGCCTGTGGTGATTCCGATATGGTTTCTGGCAATAATCTTCCCATTCTTTGGCCCTATAAACTCCTCCGTCGGCTCCCTCCTCGTTAGTTTCACCGTCTACATTATCCCTGCTCTCGCTCACATGTTCACATTTAAATCTGCTGCAGCCCGAGAGGTACCAATTTCTTAAATTTGTCAGTAATTTATAGTACTATTGCAAAATAGAAAAAATAAATAAAAGAATCTTATATTATGATTCCCAATAAAAGAAAGAATTTATGAAGTTTTGACATACGACTATTTTGTCTTTGGAGCTAGGTGTTCGGTCACATCTCACATAATGCTAGGTGAATCTAGATAAATCTATCAGGTCACTTTTATTTCTGGAGCAATAAATAACATGTCTTATTTATACGTAGAGATTAGTTGAATGACCTGATAGTATAAAAATATTTTAAACATTGACGATATAGAGTTTACTTTAATGAATAAATATTATGTGTTACGATTTTATGCAGAATGCGGTTGAGCAACCACCAAAATTCGTGGGACGTTGGGCCGGAACGTTTACAATAAACATATTTGTGGTGGTTTGGGTACTGATTGTTGGATTTGGTTTTGGTGGTTGGGCTAGCATGACCAATTTCATTCATCAAATTGACACATTTGGTCTTTTCACCAAGTGTTATCAATGTCCACCTCCACCGGGATCCCCGCCACCATTCCTCCCTCATGCTGGTGCTCCACGCCCTTCTCCCGCCAACGTCACTCACCATCACCACCTATGAGGTCCTCACCATCATGCCAGAAATTAAAGAGGGTTAAAAGACCTATTCGACCCTAAATTGGCACGACATTATGAGTTGATTTGCTAAGTCACTACAATCTCCAATCCCCCAATGTCTTGATTTGTGGATTTGGTTAGTGTTGGTTCATTAATGTAATATGCGACATGTTTCTAGAGAAAAAGATTTGCAACTTTTTGTTCTATTTTGTTAGATGATATTATAGTTAGTATTTGAAGTCACCCACTGGCATTCCTTAAGATGTGGAGTGTATGAAATTCATCTTTATTTGCTTAAATATTTTAAATTATAATTTTGAGATTTGAAAAACTCTTAATAGTTGGTGAATATTGGAATGTCAAATACTTATAATACTCCAAAGAAAGAGAAGAGTGACTTTAATTTCTTCAGTAAAAGGTTAAAAGGGGAGAAAAGAAAAGTATTATCACATGGATCGGCGAACATTTACTAGTTATTATATAAAAAAGGTACAATTTTAATTAATTATAAATAATGGGCATATTTTATCCAATTTTATCATAAATTATGGAATCCACTAATTTAATTTATATAAAAAATTAAAATATAAATATTTTAAAAAGAACTCGTTGTTAAAGTGTTTTATATAAATCTCTATTTATATTTTCTTTTTCCATTAAATAATTTTGTTCCTTAGTTGTATCAACCATATTATTACTTTTATTTCTGAATCTTCTATCTTATCCCCAAATTATCCATTTCACCCAAATCGTACTTTTTCTCCATTGGAATTTATTGCTTGGTAATCGTCATTTTTGTTTTGTTTGTATATATTTATATTTTCATCATAATTTTATAAGATTTCATTTTTATTCTTCAATCTTATTGTCATATACAATTTGACTTGGCAATAAAAAATTTTTGATTTGTTTTTTATTTTTTAATTTATTCTTTATTCTTTGATTTCAACTGAAAAAGAAAAAAAAACAGTCGTTACCCTTTGGGTTCAAAATTCATGCATGAGAATATGAAGAACAAAGAGATACTCATACATTTATTTTTGCCGATTTTAGTTGACAGTAACATGTGATATTTTTTTATTTGCATTCTTTTCTTCTTCTTGGTCTAGTTGTACTTACTAGATATTTTAATCGGAGATTCCAATTGTGGGTGTTGTTTTTGTTGATTTGGGGTTACAAAATTATAGTCTAAAACAGAGAAAGAAAACCAGTTATATACATGTACAACCAGTAACTTATATACATATGTGAATATATCAGAAGAACATCAGCTATTAACTGTAAATTCAATTTGTGTATAATTGTATTTTGTATTAATTAATTTTGTATATAGTTGTCTGTATAAATTTTAATTTGTATAACTGTCAATATATATACAATTAACTACTGGTATATATAAATCCTTTAACCCATATATATTATACGAATAATTCCATTTGGCATTCGTATATACATATGTGTGTATATATACAAATATAACGTATAGTAATATAAAATTATATACAGATTAACACAGTTTTCCACATATATATCATTTTTATATGTAGAGTCTTTTTTTGTAAAAAAAATTGTAATTATACTTATATACATATGATAATTAAATATAGGATTGCCATACAAAATAAAAATTACATTGACATTGTATATAAATTTACAGATCCTTGTATATATACATATATTTTTTGTATATTCACATTGTTTTTTCTAAAAGTAACTGAACTCATATATACATATCCAAATTAAATATACAAATATAATATCATCATAAAAATATATAACGTCAAAAGTATACTTCTACAAAAATCACTAATATGAATCTCAAATAGATATTTAGAGATTACAAATTCAATTTGAACTTAACAATAATAAACACAAAGAATTGTATTTCGATCATATAATCAAATATAACATTTTCCCTATATATAAATTCTAGAAAAATGTATAATCAATAAACCTATTAAAAGTTTCACACAAACTATCTTGATGACTAAACTAACATGAAGAACTCATTTTAGGAAAACATTCTATTAGGTGTATAAATTCCTTAAATCATGAATCCATTTCCATTTAAATAACTTAATATTCACAATTTTAGGCATTCTGTTTCAAAAATTGATTTGTATAATCTTTAGAAGGCAACAACTAATGTACGGAAGAGTTCTTCCATAGAAAACTTTACTATAGTTCTGGAGTGTAATGAGGAGAACTATACCTACAGAGATTGTTTGGTAGAATGTATAAGATAATGATTGGATCGGGGTTAGAAACAATACTAAGATGGAGTGAATACTAGAATACAGAAGCAATAACAAAAAAAAAAAAAGAAAAAACTAATTAAAGATATGGAAAATTTAAAGGAAAGATATGAGAATTTCCAATAAATTGATATTTTAAGACCTTGACAAGATCCAAGCAACAACGTAAGGATTTATGGAAGAAATCTAACGCCTTTACTCGAGAAAAACGAATCAAAACGATAGATTTGGATCTTGACCGCTTTATAATTAGCATGTAAACTAATCACCTTCTAAAGAATACCAAAAAGAAATCAAAGATATCACAAGAAAAAAGTAATTTATACTTCAAACTATGAAGTAGTAAAAGTTTAAAGATAAAATCTCAAAGAACAAGTCACAAAGGTTCAATAGAACTCTCTCAAACATTATTAATATAAATCTAATTGGCTTTTATAAAAGAAAAAAGGACTCATTTATATATTATAGTGTCCTTGGACGTCCAAGACTCCTTAGGTTAGGCCCAAGGAGTATCCAAAACCTAGAAAGAAAATTACAAGGTAAATACTACTCTAGAAAGGAAATAAAGTCACCTTAATTAGAAATAGAACTAATAGTTCTAGGGAAACAACCTTTGTTGTGGTTGATTCTTGGACTCTTCTTGGCCTTATTTGCATGAAATTTAATCCTAAAATTCTTGATCTTGGACTTGAATTTGGACCAACAAATAATTGTACCATTTGGACAATTTATCCTTCTTGGGCTTTAGCTCTTTTTCCGCAACAAAACACCTTTGGATCTGCAATTGAAGCCCATTGAGTTTATCATTAAACTCCTTGGTTTGATATCTTGTTATGGGTCTCTTTTGATCTTCTAAAGCTTCATCCTTTTCATCCTTGTCCTTCAAAGAAGTGGAGTTTTGTATGATGCTATCATATGTTAAATAAGTGTATTAATTACACTTGCATTAGTAATAAATGTATTAGTAATACTTGCGTTAATTATAAAATTACAGAAATACACAACTTAGTCGACATAATTTCATATGATCCCGATTCTTTTAAAAAATTACAGAATCTCTAAAATGATACAAAACTATAACACCTATTGATACAAATTACAATTCCTACTTCTCTATGTATCATAGTAAAAAAAAATTAATACTCTTACCTTTTCAACATGTATCACTGATATCCTTTTTTGTATCAAAAAGAAAGGATTTTTGGTAATTTTGAAAAAAGTTGGTATTAGTTGGAATTAACTCCAATAAGTATGAGATTTGTGTAAGTTATACATATTTTTATGCATTGTTTGATTTAATGCATAAAAATAGCATGCATGGCATACAAATTTTTATTTACTAATGTACCCTCCACAATTATGGCGGAAAGATGTAAAAAAAATTTAAGGGATAATTGAGTCTTTAATAATGCTAATATATCAAAAGCATTGCATTACTAACCTAAAATCCATAGTACTAGTAATATGACCTTAATACACAATAGAGTGTATAACAAATACATGCACTAATTATACAACAACATGAAAGAGTATACAAAATAAGATACTACTAATACATCAAATTAATGCATGCATTGTTTTTATTAATACACTTTACCAATCGACCTCATAGAATATTATTCATGTATTATTTTTATTAATATACTTTACCAAACGACCTCATAGATATTATCATAATTGATGTGGTTGCGATTTGTAAATTTCTTTGGAAGAAAATTATTTTAATTAAATTTTCAACTATTTAGAACTAAGATTTTCAAGATATTTATCTGTCCTTAAGTTGAAAGGTACATCCCTAGAGCGTCCAACATAGATACGGATTGGAAAATGACTAACAATTAATACATAAAGAATACAAATTAAATAATTTGACCATTTGACTACATTTTGACTTGCTCCTAACCCTTATTATTGCAAACTTGTGGGACCATGGAAATGGGTAATATCTCATCAATCATCTTCTAGTTTTCAAGGAGATTTTTTAAAAAGGCGAATTAAATGAATTTTATTTTATTGACTCTTTTATATTTAATGAATATTCTGATCTAAGTTCTAAAGTAAGAAAATATTAGATTAGAGATTAAAACGTTAGTGATTATTTGAGATAGATCAAGAATTTTAAAGTAAAGTAGCACATGAACGATAGTGCCATTTCAAAATTTACACATTGTTTAGCCTCCTAAAAAACTTATTTTTGAACAAAAAAATGGACATTTGGTCTTTTTTTGCGAAGGTAGAAAAATATGAAGATTTAGTTTTTTAAAAATATACTTAGAGATATTTTAAAAGTTGAGTATTTCCCTTCAATGTGGTGTTTCTTGGAGAGAATTCGAATTTAGTCGAACTTGAAGGTAATAAATAAAAATAAAATTTAGCAAGACATTGATTGCTTCATAAAAATAATTTTTAATTTATTGGACAAACACAAACTGATTCTCATCAAAATATTTATTTTTCAAAACACTTTTGAATAAAATAAGTTTCAAACTTAATTTATGTAAAAATTATTTAGATCGAGACTCGAGTTCAAGACCTCGTAATTTTTTTTTTTTGATGTTTAACTATAGATATGCCCTTGAATATTACTCTATGACTAGTAAATCTAAGTGAAGACGATCTAATAAATAGGCCACGTGATATGTCAACTCAAAATTATAATGCACCGTTACTCAAAGACTAGTCAATGATTTATATTTTAATAAATCAATGAGTATAAATTGAGTTATTTTAATATGTGAAAAATTAAGTTTTTTTTCTCCAGGCTTGTCATTGCTGTTAAAAGTGCTAGTTGGCCCTTAATTGGCACGAAGATGAATGGAGATCACAAGAGATGTCGAAATGAGTTGTTTATGCAATTTTTATCCCATATGTTTTTAATAAATAAATTTGTCACTTTATTTTGATTGTTGATGTATAATGTATTAGCCTGTTGATTTGATGATTTACACAATAAAAAGGGAGTAATGCAGGGGAGAGGGGAAAAATGAAAAGCTCGAACAACTTTATTTTGATCTCTTTTTTCTCTCATCCTCTCTTGATTCTAGTTTAGAAAATGATCGGCACAAACATCCTTCATAGAAGAAATTTCTCAACTTTTTTAATTTTAAAATTAGCAAATTAGCACCATAGTTGCGATATTTGTGAAAATTTCTCAAATCAAAATCTCAAGCATATTCTACTTAATCTTGGTTCTTCTTGTTTGTGCCTTTGATGGGCTCAATTATTATTGAAATAATTATCTTTCTGAATCTCT
>JAOTQR010000001.1:36894768-36909124 GCA_025774065.1 Solanum ossicruentum | reverse complement strand
TTTATATTTAGAATTCACTTTTGATTTAGGATTATTCTATGTAAATAATTAATAAAAACTTTGACTATCAAATACTTTGTTAATAAAAGTATGTAATATAACAAATTTAATAATAAAATTATATTGGAAACATTAAACTACTCCTTTTATATTTTAGAATCTTTTGTTATATTAAATTTTAGTCAATTGATTGTTTAATCTCTAACTATTCAACTCTACATTATTATTTTATGTATTAAAAACCACTAGCATATCTATATTATAAACAATTGGATTGATTTTTTTCATCTTTGCTCTATCACAATAGACTAAACTATTGATTCAAACTAATAATATTTATTTAATTTTTATTTACAAAAATATTGTATTTGATTTTTTCATCTTAGTTTGTCACAGTAGACTAAACTATTGCATCAACTAATAATATTTATTTAATTTTCTTTACATAAATATTATCTATATTTAATGACAACTGTCATTTATATATACGCTTTAAATTGATGTGGCTCATACGTGCAAATCACGTACAATAAACTAGTACTATATTAAAAGTGTGAAGGTCTATAACAATGCTGATTAAACTTGTTGCCTTTCATTAAAAGACTCCTCTTTAGACAAAATCGTCTTTTCACTTTTTATTTTTTTAGAATTATTATTTTAATATTATTAAATATAAATAAAAAGTAAATAAAGAAAAATACCTACAGTTTTTTCCAATTAAAATAGATTTGATGTAAAAGGAAATTAGTAAAAAAGGAAAACACATCCAACAAAAGATTAAAGGGAAAATTAAATAAAAAAAATCCTTACACAAAGAATTATTTTTCAACTAAAATAGACTTGCTGTAAAAGGAAATCAGTAAAAGAAAAAAAATAAAAGGGAACACAGCAAATTGAAAAAGAAAAAAAAATAAGAAAAACTTTCCATTTTTTGTAAGAAACACGATTAATTTTATTTTTTACTTTTTTTCCCTGTAATAACACATGCTTCTCACTTTGAAAAGTAAATCCAAATAATATTTTTTTTAAAAAAAAATAAATTTAAAAGGGGAAAAAATATTAATTGGTTGAAAATAAATAAAAGTTTTTCTAATTTCTATGAGAAATTTTTTTATCCTAAATATAATAAAATATTATTTTCTTTCCTTTTTGAATTATGACTTCTCTGTCTTTATAAAAATACTTCAATTTCAATTTTTGATTCATTCACTCCCTTCATCGATGTGTGCTAAGTGGTGTTGGATCTTATTTTATGATTTTTCTCGAACTTCAATTTGATTATCAGGTTTTCTTATATTATACACTCACTTTCTTTGTTTCATATTCTTTTCCCTTTCTTTTTCACTTTTTGAATTTAAAGAAAATAATATTAATTGTTATGTCAGTTAACTTGCCTCACTCGAATTATATTATGATATTCGTTTAGTTAGTTTAGTCTAATAAATTTTCGCTATTTAAAAATTTATATTATTTTTTTTCTAACCTGTTCATCTGTTCACAAGTTTCATCTATTCACGTAAAGTAATATTTCAAATAAGGTGATACTTCTTCATCTTATAAACTTTTTTATGATATAAATTCATATATTATTATTTTTTCAACAATTTATTTTAGACAATCTTGCAATAGATTCCGAGAAGTACTTGATCAATGAAGTTGTGACAATTAATATCTTAAAAAAATACGATTCTTATTGGATAATAAAAATCTTACTTATTGGCAATTGACCAATAAAACAATATAAAAAGGCACCAATGAAGTCACTCAAGAGACTTTAACATCTGTTGACTAAGAGGTAATAGTTTTTTCCTTTATTTTTTCGATAACATTATAGTTCAGGATTACAGCAGTCATTTCTACTATCTCTTTTTCAAATAATTTTGTTCGACTTGAAGATATAACATTATGTATCAAGGGGAAATATTTTGGTAAGTCTTTCATATTTTATCAACTAGTTAATATAAAAATAATATGTTCCTCTTATTTACTTAACAATTTTTTTCGTAATCTTCTTTCTATATTAAAAGTATAAAGACCTTTAAAAATATTGTTTGAACTTTTTGCCTTTCATTAAAATATTTCGCTTTATACAAAATCGTTTTTTCAACATTTTTCTTAAATTATTATACCTTATTTTAATGTTATATATTACTTATTGACGTTAATAAACATAACATACTCATTGAATAGAATTTTAGTATGAGTTTATTTTGCAGCGTTCATGATATAATTTAAAAACACTATCTTTTAGGAAAAATAGAAAAAAAAGTTGACAGTGACAATTGATGATTTGTCTTGGCGGTAAGTCATGCACTCATTTTTACATCAAGTTTGGATTAATGGTATTATCTACTTTATTACAAATAATTATTTAATTTTAAATAACTACACATACTTGAATTTTCTCTTAACAAAATATTTTTATCTTTCTAACTCAAAAATCGTAAAAACATATCACACAAATAAGGGAAAACAACTGTTCAAAGTAACACTCATGCTTGGAAAGAGTAAACAACATTCAATATCATGTTATTATTTTTAGTAAGAACAAACCTACGAATAAAATCCGACAATTCTTTGGAAAAAAACTATTCTTAATAGTAGACTTCTAGAAATAATAATACTTAAATATATTTAACTGTATCAATTTTTAAAAAAATTTTGCATTATTCATTATAAATTTGTATTGTTAGACTAGAAATATACTAAGAATATATTGACATCTAAAATTTGCCCATATTAAGAAAAAAACTATAGATCAATAACAACTAAAACTTTATATTATCTTTGTCAGTAAGAAATTGTTGTTTAAACAGTTATATTATTTTTATGCTATAGAGAAAACATGTTAATTAAAAAAGGTTAACTATACAAAAATTAAAGTCAACTTTATCGCATGAGTATTCTCCGAAGCGAAAAAAATATAGATTGAAAATATTTTTATACAGTTTAATTTTTTGAGTCTTATAATGACAAAAGTGTCTTTAATAATTTATTCCTTTGTGGGAGGAAAATGTTAAAGTAGAGATAGTATATTATATATATATATATTTTATTTTTATTATAGACGCATTATACATATTTAATACACATATACAAAATTAATATTACTTTAAAAATATGAAAGTCCTTGAAAATATTTTTCAAATATTTATAATATTTAATTTAATAATATTAATATGACACATATGTGCAATGTATTTACATTAAATTAGTTAATACTCTTTTAACTGTTTAAATTAAAAATATTTTTAAAATAAATATTTTTAATAAATATGACAATTAAAATGAGTCGGAAGCAAATAGTTTGGTAGATAGAGAACACGTGATAGTGTGATTTGTAGCGCGACAAAAGCTCGTGTTGATGTTATCACCGTTGGATCTTAAAAGGAGTTAACCCTCTTAATCCGTCGATAAACCCCCTTATCCTCACCTACTGCTCTTCTTTTCCCCCTTTTCGCTTCTCCAGAAATTGAGGCAAACACAACAAGAAGAAAGATCTTCTCTTTTAGCTATATTAACAAATACCCTTTTTCTATCACCGGCTTCACCATCGTCATCCGCATACACTGGTACTTTTCCCTTTTCTTTTGATCATTTTTACTGTTTTTTGTTCGTATCTATCCTTTACTGGGGTTTTTGTTTATTGCGAAAAAACTAATGGGTAATCTGAGCTCTATTCTGATCTGGTTTCACTGTGGTTAGGTTAATTTCTGGGTTTTTAATCTTTTTCTATTTGCTATATGGGTCCGACGACAGAATGTGATCTTTTGGGTGCTAGGGTTTATTCTGGCTTGACTCATGCTGTTGAAATTTAATTCTAGACCTGTAGTTTAAGTTATTGTGAGATCTCATTTATTATTGTTGTTTGGTTTTCTGGGTTTTTGTTCGTTTGATTAGAATTAAAGAGAATACTGCTGTGCTGTCTAAGCTATTGCAAGATCTCATTTTGACGTGGTAAATGGGGTTTTAATTCAATTGGTTGCTCTATGGGACTAATAGATAATGCCTTGATTTTTGTTTGCTGCTGATTTGTAATTCTTGAGAAAAGTTCTATGGGGTATTTCTAAGCTCTATTTTGAAATTTTGCTGTAGTTTACTCTGCTTTTGGGGATTAATCAGTTTGTATTGTTTTATGGTTCAGAATACATAATTTATTATTTTGGGGTGCTAGTTTTTTCCCCTTGATTTTGTTCACTGCTGATAGTTTTATGATTTGGTTTCCTTGTACTGCTATTTTTTTTGTCTGATAATAATTCTGTTTGTTGTTCATTTTGTTATGTGAATCTAGGTTTTGTTGAGGTTTATTTATGATGGAAAATGGGGAGGAAATATTTGGCAAGACCAGAATAGAGGAGAGAAATGGTGTGGTAGATGAAATTGTTGAAGTGCGTCCAGAGGATAAGGTAGCTGTAGTGTCACATGTATCGAAGGAATCCGAAGGGGATGAAGTGTTTGAGGAGGCAATAGAGCCAGAGACTCCTGGTGTTGGTGTTGAGGATGGAGTTTTTGGTGAGGGAAGAAATGATGGAAACTCTGAGATTATTAATTGTTCTCCTGAGGTCAGTGGAAATTCCGAGTCCAGGGATGATGTTGAGAACTTTGAGGAAGCAGTTGAAGCTTTGCAAGAGATACAACATGCTGATGATGAGTCCAACCAGAAGGCAGATGTTAACTTGAAAGAGGAGCCTTCAGTTGAGAAGCAATGTTTTCATGGAATCGCCTCACCGGATGAAACAAAAGTGGTTGAGCAGAATATCCTAGCAGAGAAGGGTAAAGATGACATCACTGAGGTTGCAGATCTGGCTGCTACTATAGAAATTGAAACTTCAGTAAATCGGGATGAAAGGAAAGATAAGTCAGGTGAACCAGCTGAGTTTGAGAATGGAGTTTTTGATCATGTGAACTTGGGAGAAACTCAAAGTCATGGTGATGCAAAGGAAACAGATTCTGACCGACAGGATAAAGTGGTTCATGGAAAATTGGATGCTCAGGATGTTAATGAGGTGAAAGCGGGTAATAATGTTCTGCAGAACCAGGTACAATCTTACAAAGATGCTTTGCTGCATGACGAAAAGAAGGTTGATGTGATAGGAACATCTGCTGTTCAGCCTGCTGGGCATCAGGACGCTGCTGACGTCCACAACAATGTCTCAGTTATTTCTGGCTCTGTGCTGAAAGATGAAGGAGATACTGAATTGAAAGGAGTGCATTCACTTCATCTCAAATCTTTGAATTCTGATGTTAAAGATGAAGAGCATAAAGATATTTCCCCTAATGATGCTTCCACAAATGGTCACCTCAGAGAAAGCTTGAACCCAAGTGATGAATGCAAAGAAGAAGCAGGGCCTGGTCCAGAAAGGATTACTGGTGATAATATGAATGAAGAGCAGATGGATGTAGGAAAAACAATGCCTAGTCCAGAACCAGTTAACGGTAGTAATAAGGGTGAGGAGGAGCAGATAGATGGAGTAAAGGTAGTGTGTAATCCAGAACCAGTCAAAGGAAGTAATAAGGATGAAGAGCAGCAGATAGATGGAGTAAAAGCAGTGCATAGTCCAGAACCAGTTAACGGTAGTAATAAAGGTGAACTGCAGCAGTTAGATGGAGAAAAAGCAGTGTGTAGTCCAGAACCAGTTGACAGTATTAGTAAGGGTAAACAGCAGATAGATGGTCCAGACAACAACGCTGTTTCTATTCTACAAGAAGGAAGCTCCCCCTTGAAGGCAGAAGTGACAGAAAAAGAATCAACTGGTCCAGAACCAATGGGTGATGCTACTGATCATCAAGTACCGAAATTAAACAAGTCCCCTACTATGGAACCAGGGAATTTGAATGACAGGACCAATGAGCAGAAAGATGCTTCTGTTTCTTCTGGCACTTCAGCTTCTGCGAACTCTACTGGAATTTCAGTAAGAAGCAGAGAGACTGCAGATGATGAAATGCCTAAATCATCTGAAGCGTTGCTGTGTGACAGTCATAAGAAGGTCTCGAAGGTTTCTCAAGGTGCAGGTGTTGGAATCGATAAAGTTGTAGTGAAGGAATTGGTAAAGTCCGTTGTGGAGGACCCGAAACAAAGTGTTCCCAGGGTTAGGGAACCTGAAGCCAAATCTGCAACAGAGGGCCCATCATCTTCAAGTGCATCTGCAACTCGGATAGCGGCACCTGCCGGCCTTGGTCGTGCTGCCCCGCTATTGGAACCTGCTCCCCGAGCGGTTCAGCAGCCTCGTGTAAATGGAACAGCATCTCCTGCACAAAACCAGCTTGTTGAAGAATCCACAAATGGAGAGGCTGATGAATATGACGAGACACGTGAGAAGCTCCAGATGATAAGAGTCAAGTTCTTGCGTCTAGCTCATAGGAATGGACAGACGCCACATAATGTGGTGGTTGCTCAAGTCTTGTATAGATTGGGATTGGCTGAACAGCTGCGGGGGAGAAGTGGAGGTCGTGTTGGTGCTTTTAGTTTTGATCGTGCAAGTGCTTTGGCTGAGCAACTTGAGGCAGCTGGACAAGAACCCCTGGACTTCTCTTGCACAATAATGGTTCTTGGAAAAACAGGTGTTGGTAAAAGTGCAACCATCAATTCGATATTTGATGAGGTTAAGTTTGACACTGATGCTTTCCAGATAGGGACCAAAAAGGTTCAGGATGTTGTTGGCACTGTGCAGGGAATCAGGGTTCGGGTAATTGACACTCCCGGGCTTCTTCCTTCCTGGTCAGACCAGCGCCAGAATGAGAAGATCCTTCATTCTATCAAACGATTTATTAAGAAGACACCCCCAGATATTGTTCTGTATCTTGACAGGTTGGATATGCAGAGCAGAGATAATAGTGACATGCCATTGTTGAGGACAATTACTGAAGTTTTTGGACCATCAATTTGGTTTAACGCCATAGTTGTTCTCACACATGCTGCGTCTGCTCCACCTGAAGGCCCCAATGGTACTGTGACAAGCTATGACATGTTTGTAACTCAGCGCTCACATGTTGTCCAGCAAGCAATACGTCAGGCTGCTGGAGATATGCGCCTTATGAATCCTGTTTCGCTAGTTGAGAATCACTCAGCATGCAGGACTAACAGGGCCGGACAGAGGGTGTTGCCTAATGGACAGGTTTGGAGGCCTCACTTGTTACTTCTGTCATTTGCATCAAAAATTTTGGCTGAAGCAAACACATTGCTTAAATTACAAGATAGTAGTGCACCGGGACAGCCTTATGCCACTAGAGCAAGATCCCCTCCTTTGCCTTTCCTATTGTCATCCCTTCTACAGTCAAGGCCACAAGTTAAACTACCAGCAGAGCAATTTGATGATGACAATGAGGCTTTAGATGATGATCTGGATGAGTCTTCAGAGTCGGAAGATGAATCAGAATATGATCAACTTCCACCTTTCAAATGCTTGACCAAAGCTCAGCTGGCAAAGTTGTCCAAAGAGCAGAAGAAGGCGTACAATGATGAGTTAGAATACAGGGAAAAACTTTTTGTTAAAAAGCAGTTGAAGGAAGAGAGGAAAAGGCGGAAGATGATGAAGAAAATGCGAGCTGCGGCTGAAAATTTACCACCATCTGATTCCAGCGAAAATGTAGATGAGGAGACTGGTGGAGCAGCATCAGTGCCAGTACCCATGCCAGACTTGGCATTACCTGCTTCATTTGATTCTGATAATCCAACTCATAGATATCGATATCTCGATTCTTCAAATCAGTGGCTTGTGAGGCCTGTCCTAGAACCCAATGGTTGGGACCATGATGTCGGTTATGAGGGCATCAATGTAGAAAGATTGTTTGTTGTCAAAGACAAGATCCCTATATCTTTGTCTAGTCAGATTTCAAAGGACAAAAAGGACACCAATCTACAAATGGAAATTGCAAGCTCAGTGAAGCATGGGGATGGGAAAGCAACTTCTTTAGGTTTTGATATGCAATCAGTTGGTAAAGACCTAGCTTATACTCTTCGCAGTGAGACGAGATTCTGCAATTACAGGAAGAATAAGGCAACAGCTGGTCTTTCAGTAACTCTTTTAGGTGACATCATGACAGGTGGGGTGAAAATTGAGGACAAGTTAACTTTTAATAGGCGGGGATCGTTGGTTGTGTCTGGGGGAGCCATGTTTGGCCGTGGTGATGCTGCTTATGGTGGTAGTTTGGAAGCGACACTGCGAGACAAGGATCATCCTCTTGGTCGTTTCCTCTCAACCTTGGGGCTCTCGGTTATGGACTGGCATGGAGATCTTGCTATCGGATGCAATTCACAAACACAGATGCCTATTGGACGATACACAAACTTGATTGGCCGTGTCAACATTAACAATAAAGGATCTGGACAAGTTAGTATCCGTCTGAACAGTTCAGAACAGCTTCAGATTGCTTTGATAAGCTTAATTCCACTTGTCAGAAAGCTGCTTAGCTACTCTCAACCAGCACAATTTGGATGATGATGAAACTAAGGCCAGACAGCGCACCATACAACTATTCAGTGACATACTAATCACTTCTATAGTGGCCATTAGCTGATCGGCATCACTGAACGTGAGTATTTTTTTAACCTAGTTTCTTTCTCAGCGATAAAATACATTGATTCCAGTGATACTGTTATTTCTCATGAGCATTTTATGAAGTTGTTTTTTAACCTTTTTTTTAATTGGTAAAATATGGTTTTTTGTTGTTACTACAATTATTTTCTTCCATGATAATGGTACTGCGTTCTTGTTTCAATAGCTTTTGGGGTATCTCCATCTGTTTGCATAGCTTCCCAATTGGCATCTGCTGTGGATCTTTTTCTGTTTGGCCAACTGATAAATTGCATTTGTAGTCCTTATACCTGCATTCTATATGTATTTTTGACTTTATACTTGGCCTTCACTGTTAGCACACTCTCTATGTTGATAATCTTTGGTAAAAACCGTAGCATCATCAAGATAATGATGCTGGAAAAAGTTTCATGCAAAACCCTTTACCTGTTTCTGTTTCCTTAAGAGTGCACGATGTGATCTGTTTGCCGCCTCAAAATCCCCATTCTTGTGTCCATAACTGCTGGTGTGCAATGATATATATAGAAAGAATGCATGGCAAAAGGTAAAAGCTTGTGTCTTATGTTTGTCTAAATACAGCCTTTTCCAATCTGATTTAAGTACCTCTGTTTTGATGTTGGATAAATTCCACTGCTCAAAATATCTACTCAAATGTCTTTACTCCATGTTGGAGAATGGTGAAGTGTTGTTCAGAGTTCTGTCAGTTACCTAAAAAGTTGTCCTACTGTAAGTTAGTACCTTGTAGAGTTGATTGTAAAACTTCCAGTCTTGTACATTGTAATGTAGACTTCTCATTTTGCTCAAGATATTTTAGTACCTTGTAGAGTTGATTGTAAAACTTCCAGTCTTGTACATTGTAATGTAGACTTCTCATTTTGCTCAAGATATATCCGTATCAAATGACTCTGCAATTGGCAGTAGTTCTTTGTCGGTGTGCAGAGTATGCAAAGAATTTGCATTAAGTTGATCAAGCCCAAGTTTGTATAGTAATGTTGCAGGTTGTACTACTATTAGTTCATCTACATACTAACCAAGTCAGTTCTGCATCTAGTAATGCTAAGGAATTAGATAACTGAGTATTGATCTACTTGAATAGGAGCTGGCTGGATTTGTATGAAGTGCATTATTGACTGGAAAATTTTTCTATGTTTTTGAAGTAGTTTTTGCTATTGTGTTTAAGGAACAGTGATCTTGTATCTAGGTGATGCTTCCCAATAAAGCAGGCACTTTGCAGTTAATAGGTTTCTCCTTTTTTAAAGACGCAATTTAATAGGTTTCTTGTTCTAGCATATAGGATTAAACATCAGTTCAGATTGAATTGCTGTGTATTTCAGCTTTAGCTGTATATTTGATTGCAAGGTTTGCAAAGTGGCATGTTGATAACTTCCTAACTCATAAATCTGCAGATGCACTTTATTTTCTTCTGAAGAAAGAAAGGTCGTGCATTGTCTGGCTGCATGAGGAAAAGTGTTTATCAGATCATCCAAAGGCATTTCATTGTAGCCTAAGAAGAGTTTAGCTTATGCTCGTCTTCAAATTCCAATTTTGTTTGTTATCTTGGTGCTGAGATTGGCTTTGCTTGTAAACTCAATCGGGTTATCCTCCTAGACTGAAACTTAAGTCTTGTTTAGTTAGTTTCAAATGTTGATATGATGAAAAAGGAGTTAACGGAGTTTGCTATTGCAAGTGCCGTTCTGTGGTCTTCTTCTCCCCAGATATATCAAATCGCACTTTTATATTTGTCCGGTGGCGCCATCCTAGTCTTGATATTGTTTAGCCTAGTTGAATGGATGCTTTTGACGCAAGGCCAAGTAGAAAAGCCAAAACCGAATTATCATCATATTCATCTGCAATCTCTTTACCAAACATGGTGGCCCATAATGGTCTGCCTTTTTTCTTTTCTTTGATTGGAAGTATGTTCATATCGTTTTCCTATTGTTTTCAACTGCGAATCCATGTGGTCCTCAATAATGGACGTCTTTTTCGACTACTGTACAAATTACTTTTCATCGTTATGCTGCTTGAATCTTCACTTCAAGTTGTTGAACCGTATCTCTTGATTTGGTCGTCACAACGTTGAGATTGATGACTTTTTAACAAATTGGGGAAGATAAATCTATGTATAAACATGAAGGATGCTAAAAGGGTATTTGACTATTTTACTTTAGTTATGATCAATCAAACAACATTAACAAGTCACTATAATCTTTGATGACAATATTTAACTTTGTTTCAAGAATTTTTTATTATAACACGCATCCAATAATCAGTAAGTTGACTTTATAATCAAAATAAGAATTCAATAACGAAGAATTACAAGATTATACTCAACAATAACAAGTGTATTATTAGAAAAATAAGTCTTTCCAGTAGCGACTCCCCTAGCAAGCCGGAAAACACCGGATCCACCAATAATCGACAACTCTCTGTATTCCTGAGATTCAGCGACCCGGCCCATCACGCTCAAAGTACTACCATTATAAAGCCCATCAGTGAACACAAAATTAAAGTTGAAAAACAGGGCCAACTCACTCATCGATGGCGACCCATGGATTCCTTGGGCCCGGCCCACTTGTTTCGAATTGGGATCCGGCCCAACAGTCAGCGGGTTGTCGAACATTCTCAACATGCCAAAGAATGTGGGTGATTGAGATGTAATGTTGGCTTGAGCAATTACAGGACCTGTTTGGTTATCTCCTCCAAATGTTTCATGGAAATAGAAGTGAAATTTGGTGGTTTTGGGCTTTGCATTGGGGAGATTTTTGAACCATTTTTCTACTGCTTTTGGGCTTTTATCTATGGCGGCTGCTGTAGCCATTGTTAGTAGTACTAACAAGCTTATTAATCGAATGGCTATTTGCTTCTCCATTTCTTTCTTTTTTTCTGCTGGAAATAGGAATTCTTAAGGAATTGGGGAAACAGGAAGATATAAATACTTCAAAGTCGTTTTATTTTATATCACACGTTTGTTTGTTATTTTTATTTTATCAGCAAGTTGACAGCTAAGTTTATTTTTTTCTTTCAAGATTTTCGAATTCCGATAAATGAAAAATCTTAATAATTCTATGTCGACAGTTGTTAGAAATGAGAATTAGCATGGCCAAACAGGTACATGATTTTAACTAACAATATGTACGTATATGATATATTAATGTTATTACATTTGGTATGTGTAACCTATGGCGTGAATTGAATTCTTTTTATCAAAAAATTATTAGATTGCTGTAATTATGTCGTAAAAATAGAAAAAAGGACTTGATCAACTTGTATCTTTTTTAAAATGATCTTATTTGAGATGCTCATAAATTGATCATACCACTGGTAAAGTATTTAATTGCAGAATTATTGTTGTTCTTTTACAATAATTTTTTGTTCTTTTTTCTTTTGTAGAAGCACTTGCTTCTCTTACACCTATTTTCAGATAAAGTCAACAAGTAGCAAACCTTCCCCAACTAAAACACCATGCATTATTTTAAAAGTAATACATTATGGTTCTATCATTTATCATTTCTGCTGACAAATTCGACATTAATTAAATCGGTGCTTGCACATGCGAGAGGTGAACACGACAATTTTGTCTTTGTCGACATGTTATCTTTTTCAGACTCGATTTTTCTATCACGTCCAATAATGAAATTGCCTGAATAATATTCATAGAACACAATCCCTCACCGGAGGAACTATAATAGAGTAGCAAAAATTAAAGGAAAAAGATTCAAACATACGTGACTATTGTAACATTGTAACCAACAATAGCATCACCATTAGCATTTATCGAATAAGTTTGAGCAATAGCATACCCACGGGCCAACCGGAAAAGCCCGGTCCCACCGACGATGGCCATCTCACGAACCGGGTTCAGTGCCGGGTTCAAGCTTAATAGGCTAAATGAACTCCCTTGGTAAATACCATCCGTGAACCCATAACTAACCACCATGATTAGGCCTAAATCAGTTTGATCAGCGGACCCATATAGTCCGCGGGCTCGACCTATTAACTTTGAAGTTGGGTCAGGTCCAATAGTAAGTGGATCATCAATCATCAACAAAGACCCAAATGAGGTAACCGAGTTGGTCCCAGTGGCTTGTGCTATTTGGACTGCACTCGGGTTGGATCCACTGAGTTTATCATGAAAGTAGAATTGAAGAGTTGTAACTACTTCCTTGCCCGTGTCAACTCTCTTGGCCCATGACGGTTGGTCTTGTCCTTGAGCCACCAATGTTAGCGATATCGTCACTATTGTGACAAGCAAAAAAACTTTTCCCATAGCTTCTTAATCACGTAGCGCTATTTTTTAGATGACAATCTGATGAAGGCAAAGAAAAGAGCAAGAACTAAAAATGAGCTATCGACTTACTAAGCATTTGTTGGCTGTTGCAATACAAAATTAACAAAGATATGTTGACGGATAGTGCTTTTTATAAGCGGTAGTCGGTAGATTAGTTATAAATGGCTCTTTTAGCATTAAGAAAGCTGCATTATTAGCTAATCTACCCTAATTAAAAGTTGGTAGAGCTTTTGTCGAATTCTTGAGATTTTGATAAATCAATAATGACCATAAAGTCAACTTAGGATTTTTCAGTTCTGCAACCTAAAATCGTGCATTGGTTGCCCTAACAATAGAATACGAGACACTTTCCATTTAATATGATTATTAAGAAATCATTAATACACTGATAAATTTTACCATTTCATCTTTTATTTATAATTAATATATATTAAATTTAGTTAGAAAAAATTATTAATATACTAATTATTAATGGAGTAAAATGGAAAAAAGAATAGTTAATAATATTTTAATTTAATAAGTAAATGTTTATAGTAAAACACCCATATTATATGGGACATATTATATGAGGCGGAGAGAGTAATTAATTACGTATGCGCCAAGTCTCTGTCAAGTATCTTGAAGTTGGTGGGAAAAAAATAAGCGACAGAGGATAGTTCATAGACTCAAGCAAGAGATGATTATTGGATCATTTTCGTCTATTTAAATTGCAAATGTCCAGGCAAACACCTTTTTTATAATCAGTCAACTCTCAGGCAAATAAAATTAAAATGATACGTATCATGTGAAATTGATATACACATAAACTGATTCAGCTTTCACGATTAATAAGAAAAAAAAAGACAAATAAGAGTTGTTATTGTCTGCTTAGTTCATCAATTTTACTTGCCCCTTAACTACTTTATATTGTAAGTAACAAAAGTATCCAAACTCAACAGCAATTGAAATGACACACCAACCACGATAATGTCTCGTAGTCGGGAATATACAAAACTTTTCAGAGTTCAAAGTTCGGACGCAAGTGCATAATTTTAGGGATGACAAAATTAGTAAAAAAAAACATGACCGTTTAACTCATAATGTGGTGAATTATTGATTTAATCGTTTATCGATTTAATTCTAAATTTATTTTTATCCGTCTATTCAGCTATTTGAAAATGAAGTTGATATATATCATAAATTGATTTATCAAATAATGCATATCCTTTGGATTCTCTTAAACTACAAGATCATTGCAATTAAAACATCATTCTGTAATCATGATAAGGTGCTGCTGGTCTTAAGTGGTCTGGTCTGAAAACTTGATGAATAATAGTTTGGCAGTGTCTCGTTTATTAGTTCACCAAATTTCGATAAAAATCGATCCAAATTAAATCGATCAAATAAATCAAATGTTATTTCGTTTAATTTGATTTTGTATTTTAACTATCGATAATATTTGATTTTGTTTTGGATTTAAAGATTGACTATTTTTTGGCGTTGGAGTATGATGGAATAAAGCAAAATGGCTCTTTAAACTATCTGCGCTTTTTTC
>JAOTQR010000001.1:36882892-36894673 GCA_025774065.1 Solanum ossicruentum | reverse complement strand
TAGGCTGCGTACATCCGACCCCCCCCACCCCGCAATGAGCGGGAGCCTTTTGAGGCACTGGGGTATGTTGTTGTTGTGGTTGTTTTGGATTTGTGCCCAAAAAAAAAAAATCAAAACAAACTGACAAATTATGGATACATATAATTATATATACATAATATATTATCCTTATGAACAATGTTTTATGTGAAAAATGAAGTACCCTAATGAAAAAGAGTAAGATACGAGGTGTCTTTTGAATGAATTGTTGTTTTCCCCCTCTTTTGAATGAATTATTACTTTTTTTCATATGGTTAATAATGAAACAATCGAATCAAATCAAACCAAAATTAATAATAATCAAACCAATAATATAAATTACATTTGATTTAATTTAATTGTGATTTTGATCAATAACTAATTCAAATCAACTGATGAACATCTTTACCCATGACTATGCTCAATGAAAGCATTCAAAATCATGAGTCATTAGAGTAATGGCAAAATTAGAATTTTGAGTTTAAGAAAACTTATGTGACATTACCTAAACCTCTAGATGACATGGATAAGTTTAGTCCAAATTTTAACTAAAGAACTTTGAGTTCCAATTATGAAAATGGAGAAATTTCTGGCAAGAGGTTCTTTCTATCTTTTTCATATAATATAGTCGATATATAATGTAAACTTAAATTAGTCGGATATGTGAATTTCAAATAAAAAGCACACAAAGCAAAACATCTTTCTAATTGTACATTTTTAGGACAAAAATGTAGGAGGCTTTCTAATTAGGGTTGCTTGCTCAAAGGCATAGGCAATTTCAATTAATTTAGGCTCTGAGCCTTTCAAACCACTGAAACAAATGCCAATAGGCACCCCTTTGTAATAAGCAGCTGGCACACTTATTGCTGGAAATCCACCAATAGCAAGAACTGGAGCAACATCAGAGCCAGCAGTCACCAATGCATCCAACTTATACTTTTTCATCAACTTTTGGAATCCATTTCTTGTTAGTCTTGACAAATTACTCAAAGCTTTCAATTCTGTTTTCCCAATTCCATTTGTAGCTTCAGCTGCCAAAAATATATCTTGACCAAATTCCTTTAGCATCTCCTGAAATGACAAATAAGAGTTGCGTGACTTTCGTGTAATCGATTCAATCTTGTATGTAGATTACTTGATCATGAATAACATACCAGTTCGGGATTTTTTTGATTAAAGATTATTATGTCTGATAAAGATCGAACAGGGGAATCGACTAGCTCTTTTAGATAAACATTTAAGGCTATCTTGAATTCAGCCAACACTGCTGATGCTTCACCGCTCAGGTTGAAGTCTAAAATTGTCTCAAGGTTGTCTATGTTCACATTGTCTACCAAGATTGCACCTTGTCGCCTGCATTTAAGGAAAACAGGAAATTGTCGAAATGTATAAGAATAGCAAAGATCCCAAATTCAAGTCTCACTGTCACTCGTTATATCTTCACCGACACTTGAAAGATTAAGTGAACAATCTCTAATGCTTTTAGATGAAATAGACATCCATTTTTAATGAAAAATGATATCTTCAGAACCAACTAGCTAAGCTACCTGAGTGTTTGGAGATGTTTCTCAAAAGCTTGAGCCAGGACAGGATTATTTGTGAAATTGAAGAAGGGGTCCCTCACTATTGCAATTCTCTTGTACGTAAGGCCATCTTCTTTAAGAAATTGAGTATAACCACCACGAGGAATGAATTTGGCTGCTGCACCAGTTGCCGCTGCATCATTGTGGTCAAAGCCTACGATGGCATCAAGAACATGAACAGCATCCGCTACTGTTCTACCAAATGGTCTGTCCAACCAAAGCATATGACAAGTTAATACCGTTGTATAGGTATCCTTCGGAAGAAGTATCAAATTAATGGACGTGGATTTAGAGCGCGTTATACCCAACGGTGTCTTGTCTAGGAGTTATTGGAATGACCCCTGCTCGGCTAGTGAGTCCAACGGTTGGTTTGATGCCTACAACTGCATTAGAACTAGCTGGGCATAAGATTGAACCACGGGTCTCTGTCCCTAGCGACACTGACACCATGTTTGCTGCCACTGATATTGCTGATCCACTACTCGAGCCACAAGGGTCTGCTGAGAGAACGTATGGATTCTGCGCAGTAGTTCAAAAGAGTGTGTACCTCATCAGTTGATTGCATATATTTTGCCAGCATAGACGTTGTTGTAATTGGCCAAAACAAAAGTGCTTTTCGTTGTATTACTATACATACGTACTTTCTAAAAACTCCGTTTGACATATATAACTTACCTTTCCTTGTCCACCTCTAGGACTCCAGCCATTGGGCGCTTTTCGTGCCCGAGCCTTAGCCCACTCGCTGAGGCTAGCTTTCCCTAGTACAATCGCCCCTGCTTTTTTCAGCTTTGTCACTACACCTGCGTCACGGGGCACCACTGAGCCCAGTAATGAAAATGATCCAGCTGTGGTGTTAAGCTTATCTTGGGTTGCTATGTTATCCTTGAGAAGGATTGGAACACCATGCAACATTGATAAAGAGAAAGCTGACTCCTCATTCCTCTCTTTGTCAGCCTTGTCAGCTTCCAAGAGTGCATCGGGATTTATCTGTTAACAACATAATTAATTAAACAAAAATATAATTTTATATGAGATTATCACATAATTCAACATAATTACCTCAATGACACCTTTAAGAACAGGATTAAGCCGTGAGATTTCTCGTAGATAGAACTCCACGAGCTGCGTCGATGTAAGCAGGTTGTGGCTAAAAGCAAGCTGCAGATCACTAATGCTAGCTTCTTTAATGGAGAATGCATAACAAGTATCAACTCGTGACCATCCAAAAAGTGATATGGCCGTCAGAGTAAGTAATGCGGACAAGGAATAAACGTTCATGGCACTAAATTTAGCCAAGATGCAGCAGATCACCTCAAAACTGGATCTAATTGAGCTTCACTCTGTAAAAGTTTTTAAGGTTCAACATGCAATAAATAAATAAATAATGGAATTGATTTCCGTGAATTGGATAAAAAGAAGCATTGATCAAGGATGAATCAAAAGAGAATCTTAGACTCCTTATAGACGCCAACTGTTGGATAATTAAAGCAGTGTATATGCTAAAATTGAGAAAGGGAAAGCGGGAAAATGGCAAACGATCACTAAAATCAGAAGATTCTTTGGACATTTGAGTTTTTAGAATCACTATTGAGTGCCAAATGTATTTTTGGTCAATGTATGTATGCCGGCGGCATCCGGCAACTGTCTTTTTATGGAGGTATCTTTTAGATTAGACTAATTAGATCCTGTGCCTTGTTCTTTGTTGAGTTATTCAACAAAGAGAAAATTCAGTTCTTGGACATACCTAATTAAGCTAATTAATGACATATATCTATGGTGCTACTATTCTGAAACAGACAATGGAATCTGGTCATAATAAAGAATAGGTATAAAAAAATAAAAATAAAAAATCTGGGGAAGAGAAGAAAAGTAGTAAACAATCAAGTGAGAAACAATGTTTCTGAAATTGAAGAAATGTTTTGACTACAACTAATAAGAGATTGTGGCATTGTGCAGTAAAACGAAAGCATTCTTTTCGGTTAGTTCAATAGAGTCAATGGCATGGTAGTCATGGTACGATGTACCATTAGCTGCACACTCAGCGGCAAGAAACCTTCTTTGCTTTCTTCATTTTCAAATTTACTCTATTTTCAGGGCAAAGCAATATTAAATCACAGGAGGAGGTCGTCGAACTTTGCTAGATTGTTCAAAGGCATAGGCAATTTCAATCAACTTTGGTTCAGTACCCTTCAAACCTCCAAAACAGATGCCAAATGGCATGCCATCACTTTCATAACCGGCTGGACGGTTATTGCTGGGTAGCCACCTATTGCAAAAACAGGAGAGGCACGCGAACCAGGCGAGATCATTGCATCAAGCTCATGGTCCTTCATCATTTTCTCGAATCCATTTTCTGAAAAGCTTTTCAACTTCTCCACAACTTTCTTCTCTTCTTCTCCATATCCATCTGTCTTCTCGGCTTCTATAAAGGTATGTTTGTCATACTCTGTAAGTTTTTCCTGTAATGAAAAGTTCATTGGACATCTCGCGTTACTTTAAAGTATGTAGTGCTGAAAAATCAAATGACATAATTTATATTACATTCACATCACAGGGCTATTGCTTTTTTTTTTTTTTGGATAACTCAGGTTAGGTTCTGTCCTCAACAACTTTATGACACATTTAGCCATTTCATTTGTTAAATCGTCTTTCACTGTGTTTGAAATAATCTTCAAGTGGTGGAGCTATATCACCCACTACTCTAAACTGGAGCAGATCTTAACACGCTGCTGCTAAATTGTCAAGTTATAGGACTTCCTCATATGGACAGAGAGTGTTATACTCGGTCAAGAGGTCAGGGTTGTGATGAGACAAGGTTAGAGATCAATACGAAGAGCTCAATTCAACTTTACTTGTTTCATGTTAAAACTTCAAGTTAGTTTTATTTAACGCCTAAAAACCTTGTGTGGCAAGGTGAAATTACATACCAACTCAGAGTTGCGCTCATTAAAAGCAATAATGTCAGCCAATGACCGGACAGGAGAAGTGATCAGCTCTTTCAGGTAAGCATTGATTGAGGTCTTGAATTCAACCATCATCACCAACATTTCACCGCTATGATGTGGATCCATGATGGCTTCAATATGTGCTATTCTCAGGTTGTATATCAGAATTGCTCCTTGTTGTCTTAAATTCCAACATAAGGTCCACCACCAAATAATTACAAATTAAAAGGAGATATCTTATTTTTATTTGTGATTTTACAGATAAGATGAGTTGAGTTACCAAAGCTTCATACCTTAACAAATCTAGGTGATGCTCAAAAGCTGATTTTTCGATGGCTCCATGTATCATTTCCACAAATGGGTGTCTGACAATGCCTATTCGCTTCCCTTTCAGACCATCATCCTTGAGAAACTGTTTGTAGCCACCCTCAGGAATATATTTAGCTGCTTCCATGGTGACTTCATCTCTAGGATCTGATCGAACAATTACATCAAGCATGTAAACTGCATCTGTAACATTCCTGCATATAGGTCTGAATAACAAGGAAACCTTCAGTTTAATACAGCTTCCTTAACAGTTAACATCAACCTCCTGAACAAACCTTAACATGTGCAATGATACGGTAACAGAACACTGGTCAGACTTTGAATAATTAATCTTCTACTTATTGTTGTTTATTAGTAATAGATCAACAAGACCAAGTAAACAAAATACACTCACCCAACAGTGTCCCAGCGGGGTGTCATTGGTATAATCCCAGCCTGACTTGTGACCCCAACAGTAGGTTTCAGCCCTACAACTGAGTTATGATCTGCTGGACAGATGATGGAGCTGTGAGTCTCAGTCCCAAGAGAGACAGCTGTCATATTTGCAGCAACAGATATTGCACAGCCACTACTTGATCCACATGGCGATCCAGATGGGCAATAAGGATTCTACAGTTTTTGAAAAGGTAAATGTAATACATTCTTAGGAGGAGCTATTAGATGCTTGTAATGTTAAAATTGAACAGTTAATCTTAGGAAGCTTGTAAATGATATATAATACTCTTCCTAACTTGCAAATAAAAAGACGTATTCAATTCTATACTGAGAGTTCTGAAGCAGCGAAGATTATCCAAACAAGGAGCTTTATCGTATCATCCATATACAATACCATATGCTGGTATGGTAATCTGCACAATATATTGACAAAATACAGTCATCTTCTTTCAGTACTATAGCTTCTAACTCTCTCTCTGCTTTTCGTAAATTACTTTTCCCATTTTGCCTTCTTGTTTGGTTAACTGTAAGGGATATGTATAACATATGACCAAAGAGTTCGAATTCTTCACTCTATCGGAGGAATAAACCATTTTTACAGTTAAGTCACTTATAAGGTCTGTACAATAAATCTCTATGATACGCAATCTCCCAACAACACATGTATCGGATAATTCTATCCATCAAGACCTGGATAGACAAGAATAAATCATGATCTCATAGTCCCCAACCTTATAATTGACCACTAAACTACACCCTCAACTAGGTATATGTGTTTACCACTTGTTTGGCATCTATTTTCACACTAGGGAAAGATAACAAATTAAGACAATCTGGAAACACAGCTCAAGTGATAAAACTAAAATTAGGCTTGAACCTCTCTCTCATCTCACTTGTAGCTTGCGATTGACCATAGATTTTAAAAATTTATTTTAAAATATTTCCAAGTTACCAAAAAACTGGTTCAGACCAATTTCGGGTTCTTGGGACTTTCACTTACAAAACATCAATTGTTTTCTGAGGTAAAATGCATGTCCAACTACAACTTCAAACACTCAAGTCCCTGGGATCCATGGAAAGAGAGCATCACGATCATATATCAATTGGTCAAAGATGTTTCTCTTGGGACCTTAACAAAGACGACAACAACATACCATGGAATTCCACAAGTGGTCTAAGGAGACAATAACCTTACCACTACCTTAATAAAGAGAAAGGAGAAGAGAGTAACGAACCACTCCTTGTCCGGATCGAGCACACCAGCCATTAGGAACTCCACTGAGAGAACGGAACTTATACCATTCACTCAAACTTGCTTTTCCCAAAATAATAGCCCCTGCATTCCTCAATTTCTCCACAACTACAGCATCTCGCGGCACTTCAGATCCCAGCAGAGCATAGGAACCAGCAGTGGTATTTAACTTATCCTTCGTCCCAAATGTGTCCTTAAGAAGCACAGGGATTCCATGTAAATCCCCTAAGAACCTTCCATCCTTATTACTCTTAGCTCTGTTTCGGTCAGCCTCATCAGCTAGATTTTGGGCCTCCGGGTTTACCTCGATAACGCCACGAAGCAGAGGATTTAGGGTTTCTATTTGATGAAGGTAAAAATCAACGAGTTCTCTAGCGGTGAGCTTTCCCTGAGCAAATGCTTGGTGGATTTCTTTAATGGTGGTTTCTTCAATCTTAAAAACCGAGCTGAACTCCATATTCAAGTTAATTAGTGGCTTAGTATAAAAATTGTGAGATACTATATAATTCACTCAAGGATCATATTTCTTCTGGGGCAAAAGTTGCCATGTGCATTGGTATGAAGCTACATCGCTTCAACTCTCAAGCATAGGGATTAGGGGATTATATTATTATTAACAGGAATTTTAAATTCCTTGATTGTCAGTTAAGGTACGCCAGTTTGTTCTATTTAAGGATTAGCTGTATTAGGTTTAATAATACGATCGTTGAATTAATTAATATGGAGTCGTGTAAGACAAACAGAAAGTATAATACATGTAAAGATCTTATTAATCAATAAATAACCATAACAAAATGGTTTATTACCGCAATTTTCTCTACCAATGCCAGACTTATTTTTAAAAAAAACCAAAAACAAAAGGTCAATGATCATTGTATAAAAACAAAGCTTTTACGATCTCTCTAATGATTTATAATTTGAGGATTCACAAGAAGTTGGGGTCGATTTCTTTCTTGGTTGGTATTATATTTATTCTATAATACACTTGCAAATCGTATTGTCCACATTTTGAAATGGCCAATTGAGAATTTGGAAGCCCTTGCATAACAGCTGCCAAAAGCGAAAGCTTAGAAAAAAAAAAAAGGTATCAATTTAAGTTTCAACATGAGTCTAGGTATGAAATTCTTTATTTTCATATTGTAGCAATAGACGACGACTTTGGGAATCGGTAACATCAATAATATACGATTCCAAAATACTATGACGTACAGAGCAAATGTAAAAATTAAGTATATGCTAACAAGCCAAGGTATACTAGGAAGTGGAATAAATAATTATCACTTGCAAGGATTGAACTTGCATGAGACTCTTCCATTTCCAGAATTAGCCCTCAATAAACTCAAAGCTGTATGCATAACTTGTTGAGTTGATCCCATTAATGCCCAATTCATATGTTGAATAACACTCAATGGATGATATGGAAATTGTACACTGTTATAAGAATTCAAAAGTGCAGTTGTCCCTTCTCTTAGCAATGTTTTATAAGGTTCTCCTCTACCTCTCATGCCTTCCCATAATGTCATATCAGTTCCATATTTTCTTGCAGCAATTACACCAAATACAACACCTACTTTTGAATCCGGATTTATTACTTTCCAGTAACATCTGTATTCCGGCATCATCCAAGTCCTGCAGTTAAAAAAGAAGGTCAACGATCCACCAGCACTGGGGAAAAGTTTATAGTAACACAAGTAGTCAAAGTTTATCAACACAAAGACTTACTGGTGTGAGCAAGCTGAAGCTTCCAGATAGGGGAAACGAGGCATTGGGGGTAAAGGAGGCAATGGGGGAGTAGGTGGAAATGGAAGTCTTGATGGTGGTGTAGCAGGGGAAACAGGGTTGGGATGTGGCTGTGGGTATGAAAATTTTGGACAGAAAGACATTGGATTTGCTGGCTGAGAAATCAATGGATCAATTGTGTACATATTCATTTCAAACATCCTAAATGTTAATCTTGGTGACTTCCCTGGTCCTCCTCCTGTCCCACAACCTCTTTCCCCTTGCTCGTTACTGCTCGTAACCTGTGCAACAATAACAACAATTACGTCTCAGTCTCAAATAATCTAAGGTCGATCATGTCAGTTTTCATTGATAGTGTTGCTTCAATCAATCTCATGCTAATATTATGAGGAGTTGGTTTCTCATATGACCATTTTTAAAAAGTCACTTATGTGTTGAGTGACCATCTAAGATATCAACTCATCAATGGAAAAAATAATGAACTACTTTTATAAACCTGTGCAACGCAGCCACTCAAATCTGGATTTCCATCGAACTTCATGACAAAATTTCCTAGCCAATTTGTTGTTTCTTCTCCCCATGTTGTCATTTGTCCATTGTTGTCTGGGCACGCCATTGCTACATTTATTCCTGCACATAGTTTTCCACTCAAAAACTTATCTAGTACGCTAGTAAAAAGCATTAACTAGAGGATCCTTTCCAAGTTTAATCAAGATTCATTAAATATGAGCTTTGATGCAACGGTAAGAGCTTTGTGCGCTGTATTTCCCTTATAATCAAGATCTTCAAGACTCAATTTTTGTTTCATAATCCAAGAATATCAACAAGTAGGACAAAACATTGGATAAGAAGTACTACCAAAGACAAGGTTGAATATGGGAACTTAATCAAAGAAACTAAAAAGACAACTATTACTAATTAAATAGTTGTTAGTTACCATTTAGAGGATAGTCAAAGAGAGAGATTTGGCCATCTTTGCATTGGTCACAGAAGACTGTGCCAGAGACCATTGCATAACCATGAATTCCATGAATGGCTGCTGCAACAATTAGAAAACCTGTAAAGTATAGCTTTTGTGACCAATCCATGATGTTCTTTGTAAATCGAGAGTTCTGATGGGAAGAGAAAGAAACTTAAAAGTAGTAGTAATAAAAGCCAGTGATGGGTTGGTTTTGAGTCCAATCTTGAATGTGAAATAAAAAAGCTGGGTCGAATTTATGAATCTTGTTATACAGCAACACTCAACTGTATCCATTAATGACTTTTTGAAAAAAATTGGTTTCTTGAGAAAAAAAAAACTAAAATTACAAGTACCCTCCGTCCCAAAATTTTTAGCTCATTTTATGCCTGTTAAAAAAAGATATCATTTACTAAATTATTCTATTTACTAGACGTTTCTTGAAATTCAACAAGCTCTTTAAGATATCAGGAAACAATTATAGGAATTCTTTTTTTGGGACGGAGGGAGCAAGTATATTGATACAGAAATTTATTTATGACATTGAAAAGTCATTGTGCTCCAGCTTTAAATTTTACAAAACCAAATGAATTTATTGCCATCACCAACCTCTCATTTACCATAATGTTTTATCAACAAATGATACGTAACAATAAACATCCAAACTAAACTGCTACTCTTTTAGAAACTTGGCCCAAGGTCACTTAAATATCCTTTAAATTAGTGTATCCATGTGTTTTAGGACCATGGATATTATAGCTTACAACTAAGATGTCAATTTTAAAGATTCTTGATGACCCATTACAACATTAATTGTGCAACTACTCTTCGATTGAATTACCATTTGAATCAATTTGTGAAATGTGTTTATCTCATCTTGTTTGAATTATACATGCATATACAACTTGTTGGAACCTCCTTTTCCAAAGAACGACTCCAACAAATTGTATTTTGAAAATATGCATGTATATTTTTGGTGCATTAATTAATTAACTATAATCATTGATTGATTCATGTTATGCATCTAAAGTAGTTACTTATAATTTACTGGTCATGCATATGGCAATAGAAAAAGTAGTTGGGATGCAAAGAGAACGTGGCAACCAGGGGACTTATGCTTTAAGATCCTGCATATTTATACTAAGACAGGACAAAAGAAATGGTGTTTCCACTGTTTCAAAGCATTCTTAACAAACACCAAGTCATATGTCTCATGTGACAAGAAATGCTCATAAGAAAATGAATTATATATTTAATAATACAAATGGGAAACGAAAGAAAGCTGCAATCACAGCTATGACTTTCAAATTGAGGAAACATAAAGGGTAAATATGCAATAAAAATAGACAACATCGTGTTGAGTAATGCAGTTTACAGTTGAACGTTGACAAATTGGGCAAAAAAGCAGGCCCACTTCTGGGTTATAAAGGGATGATTGATGTGTGTGAAAACTTACAAGTTGAGTCTAGAAAAAGTAAAATATATATAAATTTTACTATTATTTCATAGAGATAGAAAGACTGTTTTCGAAGACTCTTATCTCAAAAAATATTATCCCAAAAATAGAAAATATTAGATATAAAATGATTAAAATGGACAATAAATAAAAATTTAAAACGGATGTGTGTAGTAACTATATAGGTAAACAGAATAAAATGAAAAAAGACCGACTTTTTAATGCTACTTAAGTTATTTTCTTTCGATGAATATGAAGTTCGAGGATTATGATCGTAGATAGTGGAGTGTTGTTCAATTTTTCTTATTAGTATTATTACTATTTCTCTACTATTATTTAATTTTTCAATTTTATTATTAGTACTTGTTATTTCCTCTACTTCTGTCCATTGAATTATTTGTTGTTATTTTTTTTCATACCTAATATGATATGATTTACTTGACTGAAGAGTTATTAAAACAACATAAAAGAGTTATTAAAACAACATAATTTCTCTATCTTTCCAAATTGCACTTATGAAATTACACCAAATTTATTATTGCCATAATCCTAAAAAATGATCTCAAACTTGACATAACTTTTTAAGTTGAAATTTAAACTTTCATAGTATACAAATATGACCCTCAACTTGACAATTCCTGAACAAGTAGGCACATGGTGCTGACATGGCTAACACGTGAATCACACTCGCGCTGACGTATTTTTTTGTCCAATGTTGCGATGCCACGTGTGTCCACATAAACAAAAGTTGTACACATCACACCCCTAATTTACACGTGGCATTCCTTACAAAAATAAAAAATAAAATAATTTTTACAAAAAGCTTACAAAAATTTTAAAAAAATTTAAATTTTTTTATATAAATTACAGAAAATTTTTGTAAAATAATTTTTACAAATTTACTTACAAAAAATTATAATTTTTTTTAAAAAAACTTAAATTTTTTTACATAAATTACAAAAAAAAAATATTAAAAATTTAAAAAATTATTTTACAAAAAATTTAAATTTTATAAATATAATTTTATTTACTCCAACTCAGAATCTCATCCCCCTTACAAAAAAACA
>JAOTQR010000001.1:36872431-36882792 GCA_025774065.1 Solanum ossicruentum | reverse complement strand
ACAAAAAATTACAAAACTTTTTTAAAAAATTTAAATTTTTTTTTTATATAAATTACCAAAAAAAAAATAAAAATTCAAAAATTATTTTACAAAAAATTTAAATTTTGTAAATTTAATTTTATTTACTCCAACTCAGAATCTCATCCCCCTTACAAAAAAACAAAAAAAATTTTTACTCCAACTTGAACCCAAGAAGTCTTCATTATTGTTCTTTTTCCACAATGACAAAAAATATTTGGATCCATTATTTATCAAAAAAGGTCAAAAATATGTAAAAATAAATGGAAAGACAAATGCTTATGTATTTTTAATAAAAATAAGAAGAAGAAAGTGTATGCTAATTTAAAAATAAATAGTATATATAGAGAGAGAAATGTAGTTGGGGTAAAAAGGTCAAATTACATTTTTTTTTCCATATATACGTTCAAAAAAGATTGTTCGCACATCCCCGAGCGAGTGTAATTCACACACTGTGTCATGTCAGTACCATGTACCTACTTGTTCAGAAATTGCCAAGTTGAGGATCATATTTGTGCATTATGAAAGTTTAAATTTCAATTTAAAAAATTATGCCAAATTTGAGATTATTTTTGAGGGTTATACCTTTATTATTTTGTGATAAATTGTCTAAGATTTGACGGTGACAGGATAATAAATTAGATAGCCGTCCGATTCTAGAGCATTCATGAATAAAATTAGGTATGCTGCAAATCAATAATATAGTACTACACGTAAGTCATAGCACAATGATGTGATGTCGTACCATGAAAATGTATAATGATCGATAATTAGAGGTATATTACTTACGGAAATAATATATTTAACGTGTCAGCAAATCATAAAAGGACTAATCTTATCTTTGAAAATAAAATATGTAATCCGAAGATCGCCACGTATCTTGGGTAATGAATGAACCTATTTTTTTAAGAAAAAATTGCCAGCTTATTTTATGAAAACCTTCCAATGTTTCCTTGATATATGATAAAAGGAAATAGTTTAATTTCAATATAGCTTCATGTGTAAGGTGAAGTTTGCAAATATTATTTTTATGTGATGTATAAGAAAATTGAAGTTGCTGTTTCTTATCATAATGTCTTTTAAATCTCTTTGGTAAATTAGGGAGAACTGATAGTTGCAAAAAGACGAACATGCTGACCAACTCGAAACCAAGGAACAACTAATGATCATGTTCAATTGTGTAAAACTTGTTTTCCCAAAGAGCTTAAACCATCACACACGTGTGTTAATAGAGCATATGTAAATTTTATCAATATCATATGGGAGGTAATAGAGACTATTTTCAAAAGATTTTTGGTTTGAATAATACATATCAAAGAAATCGACATAAAATGATGGTTTCTTAAAAGTTAAGTCTAGAAGAAGCAGGGTGAAGAAATCAGAGTTCAAGTACCTAACGATTAATCTCCCCTCCAATTTGAACTTAGAACATCCTGTTTGATGAATACTAAAAAGAACATAACATGTTAAGGATCATGGAAGAAGTCCAAAAATAAACTGACAATGATCATCAAAATCTATGATATTTCAGTCATTATGCCCTTTTGTGTTCCACATAAGAAAAACAAATCCTTAACTCTTGAGTCAACAGGAAAAAAAGAACAAACATAAATAGCAAAATGATAATGTTGGTGTACGTACACAGAGAAACAAAACACTACAGAATAAGCAGTTCTATCAAAATTGCCTCAATGCTTCCTCTATTTCAACCTCTTAAGGAAACATAAACTTGCTTTGGCATCATATTTGTGGCTCACCACCAGATTCAGCAGTTTCATTTACAGCTTCTTCAACAGCCCCGTTTACACTTCCCTCAGCACTACAAAACATTTTTAAAATGAGTGTCAGGAACCACCAAGTCATTTAGGTACAGACTGGTGAACAATCAGCAAATTATGCACAACTCCAAACAGCAGCTTCAACAAAACAGAGGAACAAGAGAAGGTAAACAATGGAGAGAGTTCCCCAGTCCACAGCACGAACAACCCTAATCCTATCAGACTCCACATGGCACTAACCAGAAGCAAGAATCAGCACATCAAGCACTTAAAGCCTCATTCTTTTTATGAGTGAGTTAGACTGTTAAGAGTTGGCACAGAATCATATGTGTATACATTTCGCATCCAGAACCCACTCTATTACCCTAAATTAGGAGGAAACACATCGAAAACAAAATGTTACTACGAGGCTAATACATGGAGAAAAGGAGAAGGCAGTTTTTTACTGCATTGCTCAACACCATGATTGTTCAGTTAAGTCCTACCAATGTGTGTCAGGCCCAAGAGCCGTAGGTTAATAATCATTCAATACCGAGTAAGTGAAGCCACTTGTGGGATTCTACTGGGTATGTTGTTGTTGTACCGAGCAAGTGAATACAAAACTATTGTTAATCTTTTGCAATTCCTCCATGGTTTTATGACTACACTTGGACCTTAAGAATACACGACTACATCATACTTGGCACACCCCATGCTCTAGTATATGGACATAGGAGTTAAATTCAGGGAAATCCAGCAAACAACAAGAGTAAGCTTAACATAACTTGTTAAACCCCTCAACAAGGCTACCCAGATATCTATAATCAATTAGCTAGTCAGAGTAGATTTTGCAAACAGCAAGCACTAAAAATCCATGGAGTCACAAAAAAGGAAACATCAGTCAGCATACAAAAAGAGTTGATAAATCTAGAATCTAACATAAGAATACATCAGACCTGGAAGGAGGAATTTCATTCAGCTCAGGCTTCCTCCAACTCTTCTCGGTCTTGTCGTCGCGAAAAATCAGCTTCGCATTGGGACTTCCCCAAGCTTTCTTGGCAATCGGAGCACCATTACTTGACTCAGAAGCCTCCTTTACCTTCACAGGCTCGAGCTTTTGGTCAATCTCCTTCCAATTCTGTCCCTTCTCCTTCAATACCTCCTCCCTTGGTCTAGCTTCTCCAAACGGATTGGAGCCTTTCGGCTTCGCAACAGATTCATTACTGTTCTGCTGTCCTTCACTCAACGGCAATGTCCTTGGTTGCAAATTCAACTTTGGCCTACCACCAGCAGCAGCAACTCCGTTCTCTTCTCTCTTCCTACCCCAATTTTCTGAATCCACGCCACTGTTGAAATCGTAACCGCCTCTTCTTTCTCTTAAACTGTCGAATGCACCACCACCAGATACAAATCTTCGTCCTCCTTCCTCTTCCTTCTTTTTTGTCCACCGATCCGAATCAGAATCACTACCATTTGACCCAAAACTTCCTCTCCTATCAACTCTTCGACCAGAAGAGGGTACAAAAGCTTTATTCGCAGCCCAATTATCAGATTCATCAGCTTTAGACTGCGAATCAGAGAAAAAACCTCCCCTTTCACCTCTCTCCCTCCTTTCATAACCGTTACCAGCCGACGATTTCTTAGCTGCACCCCAATCATCAGTCTCGTCAGCACGAGAGGGAGCAATTTCCCTATCCTCCCTTCGGAATCCTCCCTGCCTACGAGAATCGTCCGACGGACCCCTCCCTGGCCGGTCGTAACCGTACGATTTGAAACCACCTCCAAGCCGAGACTGGTCAAGTTCCTCGGCAGTGCGCTCGCGAGGACCAGTGGGGAGCCTCAATGCTTCTTCCGGTGTCAGGCCTTTGGTGGCCGCAGCGGCGGCAGATTGAGACTGCTTAGTAGTGCCGTAAGTGGAGAACTCCTGAAGGGATACGGTTTGTGGCTTCTTCTTCTTCGTTTTGGTGGTGGCGGCAGCGGCCAGCGATGGAAAATCTGAAAGTCCACCGGCACCGCCGCCATTGTAGTTGTTGTCCACCTTCGTAGACTCCTCCTTCTGAAGCTCCAACTCATGTTCCTCGGAATCAAGCGCCCACGCGCCTGGTTTTGACCACGCGCTCACGGTTGCCGCCATGTTTGCTCTTTGCTATTGCTCTTTGGACTCTTTATCTCTGTGTAGGTTTTTTGAGAGAATTCGCTTTCGTTTAAAGCGAAGAAATAGGTTTTTTTCATATATATAAGAGTATCCGTTGATTTGATCAAACGGTCAGCGTACGATAAGAAACGATTTTCCGGAATAGATTCGCCTTCATTAACGGTGAAGATTAAATCCTTCATCTGAAAGGAAAGACTTCGAGTTGATTTTTTTTTTTTTTTATTCAAGACGTGTTAATGTGTAATTGTAGACCACAAATATTATATTCCATATCTTTTGTATAACTAGGAAATTACAGGTAATCCTCATAATTTATTAATGAGTAAAAATAAAGGGGGAAAAGGAAAACAAGAAGTAGAAATATTTGAAAAACTTGGAAAGGTTCAATGGAGTAGAATGAGTGGTGGAATCAAGATTGTCATTAGAGGAGATTATCTATATCGCGTTCGAGAAGGATGAATCACTCTCGATCTATTGATTTTTTCCCAAGTTGGAACGTAGGTGCAATGAATTACTTCATGAGCGAGGTCTTGGTTCAAGTTCAGGATGGATCAGTTATGCCAGGGGAAAGAATAGAAAAAGCATCTAACTACTTCATGCATCTCCACTTGGCTTGGGTAGTCATACGGACTAGTTGGATTAGAGTTTGATATCTAATACATATATATATATATATATTATTTTAATTATAAATAGTATAATTCTTCGTCAAAACAAGGGATAGATTCACTCGGAGTATAATGAAAAAAGGAAGATACTAAGAGCTTGTATGAGGTTTATCATGAACTAATAAATTTTAGTGCTTATGACAATCGACATATTTTACATGGGAGTTAAGATTGATAACATGAACAAACTTACTTAGATTTAGTAAGACCACTAATTCATTAAATTCCTTCAAGAATTAATTGTTACAAGCTTTTCTGATATGTTGATTGGTGAGTATCTTGTTACTTTTTCCTTGACAAATATTTCTTCTGAAGCATCGTTAAATTGTATTCACCAATAACAAATAGAGTCTAATATATATTGATAGTAATTCATAAAACGTTCTCTAATCCTAAACAATCAAATGTGACTAACTAATTATGAGGAAGTGATAAAAATATCAGTTACAAGGAAAAATATTATGATGGTAACTGTCAACTATGAGAATAATGCTAATCTTATCGACATAAATTCATCATTTTATCGACATTAAATTTGTAAGAAGAATCAAATTCTTATCAACAATTCTTTATGATTATATAGAAAAAACTATGAAAATTCCTCTCCACCCCACACCCAACCCAACTTTCCCCCCGTCATTTGTTCAAGATGTTTGATAATCTATACATATGCTCATATCATGAATTCCAGAAAATTCATGATTTGTCATTCTCCAAAACAAATGCTTGTGAGCCTTCTTACAAACAAAATACCAAACTTACTTCTGCAACCTTCTTCTCTATGCTACATTCTCACAGTATAAAATAATGAATAGAATATTACACCAATGCGGTGGGGCTCAATATGAATCAACTACCATACTCTACACAATAAACTGAATGCAGAGACATCTCCGTGTATGTACAAACCTTGATTCGAATGGCAGCTCAGCGAGGATCCATGCCAAGCTTAAATTACAAGGTGAACTCGCCTCCCAGTTGTAAAGCTCAATGTTGCTGAGCTTAAGCAAGAAGCTCATTCACAAAGCAAAAACAAAAAAATCAAGCATCAGCTGCACATACAGCTTCAACTTTGGAAGTTTTTATCTCGAATCTGTATCGATGAGATGATATCAGCGGAAATAGTTTGAATCATTCAACATTATGTAATGTCCATCCTCCATAACTTTTATATCTCCTCCATCATACCACGATATATTTCCTGCATAACCGAAGTATTATGAGCAAAAACTCGCAATAAACTTTTGAGTCGTAAAAATATATTGAGGCCTCAACTTGTAGTTTCAAGTCTAGCTTCCAGAGAAGCATTTCTAAAAACTTAATGTGTATTCCAGACCTGAACTGCTACTGAAAGTAATTTAACATCAAAATCAATGCCAGCAGGTATTTAAAAATCTCTACTAGCTCAAGGGGTCAGCATTCTGTAAGTCAATGAAAGGATGCCAGTGTGTCACAAGATGGAAACACGTGCTCTTTCCAGATGTATAACCATGGAACCAAGTACTCAAAATTAGAAGAGCATTTAAATTTGTGCACCAATTGGGCAAAACTGAAGCAGCTAATCTCACTGTTTCATCATATGCTGCACTGTAAAAATGTGTGAACCATAACGAAAAAGAATAATCAATGTCAAAGGTCGAGTAAATTCAGGCAGAATACTAGGTTCGATTATTTTAGTTTGTTTCCTCACCATCTTCATTGAAATCAGAAAAACACAAAGTAACCAAATTTAAAAGTTTCATTGAAAATAAGTTGTCAAATTGACCTAAAATAGAATAATTACACCCAAATCAACATATGTGTTTAAGTGTTGCAGACAGAAAGATCCAATGTTTAGAAGATTTTAGATTGCATGATATCAAGGATTTACATACATCAAGATGAGAGGTTATACGATTTATATAGCTGGATAGCAGACATATGCTTTTACTTCAACTTTTACCTGGTGGATTCGTTGGTTCTTGTTCTCTAGTCAGATGGAGTACAGTTGTTCCAGAAAGCACTGTTATAAATCCACAGATCTCAGATACTATGCTACTAGCATCTTGTCCAGCCCAGTCCTGCAAAGAAATATGATGAGTTCATAGCCTTTACTCTGTATTGATAGAGGACCACAAAAAGGAATAGCTACAAATTGACAACATACCTTGAACATTATTGCGCTTGCAATGATGGTCAAAGTGGTGAACATTACATAATATATTGGAGAAACAATTGCAGCATGGAATGTATCCAGTGCCTATTAAAATGATGCAGAAATGTTAGAAACTGCTTCAGACAACCCCCCCCCTCCCCCCCCCCCCCCACACACAAAAAAAATGTTACCATGTGAATGATCCTGTAATATCATGCATATCACTAAATTGCAAAACCAAAAAATTAGGCATAATACATGCACTTCTCATTAACTGCACTTTGTAATGGTCAAGGAGCATCTCAAGGTTCATGTAATAAGGAAAATCTTAATATGAAGCATCCTTTTGCTAGATTCCCAACCAAAGCACTTGTTTCAGATATTAAAACAGCTCACATATCAAGCATGCAAGAAAGAGCAAGAAGTTTATTGCCAAATACAAAAATTGAAGACAGAGATGGAATGTAAAGACTTTAGGAAAATATTGATAGCATAGTTGGTATGAAGTATTGATTTTCTGTTTTATATTCGTGTCATTAACAAAAAATACCCTGTGCAAGAATCGACATCATTCCATGGAGATCATAAATCCAAATAACTTCTATAGGCATAATATTTAAGTTCAGAGGAATTGACATCATATATACACATGATGTACATATGAGATATTCCTGATTATAGGTATTTGTTTTAGAGAATTGGGAATTCACACAAGTAAAGGCAATGCAAATGAGTGATCAGATGGATTACTGCAGAACTCAGTCAAGCTAGAAAGACCCATACTGTCATTACCTTGTTTAGATAATTCAACTGCGTGATAACACAGATTACTGCAACAGCTAAAAAAAACCAAGTCTGCGGATAGGCAATCTGATTCTTTCCTTCCAAAGTAAGTTTTATTGCGATTCCAATAGCCTTTATGCTTACAACCTGCAAATACAATAAATTAATAAAAAGCTACAGAAACATCTTGACGGGTTAGGAAAGTGATCACATCTGCAAAACTGCATCATGTACAAGAAGAATGTAATGTACAAATTCTACAGAAGGAATAGAGATGATCACTTGAAGTAGCCTAGAAGAAAATATAATTACCGTAAGTGCACCCATTAAGGAACATATTCCCAGATATACCAGCACATTTGTCTGCCCATAACGAGGCTCATAATGAAACATCAAAGCTACTACGATGGATATTGTTGCTGCTACATAAATCACAAATGCTGAAGACAGAAGCAGAAGGAGAAATTCATAATGAGCTCGCAGGAGAAAGAAAAATCATATCACAAGATAAACAGGAAAAAACACTAAAAGTCAGACCTGGTTGAATTGCCAAAATCCAGATTTCTTGTACAGAAGTTGGCATATGCTCCTGAGGTGCATGTATAACAATTACCACAGACCCTACTATGCACAACATGCATCCCACCACACCTAATCGTTGTAATCGTTCCCTCAACATAAAGTGTGCCAAGACAGCACTAGTCAGATTCACCAAGGTTAGTTATAGAAAGATCATCAGAAGTTCCTCGTCAGATTTAAAAACAGCTCATAAGACTTCCAAATCTCACCTGATAATTATACTCAACGCACCAAGAGGGGTCACAAGAACCGCTGGAGCATAAATATAGGCCACAAAATTGGAAACCTCCCCAACAATCACTACATATCCAAATCCAAATAACATTAAGACCACAACAATGCTAATGCATACCTATCCTGAATGAAGTTTATAGAGACAGTTCATGATCCACTTACTTGTAATCATGCCTGCCCACCAAAGAGGTTCAAGCAAATAAGTATAGCCTCCATCTCCTGCAGTGAAGATTACCGTTGTCAATAACTGTTTAACCAGGAACTGAAGTTGACAGAGTATAAAATAATAAAAAAGAGTACGCAATAAAATGTTTACTGTTCTTCGGCCAATTAAAGTATTAAACAAATAATTGACATGCTAGACTGCTGTCTGAAAAACAAAACAGTATAAACCTTCAAGCAAAATATGCTCATCTTACAGTCATAGATTACTCCATGTGAACTCATGAGTACTTCATGGACAAAAGCTTCTGCTCTCATTATAATTTCCAATCGGAAATGGTCCTTCTCATATTATGTATGGATTGGAGAGATCATGAACAAAAATGGAAGCTGTTCACAGCGGCCTTGCAGTAATTTAACAAACTATTATTTATTAATCTTCCACTCGTGGTTTAAACTAAAATAACTGTCAACAGGAAGAAGAGACCTGAATGTCAAGGACCCAATTCACATCATGTAACTGTTAACAGAAAAAGAATGGGCCTAATGGGGTTAGATACGTTGTCAACGGACACAGCACGAAAACGTTAAGATGCATTGTTTGCCTTCCGACCTCGTATTTGATATTTAGGTTCCTTGTCCATATCCAAACAATAGATTTCTACGTTTTCAATTTTATTTTCATGTGTTCCATTCCCCACTTCATTTCTATTTCAACACATGCCTTAACAGTGTAACACCTGACTGAAGGTGATCCTGAATGACATTGAATCCACCAACAAAATGAGCAAAATCCTTGTAAGCTTAGCTCTAGTTTTATGTCAGTACCACTGCTTATCAGACGGTGTCTACCAATCCAATTAAGGAACAAAGAACTATAAACCGATAAATACAATGAACAGAACAGTTTCCCCTATATCAAGATACAAAGTCATAAGCATGCTTAGGAATCAAGTACTCTATAGAATAGCAACATATACCAAATAAAGAATTATAAATGCAACACACCCTTTCACTAATATAATTTTGCCTATGTGAGTTTCAGAAAGCATAGCTGATCCTATATAAGCCATGAAAAAGGAGGGATGGTCAGTGTAAAGTAATCCAACTATAATGAATCTTTTGAATACCAAACAGGCCTCGATTGAGAGGGCTGTAATCCGACTATAATGAATCTTTTGAATATCAAATAGGGCTCAATTGAGAGGAATGGATACAGCCTTCATAAGCCAAATAATTTGCAGTTGATTGATATATCCGTTCACTAATATCACACGTAAAGCAGTTTCTCAATTCAATTTCAATCTTAGTAACTGGAATTTGTGCATCCGCACAAGTATTGTGTAAAGATATGGCATGTGGGTCTAGCTCATCTCCACAAGTTAGCTCAGGAAGAGAGTATTTGACCAAGTAAAGATAAGCAAAACACTAGTCCATTCCCCATCCATGTGAAACTCTAATGCACCCTTCATGGCCAAGCTCAACTGGAGCGTGGAAAGCCCAAACAGGAGGGGACCTGGCACTGATATCATGTAAAATAGACCTTGAACCTAACTCAACCCCAAAAGCTAGCTGACAACAGAGGATTGTTCAAGTCCATACAAGCAAACAACGAGCCCATCACTCAACCCTCTAACATACTTCAACTTTAACCCACGAGCAATTACATATACACAAATATGGATATACTTGTACGGACATATGGTTCCATATAAATGATAAATCATGCAGACAAACACATTTACCATTTCAATCAGTAAATTGACAAATAAACTGAAATTAAGATCTAACAGTAAGAGACAAAAGTAGATTTATTTTTTTCAGACCTGCTGGAGTGCCTGCAGCAGCAGCACGCTTGAGACCTTTCTTCT
>JAOTQR010000001.1:36844571-36857814 GCA_025774065.1 Solanum ossicruentum | reverse complement strand
AATTGAAAGAAACGCAGACAGTTTAAAGAGTCATTTTGCTTTATTCTATCATACCCCAAAGCCAAAAAATAATGAATCTTTGGCTCCATCCGATGAGGAAAATAGTTACTAATTTTGAATTATAAATTTAGTTATTATTGTATATTAACTTTGAAATTTATGTCTTCGAGTCCTCCATTATTTCTATTAACTACTAGGTGAAAAAGAATTGAAAAAACAAAATCTCAAAACCGAGCAAATGAATTCTCCAACTAATTAAGCATGCTTTCACTTGAATGCAGTTTCCCACGTGCGGCATTTGTACATACATATGTAGTCAATATTAATTCCAATGTACGAAATAAAATGTAAATGTACGGCATAGCCCAAAAGCACCAACATAGTAAAACCTCAAAAGTGTTTGGAAGCAGGTGTGCAATATTTTCAGATGACAGTAAATATATTGAGGGCTGAGAAATAAGAGAACGTTAGTTTTTCCTTTCTACATTTCCCCTTTAAAGAGGACGGAAAATGATATCTCACGGTTAGCAATTAGTTTTGTGAGGATCCACAATTAATGGTAGCTTTATTTATTTTCAGTAGCATGTGATGATTAATTGCAGCTACTGTTTTAGAGCAACAAACAATGTGGATACTAGACATCCAGCCAGGAAAGAAAATAAAATATCTTTAATAAAATCTTTTGCTTCTTCACCGATCTCCTAAATGTCATAATAATGACGTGTATATTGATGTGATGTGCTTCCATCTAAGTTAGGTGTTCACATTAAAGTGTGTGTAAAACTTCCCAGACGACAATCAAGTTAATGATGAATGGACAAACTGAAGAAAGGACAGTCCAATGCACAAAATATTTGACGCTGATAGGGTCCAAGGAAGGGACATACCCCAAGGGGTGTGTGATGTTAGATATCAAACTCAATGAGACAAAAAGCAGGTAAATTCATTGTATGGGAAAATGAGGGTCTAAATTTGACAAAATTGTTTCTTTGCATCCTTGATACCCAATTAGTTCCTTAGCAGTAAAAATTGGAAGCTAATAAGTTATACCTCATGCTACAACAGTGAAGCAGGTCTAACATTTCTAATTTAAAACTTCACATTTTGGAGATCACGTAAAATCCAAGCTGAACTCGGGATTGTGGACTTATCATACTGCTTCATACAGCTAAAGCTACCGGCTTCAAGCCATTCACTTCTTCTTCTTCAACTTGTTGGCTTGCGACTGTGTATATGCAGTTCCCTTGAAAAACAGAACAGGAAGTTAGTCAGCGGATTCTTCAAACCCAAGTTAAAAAAATAAAAAGCATTGATAATTTGAAGACAAGATCGCCAAAACATTTCCAGAATCATACTCCTAACATCATCATAAACCACAAACCTGCAACCATTCGTCTGTGGATGCATCAGTTGTTGCAGTTCCAACTTCTACCTTTGCCTTTGGTGCTCTCTTAGTTTTCTGTGTGCATCCAAAACCGAAAAGAGAATAATTCAGAAGGAAATAGAAGCACAGAAATTCATATGCCTAAACCCCCTAAAGTGTTTATTGCTGGAAGAAAATATTAAAGATATTTTATTCAGCAAAAGCACACTAAGTTGCACTAAAAGGCAGGTATTTTAATAAGGTCCAGCTCTTCAGCAAATCATTATTTTTTAGACCCATAGCTCCTACCCTTTGGGTGCGCACAGGATAACACCTCCGCTACTGTGTAATAGCTCACAAATCATTTTGTTCTCATATGTAGTGCCTCGTGTCTAAAAAAACCTCTCATCATCACTAAGCATATCAGCTCTAAGTCACTTTTAAAAGCAGATTTCAGGGTCCTTTGACATAAGACATTGTCAAGAGAATAGTGATACAAAATATAAAAACAATACACCAACTAACTGCCACCCCTCATACATGCCCGACAGGCATTTTACGAAATAAATGAGGTTTTTAAAGCACATTTTCCCATCTTACAAGGAACATAGGTAAGTATATGCACCTTTGAGAGATTTTGTATCTGACCATGGATCCAGAACCCAAGAAGACCGAGGAGGGCTACTCCAAGACAAAACAAGAAAACAGACTCAACACTGAGAAGGCCACCAGGTTCAGTCACTTCAATAGTTCCATTGTAGAACACGTTTTGATAAGCGTTCTGGTCTATCTCATAAATAATTGTGCCAACGAGATCAAAACTTCCAGGCTGAAACACGATAGAACAAAGTTATCAGTTCAGAGAAGAAACTGTGAGAATTACGTGAAAGAAAATCATATGAAAATAACCTGACAATTTTTTCTGTTTATTGATGAAAGAAAATGGTAACAATGCTGTGTAAACAAACCTGCATAAATTTGCTGACAGCAAATATATATGGGAAGGTAGCCTGAGCTGAAGGAGGAACTGTTGCGTTGTTAAAACCCTAGTAAATGAATGAACATACACAATTAGCCAATCATCATATCCAAATCACAGTAAAAAAAACATGAAATATTGAACAGATGTTTGAACAAACACATAATACACAAAAAGATAACGACGACGACAATGACAACAACAATAAAGTAAAACTGATAATAATAGTAGCAGCAAATAAAAATGACAATGATAATAATTTTTCAAGAAATAAGTTCCATAAAATGCCAACAAACATATCGGTTATTAAAAGCAGGTAAACATCCCGAGGCAATATTTCTTAAGCAATTGGTACATGTGATCACCAATTCTCAACCTTAAAGTAAACCAATACCACAAACCCTTTTTATATCACAAACTGCATATCAACAAAAACCAGAACAATAATGATAACAATAACACCACCACAACAGCAACAACTGCAATAACAAAAACATTCAATCGCAAGTGCACCGACAATACAAAAATAAGACAAAAGTTTCACCAGAAGGCCATAATAGATAGTGGAGATAGAAAGCAGAAAGGAACAACCTCTGGGAATATTTGCTTGAGCAAGCTATATGTGATTACTTGTTGCCCAATTGAATCTCTACATTTTGTAACATAAAATGTTGGCCCTCTACCCTAAGGTGCCTAATTGAAAGCGATTTTTAGGAAAATTAAACTTTAATGCAAGCCATATCATCAAAAATAATGTCCTTTTATTCTGCCTGCTCTTTCTTTTATATCACCAACAATATTACATGGTTATTTTCTCTACCTGGGCAACTTCTTGTTTTCACTGTCTGGCCAACTCCTTATGCACCAACTTTGGTGAGAGTGGGAAATACAACTTCAAATTGGAGGGTTTACATCAATTCTTCAGCACATCTAAACAGAAACCATTCGACTTACAATTCAAAGTCTTTAATTTTAAGTGAATTCCTGTTTAAGAGTGAAAGAATATTGAATAGTTCTCCTGGTACTTAGCATATTCAAGCACTGGATGCCAATGTGCAAATAAATAGTTCAAGATTTCTTCCTTAGGCCATCAATTATGTTACTCCAGCTCCTTAAAATCAGCTGTTTCGCTCACATAAATTATAATTGATCACTCCCTCAACTAGTTTGGAATGACATGAATGATTGATCACAATACTTCAAAAAGTATTAAATTCCAGAAGCTATAACTCTTCATCTTTGGATCAGATATTTGAAAACCTTGTGAAGATCATCACTCAAAATAACCACAACTCTCAAATGGAACCATATGATTACAAGTCCAAAAGATTGAAGTAGATCAATTTTATAGATCTTTCACCATAAAATTAACTGTCCTTGAGTGATTTATACTAATAAAACTGATAAATAGACAAGCTTCTCACATTCTTAGCAACTATTGACTCCAACTCTCTATTGAGGAGAAGAAAAGCTGAGAACACAAATGAATGACAACTCATCTCAGTCTACCTTGAGGAAACAGGCAACTTAACAGATCTAACCAAAAAAATAATCATTAAGACTGGTCTTACAATCTGTGAATTGCAGACCACAAAATACTAAGACTGAAGAGATAAGAAAATTGAGAATTTTAATTTTAGAAGTTTGCTCAAAGAAACATTTAAACGTTCCATTTCCAGACCTTGTGCAAATTTTATGATGTGCATAAAATAAGCTGTCTGCAGCTTTTAGTGACTTTTTATCTTAAAAGGTGTCTTTAACATTTAAAACAAATTCAAAATGCTTCAGTTAAGGAGTACTCTGTAAATTTCCTAGGAATTCAGAACCTTGCAGAAGCTCTAGGTCGCAATGATAGAATTTAAAACAACTTATTGCTTTTGAGCTGATGCTGAAGCTTATGCTATGCTCAATTTCTTTACAAGGCAAGGCGTATAGCTCAACTGTTAGTTGATTTTAGATTGTCCTTCAGAATATAATTCATTTAAGATCTTTTGAATGCCAAAAATAGTTGAGTTCATTATATGTCAATACACAGAGGTTTCATGTGAAAAATCGTCTTCTTTTGTTCTTTGAAAAAAATGCTAAAGCAATTTCATATCTGTTAAGAGTGGTCTTCTCTTTCCCATCTTGGTGATCAATGTTAGATGTTAGCAACTTAAAAAAGGAAAGCATGGACATTATTGATTATGAATCTAACAAACAAATTGACAAGAGAAAACATAAATACCTATCCAGCTCATTAGCTAAAAGGAGAGGAAAAAATGGCATTGCCGTATAATTTTTGTGAAATAATTCTTTGTTAAAAGCAAATGCAATGAAACTTGAACTGACTAACAGAAACTATTAAGTTCAAACATGATTCATATCATTGAATATCTTCATGTAATATTGCAAATATTATCACCAAAATTTAAAACTAGGTAAATACAACACAATACACAAACCCCAGCTTAAAGACAATAACAACTAAAGATAAAAGAGAAAGAAAACACATTTCAGATCACAAAAATTTGAAAACACTAGATAGAAACTTAAATAACCAAATAAAAGTTAAATAATCTAGTCAAGAGAGAACAAAAGCCATTTTGTTAAGTTCGGTCAACACATTTCACCAAAAATCTTAGGAAGCAAGCAGCATAAAGCATGAGTAATAGGAAAGGAAGCAAGCCAACAATCACCTGAACGGAGAGATTTTGAACCAAATAGCGATGATCAAAAGGAAGGTGAACACTGGCTTGGATGGCAAGGATATTCAGATGTGCTTTCCCTGTTTTCAGAATCCAAATTAGTAAATAAATCCATCAGAGCAGATAAAGAAAGAGATATCAGAACATTAATACTGAAGATTTCACTAAATGGGCAAAAGAGAAGGAAAATAGAAAATTACCATCATTTTTCATGCCAACTAACAGCTCGCTCTCCTCGCCAGCTGCCACTACTGCATAGACAACTAAAAGCATGATTTAAGAGATGCAAACCGTTAACATACTACTTTTTCCAAAGCAAAATTAGGTACTTATAAAAAAGATAAGAGTTGAACACCCATTTTGTCTTGCCTTTAGAAGGGTTTTTAGGGAAAATACAAACTGTTTCAACCCCAGCTGCAGGAGTGTAACTCTCACTGCTAAAATCTTGAACATCCTCACCAACAATTCCAAGATCCCCTCCTTCCTCAGTACCCTCAACCACTTCTGCTGCAGGGTCGGATTGACCTCTAGCAACTAAAAGAGAAAAGATCAACACCAAAAGAAACCATAATGAACTTTACAAAATACAACGATACCAACCAAAGAACAACAACTACAATGCCTCAGTTCAAAACTATTTAAGGCCATCTATACAAATAGGCAACATACATTTTGCTCAAAATAACCTTTATAAAATTATCAACACTACAAAATCAACATTATAAACATATCAGAAGGCACAATAAGTATAAATATAAAGATCTAGCTAAATCAAAAGAGTAAACAACTCTATCAGGGAACAGGCAATGCATGCAACAACAGCTCTTTTCCAAGTCAATACATGAAATGAAATGACGAGAAGTTAAGACAAGTTAAAGACAACTAATTTGACTAACCAAAACTAGCAAAAAAGAAAATCCACAAATTAAAAAGCCAACTTTCGATTCTAGTGCTTACCATTTCCAAATGGAGAGGATGTCAGGCATAAATTTAATAATATTCCAGATTTACTTGAGCAATCAATACCATATTGAGAAATTAATTCCAAAACAAAAAATACAAAATTATTCTACAATGAACCCCTTAACTAACATTAAATAGTCAAACATCGATTACATCGAAGAGAATCTCAATTCCGAACATCAAAAAACCATAGTATATTTAATAAAAATTAAAACATAACAATTATTCATGAAAACCGTGCATGTGAATGCAAATGTAAATAATCAAATTAGCATGCAAAGATGAGGGATTTGATTATGGAAATGAACAAGCAAGTGGATCTGCGATCTAAGAAGCAAACCTTGAAGAACTGATGAAGAGAAGAGGAGAAGAGCCAACACACAGAAAACCCTAATTTCCATTTTTAAGCGTTAGAGAGAGGAAGATGGAATACACCAACAAAGACTTTAAGACGAGAGCAAAACAGAAATCAGAGAAGGACAACCCGTCTCAATTTTTGTTTTTTTTTTTTTCTCTTCTCTTTTGTTGCTAAACAAGAGATTTATTAGGCCCAAATCTGTAATAATTGTCACTTACGGGCTTGAAAATCAGTACTTCTCTCACAAGATTATGGTAATTAATGGTTTTCCATTATAGTATATTATGTGCAGTATCAATATAAATAATTCATTAACTTGTGATTATAGATAAATAATCTATTGTTTTAGATTTATCATGTGATATTTACCGCGAGAAGGGTAAATCAATTTTAATATGATTTTCAGTACTTTTTCTATTTTAATTTATATGACTTACTTTTTATTAGTCGGTCTCAAAGAAAGACATTTGTATACATAATAACATTTTATATTGATACCAAAATTGCTTCAAAGGTAAGATCTTGTTGGTAACACATTTTTGTTAAATAATTTTGCTTTACAAAATTCGTATAAAATATAGCATGTGCTTCATGCTGAGATCGTGATTTACTTTGCCTAGTAAGTGGTGTCAATAAATATAAAATGCAGTGAACAAACAACTGAAAGTGGACTTGTAGTGCTCATGTTGCCAACCTGCTAATGATAAATAAAAAGTTCAACAGGTACATTCCATGGAAACAACGTAGAATAAGAAATACAAATATTAAACAAAATTCGTTACACTAATCATCTAGAATAGTTCTTAATGCGAAAAAGGGTAATATATTGGGAGTAGAAGAAATACAGCATCACGCCCTTTGTTCTTACATAAGCATCATACAAATAAAAACTATAGTTTAAGCCCTTTATATCTTTAACAAACTGATGGTGAAAAATAGTAATCTCATTGGCGATGAAGATGCAATCAGCTTTACAATTACACTTAATCCCCGTGGATTGTATATCGTTCCCACTTCTTTGTTGGATCATATATCTGCAACAGAAAGACAACCAAAGGCATATTACACAGAAGAGAATAGCTATACACATGATATATCTTTGTAGAGGTAAAAGGGTTGTTTCGAAAGTAACTACAGTATTTAGTTTGGTTTGTTGGAGTATTGGATCAAGTCCATGCCAACCAGTGAAGAGAAACAACACAAGGGCAAAGGAAAATAGAAATAGAGATTACCTCCCACCGTGAAGCTGGAAAGATATGCTTGTTCTTTTCATACCAATGCCTCTCTACAACTTTCCCAGCATGTGACTGCAAAGTAATTGTAACACAAGTAAATTAAGAAAAATCATTCCCCAGTTGAAATGACCAGTTAGTTGGACAAATATATCAAGCATCAACCAATTTAGTCTTCTTCTTTACATAAGGAGGGAAAATGGATTTGAAAGATCATAAGCACCCACATGCAGAAGTAACATTTATGGGATCCCCCTCTCCCTTCCCCTCTCTCACACACCCAGGGCTTTTATGTTTCTGGGATTAACATCGTTTCCAGGACAGCATACTAGATATTTGCTATTGAGGTTAATTTCAGAGGAACAGATAGAAAGAAGAAGAAAAACAAAAAGATAACCTTCTTATTTCCCAAAAAAAAAAAAAAAGATAACCTTCTATTTCTATTAGTTAAAGAAGCATATGTCATCCAAGTCTTTTTTTTAAAAACAGTCAACAGCATCCCAAATGGAAACCACCTCTCTCTACCTTCACAAGATAAGGGATAAGGCTGCAGACGCACTACCTTCCCCAGGCCTCACTTGTGAGATTTCACTGGGTATGTTGCTGTTGTAAACAAACGAAATCCCAGAATTACAACATGTATTATCTAAGCATTCAGTACGATAAATCACGGTGACAGGTATTTGAACCCATTACAGTTAAAAATCACTTAGGAAGGAGAACATGGATGTGCAATAGGAATTCATACCTCATCTTTCTCAATAGTAGCATCAGCAATGGTCCGCACATCTTCATGGACATCAAAATGAAAAAGCTGTCAAGAGTAGTAAAGATATTTCTGAGTAACTGCCACAGGATCTAATAAACATGGAAACAAAACGAGAAATAAAGTACTTGACATCATACATCATGACATAACTCGTATGGCTCTATACAAAGACCAAGACAGAGACTTACAGATACATAGTTATATATCTTTTTGTAATTACTATTGTTGAACTTTCTTTTGTAATAACACACATGAAAGGATGTGGCTATGCTCCTTTACTTACAAATAAGCTTTAATTGAAGACCAAATTCTGTTATTTATGCAGAAACTAAAGCAAAAAATGGCAAATCCAGTTTGATTTTGCACAAAAAAAAAATCAGTATAAAAACATTATATATGATGATGTCTGTTATGACTTGACTAAATAAAGAGTTACGGAAGATAGTGACGGATGATAGATGTAAAATGGTAACTTTGGATACCTGAAATTTATGTAAAATGGTAACTTTGGATACCTTCAAATTTCAGTAATTGAGTTAACCAAAGTACAGTTGTCAGGAAAAAAAGATAAACCAAAGAGCACAAATCATATACTGAACGCACTACACAGATCTTTCCTTGAATGACAAAGAACTCTTTACCACCATCTGGCATTCTAATGGAGGACTATATATACACAAAATGAATTAAACACGTAAAAGAAATGTAACAAGAAAATGTATTATCAGGCAATAAAAATGCTAATTTTGTGGTGGCCACTAGCCAATACTCTTCAGCTCTACAGCAAGGATTGCATTTGCATGAGTGGCTCTAAACCTCTAACTCCTACTATACTTTATCCTTTTCTTTAAAATGCTATTTTTGACAAGTAATGGAGTTCTACTGAAGAAAAAACACACTCAGTACAGCATTGAGATTCTACTTTCTTTGACTGTATTTAATGTAAAGATATTGGAAACAGATATCATAATACTCCTCATTTCTTAGATATAAGCAACAAGTTGCTGATGCATCAACTTCACCAAAATATATGTCAGGATTGAAAATTACCGGTCCACTCTTTCCCCTTGCTTTGTTTATAATCAGCTCATAGAAACTGTGTTGCTGAACATTCAACAAAATTAGCAGTAAGTCAGCCAGTATTCAGCAAATTAGAAGGTGGGACATGAATCACACAAGTATGAAGGATCTTACATGAGGAATGATTAGATCTTCTTTGACATAAACAAGATTCTCCACTGAAGTTGTTCGAACCTCTCGAAACTCAGGCGCCAGCTGCTGCTGAACTGCCCGAAGAAACTCTCCTATGGTATCACCCTTCCGCACCTGGAAATGTAAGTCGTACAAGTGAATTCAAAAGTTTGGACAACCTTTTGGGTTCTTCATGCCTAGTAGCTACTGACCTGGATCACCCGTCGATGGCCTGTTCCATCCCAATAGCTGTAAGTTATCTGTAGAGGCTCATCTAGAAATGTTGCAAGAGAAACAATCAGAAGCTAAGCTTCTTCAAATGCTTCAGAATTCTAGGAAGCCACCTCCAAAGACGGGATAAGGTAATACTGAAAAATGTTCAAATAAGAAATATACTTACTTTTGATTAACTCCTGCTCACGCAACCACTGTTTCCGGAGCCTTTCACGTTCGGCTTGTTCCTCCGCCTCCCTCTCACTGAAAAAGTGCACTTTGAATTCCAAATTACATTAATGAGATAAAAGACCAAAAGAGAACATAATAAGTGAAAAAGTAGTAGAAAGGGTTTATTTTGGGGGAGGCAAATTGTAGGAATGCCCAACCTGTCTGGCAAGAAGCTTGTCTCTACTGTAGGATCTTTCCCAAATTTTCTCCACACACGCTTGCCAGATTCTTCATTCTCTATATAATAGATGAAAATGAAAAGGGAACTATAAGTACCACACCATCACAATCTGAACCCAATTTATATCTTCAACTATGTCAGAAAGATTAGCTAAAATAATTGTTTAGACATGCTCGTGGATAGCCCTGAACATATGCACATAAATATACTCATGCATATCTGATTACGCTGGATACTCGATAGTGCCATAGTCGCCCGCACCACAGCAAACATACTTAGGAGACTATATCTAGATTGGGAAGAATAGAAAATTTAGAACAAGAGACGATGAATGATGCCAGATTTTCAGTAAAAAAGACATGACCTATATGTTATCTATTTTCAGAAACTCATGAATTGAAGAGCATTTTCCTCCAAAGCTGAAATCACGCCAAACAGCAGGATTATGTGATCGAAAAGACCAAGTAGAAAGTTCTCTCACGGGTGATACTGGGACAATTTTGTCATATGCATGTCAAAGTTCCAAAAATGAGTTGTCACAAGCCATGTACCATCTAATCACTAGCAATATTCCTAAAATCCTTGTCGGGCTGATCACTGAAAATTTGAAAGCATACAATAACCATGACCTATGCTTCCCGCCTAATAGTGGAGGAAAAGAAACATCTCACTCTATGCCATAAGGTAGATAACCAAGTTACACTGAATAATGTGTTTTGAAACATGGACAAACTAATATTAAGAACGAAAGACTGCTAATTATTCAGCTTATTTGGGAACTTAGATCGAACGTAGTATCAAGAAAGCTAACCAATCTTCACATCCGGAAAGAAGATTACGTACTTAAATTAAATATATTAATCATGGTTTCCCTAAATTTTAACTTCAAAAAGAAGTTGAAGAAGTTAAAATGTAGGGAAACCATGATTACTATAACTTCAAAAAAAATTACAAAAAAAAAATATTAACTTCAAAAGGAAGCATGTGAATGAAATAGTCCCAATTGCTCTGGAAGACTTCAAATTCCAAGACTAGATAAGAAATTTATTTCTTACTATTTTCCTCCTCTTCGTCTTCATTGCCATTATCCAAATCATCACAAAAGGAGAGCCGAGGGTCAGCCTTAATCTTCCTCTTTTTAAGCTTTTGTAGCTGTAGCTCTTCTTCCCTATGACAGAAGAATCAGTAGACAAATTCAACATACATCACCAGAAAATCCATCAAATTACAATATTTCCGCTTTGCAAAATTGCCACAGTCCACTCACTCTTGTTGCAACTTCTGAAGCTTCTCCTTTTCTTCCTCTTCAAGCTTGGTTTTGATAGTGACCCTCTACCACACATGAACCGAAATACAAGAGCAGTCACTTTAACCAAAGATGAAATTGAAAAATAAAAGCAATGCTTATAAGCAAATGAATTGGCTCACCTTCTCAACATATTGCTCCCTTGTGACAAGGCCCACAGTTTCCTTTTTAAAAGCAGTCTCAAGAATCTGAAAAACACATTCCAATAAGATGAATTAACCTAAGGAACAATGTCTTAAAAAAATACATCAACCTGTCTATTCATTGAGTCAACAAGTAAAAAAAAAACATAGTTACTACTCTTCCTTGCAACAAGAGAAGGAACATGTCTAATTCTCTATGAGCAAAAGGCTGAATAAGCTCTGGCGTTATAAAATTCAAATCTTGGGAGTTACATTTCTAGAGATAACAATTTATCAACGATGTCTTTATCCCAAACTAGTAGAGATCAGGCTATACGAATCATTTAGATTCATTCTGTTCTATTGGCTCAATTTCATAACAACCCAATATGGTTCTCACTCGAACTGATTATATGCTAAACTAAATACCTTTTGTATCAGTTAAAAATAAATGAAATAAAAGAACAAGCTTTCTATGCAAGTTTAATGGAAACCTCGGATGTGCAAAGACTGAAGTAAGCTTATGCGTGACAGAAGTCCCAGAAAATCTTGTAAGTTCCTTCTCTTTTTGGCTAACTGTGGTATAAAGATCAGTTTTTGCCTCTACTAAATCCATGAGATACTTACAACCTACCAGGGTACCTAGTATATCCACAAAGGCTAAGACAAATAGGAAGAAATCATCCCGTGTGTTTGTTTCTGCTGGGATTTGAACTTTGACACCTCATGATTCTCATTCCACTTCGACCACTAGGCAAGTTAATTTCAATTTATAATAATTGATCAACTACACCCTAATCCTAAACTATACTAGCTGAGGTCCACTAACTAAATCATTCATATCCATTCTACTCTATTCGCGCAATTTTATACCAAATTAATTCTCTATTTCAAAATTAGTTACGCCTGCATATCAGTTAAAAAGAAAATTAAATAAAAGAACGAGCTAAGTTGTAATGTGAACCTCCGATGTACTGGACCCAAATTGAAGAAGACCAGGTTGACCTTTAGATGAAGCAGTCTTATTCTTGAGCTCCTGAATTTTTCGCCTCTCTGCTTCTCTCTGCTTTTCAAGCCGCCGGATTCTGACGGCGTCCTGGGCCGTGCCCACATAACCATCTCCCATGCCCGACATTTTTCCTTAAATTTCTTATTCTAGGGCACAAAGATTGAATTTGAACAAGGGATTCTTCTACAGAAAGATGATTTTTGATTACTGATTATTGGTGAGCGAGGGAAATTGAGGCGTAAAGTCGGGTCACAATCTTAAACCCACGGCAACAAAACCAAGTGCCAAAGGCGTAAGTATTGGTTAATTACAAAGACCCACCTAAAGGTTTCTCTTAAATGACGGTTATCTTCCCCAGAGTTTTAAATGTTACATCCTTTTAAATCCTAATTTAGTAACTTTTGCTCAAAATAGTGGTACAAACTCCTCACATGGTTGATGATAATCACACCTTATCACCCTGGTGGCGAAGTACAAACCCCTTACATGGTTTGATGAGTACAAACCCCCACCTCGGCTGATGAGTACAAACTCCCACCTCAGTTGATGAGTACAAACCCCAACCTCGATTGTCTGAATTCTTAGTCCCCCAAATTGGGCGTGGTCTAATGCAACACTTTATATAGAGTATATCATATA
>JAOTQR010000001.1:36831681-36844471 GCA_025774065.1 Solanum ossicruentum | reverse complement strand
TGCTTTGGACCTTCAATTCAACAAGAAACCCTAGTCGGACATCTTATCAAACACTTGAGGAGGGGGCTGTAATGGGGAACATATTTATTCACAAAAATTATTAACAATATACAAATAATAAATTTAAATTTTTTTATTATTATCTGAAGTAATCATTTTAAAATTCATAAGCTGTAGAATTGCATTCCTTAATTATTTCGCCCACATGTGTTTTTTATTTTAACCATAAAATACTTTTTCTTTAAATTTTTTATCAAACACAATAATTATACACTTTGTATAATCTCTATAAGTATGTTTTATGAAGAATAAATTGTATGCAAACTTATTTTTCGTAGAGATGGAGATGGTTCTTTCCAAAAGATCATTTGCTTAAGTGCAACAAAATATTTTTTATGAAAAAAATACGACAATTAAGAAAATATGTTACTTAATAAGGAAAGCAATACAGAGAATTCAAAGAAAAGAAATAATGACAATGAAATAATGCAATAACTTGAATATAATAGACAATATATGGCAACAAGTATCAAAAGCAAGAAACCAAATGTATGAGGCTAATATTATGACAATTGTGGAAAACAAGATTGAATTTTAAGTTCTTATTTAGAGTTCATTTTTTTACGATCAAATGACTTTCAACTCATTCTTATCTAAATTATTGTACTCATTTGGTGCTTGTCCCGATCAGAGTCAAAGTCAATTTTTAAAAAAAAAAATCTTTTATTCTTAGCTTTTAAAAATTAATTTACAAAATCTAAATTCACAAAATATAATTTCATAATCGGATTACTAATATTACCTAAAAGAAATTTTTTAAAATGTGTTGGTCTCTCCAAACTAGTATATAATAAGCATTCTTGTTAAGCTTATTTTCGCTCAGAAAGTATAAAATATTTTTCCTCTTTTTATCTCGAGAAAGAAGTCATTTCTTTCAACGTTATTATGGTACCCTTTCTTTGACGTCATTTTTTAGTTATTTTGATGTTTTATTCTTCAATGAATTAATATTTATTTGGGAATTGACCACACAAAACTGAATGATTTCTTATTGAATTGAGTTTTTGTGTCTTGCTTCTTTGAAAAAGTGCACGTTTTGTTCTCATGATTTTTTTCATTCAGAGCTTTGAGACTCCCATGAAGCCTAATACCATTTAAAAAAAGAGTCAAAGTTGTCTTAATTCGCAACACGTATACCTTCATATTTATAAGTCGTTGTCGTAGTAAACTAAAGTTGTTGTCCTAGTAAACTGAAGGTCATTTTATATTATGTTTAATCACCTTTTTTCAATATTTTTTTTACCTACATTTACTTCTTCTTATACCTATTATATCCGGACTCTCGTACCATCACACTAGAGACATGAACGAATCTCCTCTTAATATGTTCAAACTACATTGATCTCATTTTTCTCGTCCTATTCATCAAACACAATATTAAATTTATTCCAAAATTGATCATAGATGTCTCACTTCTATCAAACTTGATATTGTACGCAATCTTACTATCATTAAGATATATTTGGCATAAATAATTTTCACTTCTACTTTATACATAATCACTACCTGCCACTTTGTAATCACAAGTTTACAACCACTTCTACTGTTGTAAGATCATCTCCAATCTTATAACAAATTCTATTTTTACATAACATTCGACGTTTTGGAACTCCAATCTAACATCAATTTCTACATTATTTCAGTGTGTGAATAATGTTGTACCAAATTTTAGTGTAACACTATTTATCACAACAATTCAGTTTATTCAATATTTTAATATTATTTAATCATACAAAATATTTAATTAACTATTATATAAATTGTGTTTTTAAATTAAATTCTTGTATAATTAGTTGTTCTTTTATGTAATATTTTTAATATTAATTTTAGATATAAAAGCCAGCTTTTTATAAATTAATTTTCTATATACAACTTTTTTGAAAAAAATATAAAGTTATGTTAATTCCACTGTAAATTATAACTACTTATCAATAATCAACCTTTCACAAAAATTAGAAGTGCAAAGATATGTATTATTAGACAAATAATGTAATGTACTTTAAAATAATCAAAAATAATAAATATTTAATAAAGTAGTAATTGACATTCATTGAAATTGAAACATGAAATGTATAATAATTTTAAAAGTACAACAAAATATTCGAAGTTTTGCAATCTCATTTTATAATTATTGCAGGATCGTCACGTTTTGAAGAAAAGAAGTGCTACATAATATATTAATGTCATGTATTATAATGCATAACATGATAATTGAGGATGAGCATAATATTGATGCACTAATTCAAGATACGTTGAAAGATCCAATTTCAATTATATAAATGACCGTAGATGAAAATTATCAAGTTCAATAATTTCTATCTTAACATAAAAAGAATTAAGGACAAATAAGCTCATATTGAACTACACAATCCATTGACAGGGCATTGATGGAGCAATGTAGCGTGAAAGTTGATATTTATGTAGAATTTAAAATAAAATTTTCAATTATTTGATATTAATTGTATTTAATTAATGATTATATTTTTATTTGTATTACCCATTATTGTGTATGATGTATAATACTTGCTATTAATTTATATTATTTTAAAAAGTATGGAATAAAATAATCTTATATCAAACGATTATAAAATAAAGCAATATAAATTATCAATGATGAAATTTATAGAAAGAATTTGTTTTATGAAATAAGAAATGATAATATAACAATGATGAGAGAAAAAATATTTCTTTTTTGTGTAAACATTGTTGCAATTGATTGGAGTTAATTTGCTCTAAAATAGTGTTGATATCATTTTAATGTGAAATTTGGTGTCAAAGATTGGGATGCCCTAAATCATTATTAGCTTCACCAACCATCAATAACTATCGATTATTTTTATTATCACAATTATCGTTGCCAACTATTATTGTTAATCACTGTCATAGTTATCACTTTTATTATCGTGATTATATCCACTTTTAGCCCGTGTTGCCACTTTTACGACTACTTTCAATCATTATCATCACCGCATCAGTCTGTATAATCAATTACATCTATTACTATCAATCGTCACATTATGTCAATTACTACAACATCAACCATCTACATTATTACATAACTATTACTAGCCATTAACACTTATCGTTATCACAATCATCATTACGAAGCATTCTTACTGTCGCTAGTGAATATAAATGCTCAATTTTTTTAGATTCAAATAGTTATTTTATTTTATTGTACTTATATTTTTAAAATATTTAATTATATTTTATTTAAACAAATAAGACCCAAAATCCGATTTGGACATTATTACATTCAAATTGACAAGTTGATTCAAGAAGATTCAAAAAGAAAATAATTCAAATGAATATGCACATAGGCTTTACATGCAACTATCCAATAGGAAGGAAGTCGATTGTTATATTCAAGAAGAAAGAAGTTGAAAACGAAAGGGAAAATAAAAATTCACTAAAAGAAAAAAAAGATAACGGATAACGTGAAGGTGGAATCTCGCATTGGAAAGCATTGCGAAAAAAGAACACTGCATAATTGTTGTTCTTCGACTTCAAAACCCTAGATTCCCGATTCAATTCCCGGCGGTAAGGTGCAGGAAATGGATCAATTAAACCACGGCGGCCTCTATCAATCGAATCAGCTTCCAAATCATTGTTTGACAGAGTTAAGTCCGCTTCCTTCTGATGTTTCCATGCCTCCCAATGGCTTGCATTCCGAATCAAGGTAAAATTATATGTATTTCCAGCTTAGGTTTCGTATCTAGCATGTTTGATTGATGTATTGGAGATTATGCACATGTTTTATGCGATTGAATTTTAGTTATGCTACTTCAATTAGCATTTTCTTGAAGTTCCAGTTTTCAAAGGAATCGTAAAATCGATGGAGAAAGTTGAGTACAGAACCATGTTTAGATTCCAATTGATTGCAAAGATCTGTATCTCATTTAAAGTTTTCCTTGCATTTGTTGGTAGAGAAAGCTGCATCTTGGTATGTTCTGCTAAAATGGTTTACTCCTTAGGGTTGCGTGGTATTATAAAGGGGTTGTTGTGCTTTAATCAGTGCGTTGGTTCTCCATTTGAATATATGGTAGGACTTTGAGTTAACAAGATACTTGCTCCGGTGTTTCTTTTGGGGTTATCTGAGAAGTGAGAACATAGAAAAAGAGAGAAGACTTGTAAACAGAGTTGTGACTCATTCAGTTCAGTCCTGCACATCTCCTGTTTACTTTTGTGAAATTTTTGTCCATTCACTTGAGATGTAATGTCAAAGTGGGCAGCTCAGAATATTGATTCCCTCCGAACTATCTGTGGCAGTTATTAGGCAGAGCAAGTGCTGGTAAATTTTGTCGTTCCCAAACTTAAATGTTTTACCAGTATGTCAGGATAAATATGCACAATATGATGCTGCAATCCAGAGGCAGAGCTAGGTTTTGAAGTTTATGGGGTTCTGGATTCTAGAAGAAACAACTTACTGCATTCTGGATAAATTATTTTATACTTGTCAAGTGTATTTTTAAACACAAATATAGGATCTAGGCCAAGGCTAGTGTATTATGCCAAACCCATAGACAGGCTTATAGCTCCGGCCTGCTGCAATCAGACAAGCATCTACATATATTTTGAGGAAAAAATACAAACTGAATTCTGACAAGCATCTACTTAGCTACACGCGCAACAGGGTCTTTCCTTATATTTCCTTTTCCTCGGCTTTATTACAAAGAAACATAAATGGTGTTTCAATATGAACTCATTGAAATCCTCCTGAACTAACTGATACGAATTCTTCTTTATGCGCAGTAGTAAACAAAAACCTGAAGCAGAACTCAAAGACTCTATTGCTGCAAGAAAAGTGCAGAAAGCAGATCGAGAAAAATTAAGAAGGGACCGCTTAAACGAGCAGTTCATGGAATTAGGAAAGACTCTAGGTAAATTAGTGTATCTTTGTTTGATATAATAAACTACTGTGTTCTTGAATTTTGTTTTCTCTGAGCCTGTCGGCACATTTGACTGCTGGATGTTATTTTACCTCATCGGGACTTGTTATACTTCCAATTTGAAGCTGTGAATTGACCTTTGGTGTCCTTGCTTTTATTTTACTATTTTGTAATGTTTGAGTTTCAAATCAACTTACTATAGCACTCGTCTTTTTAAGTAGGGAATGACTTGATTTTGTACTTCCGTGGTGTTTGATTCTGCAAATAGGTTTTATCAGTGCAAATGTTTTTATTAATTGTATTCTAGGGTTCATTTTGTATACTGATAAAAAAATCTGGTTCCAGTACTATGTCTGGTTTGCAATTTGATTAGCTTTTTCTTATTTCAAATTCAGCTAAATTTCTATCTTTGACACGGTAAGGTAAATTGACGACACCATTTGTTCATTGTTATGATGCTTGTTAATATACAGATTATCATAGGGCTTACCAAACACCTGAGTATCTTATACAGTGTCTACACACCGCTTTGGAACAGAGTACCAAAGATCCATTAGAGTTAGTTTTTGTGCACAATCTATGTATACATTCTTTTAGAACAAAACAATCAGCCTTGAAGGGAAAAATTGGTTCTGGCATGTATTCTTATGCAGTCAAAAATTATATATACAGATCCAGATAGGCCTAAAAATGACAAAGCATCCATCTTAAGTGATACCATTCAAGTGCTGAAGGATTTGAGCGCTCAGGTCGGCAGATTAAAGTCTGAGTATGCTGCACTTACTGATGAAAGCCGCGAGGTCATCTCTTGACACATACTGAAAGTAATGTTCCACTTTCTCATTTCGGAGCCATAGAAGTTCTTATTGTTTTGTTTTGTTCTCTAGCAGTTGACCCAGGAGAAAAATGATCTCAGAGAAGAGAAGGCATCTCTTAAATCTGATATTGAGAGCCTTAATGCTCAATATCAACAAAGAATGAGGACTATGTATCCATGGGCTGGGATGGATCATTCTATGGTCATTCATCCTCCTTCATATCCGTATCCAATGCCCGTTCCGGTTCCAACTGGACCAGTTCCAATGCATCCATCTTTGCAGCCCTATCCATTCTTCAGCAATCATAATCCTGCAGTTGCGCAAAACCCTTCATCTTTTGTTCAATACATGACTCCCAATACATTGATTGAACAGCAACCGACTCAGTATATGTCTCCAATTATACAACCAAGTAGTGTGCCAAGACAAGAATCCAGAAATAGGTCATCAGAACAAGGAGAGAGCAGAATTGAGAAAAGAGAAGATTCCAATGAAGTGGCAACAGATTTAGAGCTTAAGACACCTGGATCTGCATCTGAGCAGGTTAGTTAGTACTGCTGATTTACTCGGCCTACTTTTTGTTTTAGGATATACCAACTTATTTGACATGTTTCTTAAATGGCCAAATCTCTGATCTCCAATTATTCAAATTAATATTCGACTACACCTTTTTTTTTTCTTTTTAAATAAGGAATTATCAAGCTATTCAACTACTCTGATTTTACTCTAGCATTGCATCAATTTCACTTCTACAAAACTGCTACGCTTTTGTATATTTTAACTAGCATATTAAGCATATAATATTTACTTATTGTGTTATAATGATTCCCATGATCCTTCAAGCTTTCTTTTCTTAATTTATTGTCAGTGAAAGATCATTAAATAAAATTCGAGAACAGAGTATCTTCTATGGCCTAAAGGAACTTTAAATTAAATATACCATCATGACATGCTTGCGAATTCTGCAGGACCTTTCATCTGGACAAAAGAAATCCAGGAAGTTGCCAAAGAAGGATAACAGCCTCACAGATGGAAGTTCCTCAAGTAGATGTTCGTCATCCCATAGTGTACCGGCTGTTTCTTCAAATAGTGTGGTTAGGGGAACAAAGACAGATGATTGACATTTGGAACTGAATATGAACCAGGTTAGTACCATTTTATTACTTCTCTCTAGTATCTTATATGACCTAAAGGAACTTTGGCAAATTAAACATACAATCATGACATGCTTGCAAATTCTCCAGGACCTTTCATCAGGTCAAAAGAAATCCAGAAATTTGCCAAAGAAGGATAACAGCGTCACAGATGGAAGTTTCTCAGATAGATGGTCATCATCCCATGGTGTGCAGGTTGTTTCTTCATATAGTTGGGGGAACTAAGACGGATGATTGACATTTGGAATCAAATAGGAATCAGGTTATTACCATTATTACTTTTCCTTTCTAGCTTCTTCTGCTCCATCTGTTGTATAAAAAGGTGTACAATACAGAGTCCGGGAGCTGTTGCTGGTGCAATGGGTTCTGAATTTGGATATGTCTCATGTATCCCTAACAGTTCTAAGGGGTTTGTGACATGGAGACCAGAACTGTGTTCATATTAGAGTAACAGTGATTGTAAGGAAAGCTAGTTAGCTCTCCTCCATGAATTACTGGTGTTACTTTAGTGCCATAATTATCATCCATCGCCTCACATATCTAATCCTTAAAACACATCCACAAAGTTGTGCCCCTTTTGGGTGCGAAATGTTTTGGTGCGTTAGGAAGGTTTAGTTTTGTTGTTATTCCGTTTATGTCCTTTCACACAGACCTGCCTAGTTATACTGGAACTTTCAGTTAATCGCATACTCGAAGGCTGTATGATACAAGATCCACAGTTACCTGCAAATCTGATGGATTCATCATGGGAGTTTAGCTAAATTGGCATATGAGTTTAGGGGATGTTTAACTATTCAGGCAGCTCTGTGTTGACATGGTTAAAGTTTATTTCTTTTATGCAAACAGGGAATATGATTTGGTGTAATATGCTGATTTGACCCGGTATTAGTAGATAACGATCCTCTTCCACTTAACCCCAAACAATTTAGTTCAACTATCAGTTACTCCATATTAATTTTTCTTACCTAAATTTTAGATCCCAACTGAATCATGCCAAACGTGACATTTGGCAAAATTGATTTCTTTGAGAAAATTTATAGTTACTCCTACTAGTAGTTAAGTTGCTACAGAGGAGATAGATAAGAGGTGCTTTCTATGGTTGCAATAATGGATGAAACGTGGGATTATCCAGACCTTGGGAGAAATATCCGTGAAAATTAGATGTTAAATAAATAAAAAACAAAAAGAAGTTAATGACTTGTCACGGAGAATCCGGTCTATCAGCTGGTGGCTGGACATAGAAAATGACGTCTTCCCTTCTCGACTTCGCCTGCTTACTACTAATCCATTCCGTAGTGATTTAATATTTTTGAATTTTGATGATTTTAAATTCTGTTCCGTGAAAAATTAGAATTAGAATAAAAAAACTAACTAAAAGAATAAAACAAATAAATTAAAAAAACACTTCATTCTAATTTTGTGATGAAACTTAAAAATGATGTGATTGTAAATTATTTATTATGTCGCAAGAGTTCAAATATTTAATTATATAAAATAAGAACGTATGATGATCTTTTTGAAATAGGAAGAAAAAGTAGCGTAAAGTGTAAGTATTTTTGTCAGAAATCATTTCCATCTATACGGAATGTTACAAAGTTTTTTTTGTACAAATTATACTTTGAACTAAGAAACAAATGTGCAAAGATCAATAATATTATTTTTTATTTTTGATTTGTTCAATTGAAAGCATCTCCTATTTATATTGTCTTATGTAGCATGGGGCATGTAAAATTTTGTGTGAACAAATAAAATTTACCTTGTAAGACTAAATATTATTAGTAATCGATGAAAAAATATGATCATAATATTTAAAATAGCATATTATAAATTGGGATGCAAAAAATATTATTTTTTAATTTTAAGCAGTAATTTCTCATTATAATATGAAGTAAAAATAAAATTCACAAATATATTATTATTGTTATATCAATATAATAATTTTTGACTTATAATAAAATGTCATTAGCAATTTTATGAATAAATTAAGTCCTATACCTGACTAATGCGTTGTATTTTTTAATCTTTATAACAAAGAAATCAGCCGTTGAATTCTGTCTTCACCAACTTTAATTTTAAAAAGAATAAAAAAAATACTACTCTAAAAAGTTCACCAACCCTTAAGTAGGTTTAACCAGTTCGTGTGTTCCACGCATCGAAACACGAGTGTGTGAAAGTACTAAACATAAATAGATATTGGTATCACCGGCATGTACTCAGGCGCATAAAAGTAGCAGCAGGTGTCGAACCAATAGCGCTGAATTCCCAAAAAAGTGAAAATGGCGGTAGCATCAACATCTCTAGCTTCTCAAATGTCTGGCCCTAAATCTGCCACTTCCATTTCATGCCCGCACTTCTCTGGTCTCCGTAAATCTTTCTCCAAGCTTGATAATTCCATATCCTTCTCCACTTCTCAAGCTTTCTTCCAAAACGTCGATTCTCACCTCCGACTTTCTTCTGACCGGAAAGGTTCTAGGGCCGTCGTCGCCATGGCCGGCTCCGGCAAGGTAGCCTTTTTTGCATACCTACTACCTCCTTTCCTTTGTAGAGTAAAATGGTTATTTTTCTGATTTTTGGTGAATATACATGTTTTAATAAGTTGAATATAATTTACTCAACAAAATATTTATCAATGAAAAGTCACTTTGATATTCCTCTAACTAGTAGTATTACCTTTCAGGATCGAGGATGTACATTTTTAGATCTGTTATTGTTTTGTTAACTTTTTTGGATTTTACTCTCACTAAAGTTGGAGGAAGGAAAAAAAATGGCCTTCTGACTTTTGGTCTAAACTTCTAATGATAGTTGAAGAGTTTTGAACTGTTTAAAGCATTGTTTTTTGGACTAATTATGCTAACCTCTCATAGTATTATAGTACGACTTGTGGTTGAGTCAACCAATAGTCTCTGTGAACAAATTGGATACTTGCAGCAAGAATTAATTATCTGGACTTACTTGGAGCTAGCATAGCACTGTTTACCTGTTTAAGCATCATAACTGATTTAATAAAAAAGAAATCTTTGTACTTGTCAAAATAAGGGAAAAGAACTTTGTTTTTCCCCTGGCCCCACTTTTTTCCTGAATGTAAGCAGCGGAAGTTGAAACTATAGCTAGTATGACATTGTCCTGCATTCCTTCGACTGACTGGATTAAGACTAGTATCATCTTCAGTAATTGATGAGCATCCGATATAATGTCTGCACTACTCTTGCCATCAGACACTAGAAATTTCATACAATATGCATGATCATATGCTTTCACCTCCACTCTCAATGACAATTCTGAATTAGCGGTTTAAACTGATTCATCCTTTTCCATGACTGGACACTCCTTGTTTGGGTCACCATATACAGGATGCTTTAGTATTACATCCTGTAACCCATAGATATTATAATTGTTAATAATTATTAGAGAAATTGCTTTTTAAGTGTTCTTATATCATTGGCAAATGGATTATTCATGAGACTTGAAGTTTTAGTGTGAAAAGTTAAGTGCTTGGCTTTATTCATTTTTCGTCCATAGTAACAACAACAACAACAACAGTATATCAGTGAAATCTTACAAGTGGTGTCTGGGGAGGGTAGAGTACATGCAGACCTTACTACTACCTCATGTTCCGTCCTTGGCTTTATTCATATTTCATCCATAGCATTTATAATAAATTTGTGATTTCAGTCTTGACCATTCAGTTTAACCATTGGTTCCAAAATGGTCCTGCCTTTACATTTTTCTTGAAGTTGGTGATAATTGATCAATTGCTGAAACCAAGGAAGATTATATTCCATAATACTAATAATACATCTGAGCATGGAATAACAAAGATTACTCGTTACTAATCGATCTGAAATGCTTAATGTATTATTCCATAAAAGGAAATCCATCTCATTAACTAGGCAGGAAAAAATGTTGAGAAACAACGAGAATTTGAAGACATAACCTGATTTCTTGTGGCCTAATTTAATTTTGATAATCGGTATATGAAAAGAGGAAGTATCGAAACTGCTAAATTAGAAGAAGGGAGAGATGAACTTAGATGCAAATGGATCAGTCTATGGCCTTTTCCCTATAAGGCTCTAGTCCTTTTTTACATGTTTAAATTATTACCCTTTTCCAATTGGGTTTCTGATCTCGTCTTCCTACTTGCTTGCAGTTCTTTGTTGGTGGAAATTGGAAATGTGTAAGTATCACTTCTTTGTTCCTATAGTAAATTTATTCAGGTGATACAATGTAATATTTTTGTCTATGGGTGATGGGATTAACTTTCATATATCCTCCACTTTACTTTCATCAATGTTTCTACCAGAATGGAACAAAGGACTCCATAAGCAAGCTTGTCTCTGATTTGAACAGTGCTCAGCTCGAGCCTGATGTTGGTGAGTTCTTCTACATTGCTATCATAACACCTATGAAAATGTATTTGTGTATGTCAACATTTCAAGGAAGGTGGGAAACTGGCTCTCTGTCCAATCTAAACTTTGATTAGATGATGGCTTAAATTATCTTTGTGATTTTATAATAGTTTCCAGGGCATTTGACCTTTGTTACTCTTGAATACTTCTCAATCTTCCTTTGTCAATAGTTGCCATGTTCTTTTTGGAATAGCTCAGATGATCTCTGTGGTCATACAATAGTTGCCGGGGCACTTAACCGTGGTCTTCACAGTCTTAGTTTCACAGTAGTGTTTTCATTGGTCATTCTGATGTCCTTTACAAGATATCTGTTCTGTTCTCAAGACTACTCTGATGACATTGCTCTTTTATATGTTTTCATGTATATATATATGTGTGCACGCGCATGCTGTGTTCAGCATTTCCTTTTTAGTCCGTTTAAAAAAGAACGAGAACATCTAAGATATCTCTTACCTCAGATGTTAATGCAACAATCCTCTTTTGGAAATTTTCCAGATGTGGTTGTAGCACCTCCCTTTCTGTACATTGATCAAGTAAAGAATTCACTCACCGACAGGATTGAAGTTTCGGCCCAGAATTGTTGGACTGGAAAAGGTGGAGCTTTCACTGGTGAAATTAGGTACAATTCCATTTCCGCAAACTTAATATTCAATTTATTCTTATCTGATGGCTGGATATGTGATTTTATAAGGATAGTTTGAGAAACTCATAAAAAATGATAATGTTAGAAGGCTTGGTTTCAATAGACTCTTAAAATCAGTGAAGTTGCAGTCTTCTCAACTTCGGAAAACTAAGATCAGAATATCTTGGATGCATGATTTACACTGGATAGAGTCTCTGGAGATGGCAATTAGGGTAGGGTAGGGCAGGGCAGGGTGGGGAAGGGCACACTCTTAATGGGAAAGAGCAGGGGAATAATTAAGGGGGCGGGGCAATGCGAATTTCATTTTCTGAATTGCATAGAGGGGCAGGGCAGGTAGGGGTGAAGTTGAATTGCAGTTTTTTTGGTGCTTAATGCAGCTTGATATTTATGAATAGACACAGTTGTTTCAGTGGTATATTTCTGGATTATTAATGTTATACGGTGGTGGTAACTGGTAATCAGAAGACCTCCCAGTACCCAGTTTCATCCTTGTGGAAGTACTAAAGCTTGATGAGATGAATCAGACGACAAGCTTGAGTCTAATAATATTGGTCCTTTTTCTAGAGTCATGAAGGATGCCTCTATAATTGCCACTATTGTACCCACGGAGTTTGCTTGCCTTCTGGCCTTTCTTTTATCTTACTTCTCCATTCTGAAAAATACAGAACCCCAGAAACATTACTGAATATGAACATGCAAAAAAAAATAATAATAAAAGAGAAGAAGGAAGAGAGAGAGAGAGAGAGAGAGAGAGAGAGAGAGAGAGAGAGAGAGAGAGAGAGAGAGGGAGAGAAAGAACAACCAGATACAACTAAAGACT
>JAOTQR010000001.1:36726589-36799570 GCA_025774065.1 Solanum ossicruentum | reverse complement strand
TTGCCTTATATTATTGTTTACTCTATTTTGATTATTACAATATTCTATTGTTGTTATAGTTTCTCCCTATAGTTACTCTATTTAAAAATAACCTATTAGTAATCCACTTGTTTGTAGATAGAACCTTAAGTTTTCTTTTGGCCAAGGGTAATATAATATTAATTAGTAATCCACTTGTTCGTAGATAGAACCTTAAGTTCTCTTTTGGCCAAGGATAATATAATATTAATTAGTAATCCACTTGTTTTAATTAATTACACGTAACGAAGCTTGTTAGACTATGCCTTAGCTATGAGAACACCTACCACGGCAATTATTTACTCTTTGGGAAGTGTACTAATAATTCCAGACTCTATAATTAAGCTGTTATATATTTTACTAATTAATTAAGTTTTTCTCAGATTAGTAGTATACCCCATTTACCTACTATAATTAAGCTATACGTACTAAAAAAATCGCATGCATGATTCCTTCTTGTGTTTATTTTTTTCTTATAATATAGATTCTTTTTGCTTTGTGTGTTTCTGTTCTATTTGTCTTCACATACATGAACCTATACACTTCCACTATCCTATAAATACCTCATTTAACAATCATCTTTCACAAGTCACACAAAGATATTCAAAGTTGTAGAAAAATATCCATTTTTTCCTAAAAATTATTTCAAATTTCCAATTTCCAATGGCCATTTCTAAAGCTCTCTTTGCTTCATTACTTCTCTCCTTGCTCCTTCTTGAGCATGTTCAATCTATTCAGACCGATCAAGTGGTAAGTAATTTCTTAAGTCAGTCGAACTCGCGTCATATGTTTAGTAATTTTATTATTCATGCTACGTACACTTTTTTAAGCTCTAAAAAAAAGAATCATGAATAATCAGGATGTTATAACTTGAAATACCGTTTCATGTAAGTAACAAAGTTTTTCACTACAAGAAAAAAATATACTTTATTTGACTTAATTTCTAAACATATAATTTAGTATTTAATCATATTAATTCATTTCAAGTTTAATTTATTCACTTATGATATATGTTTGACTTTTGCAGACCAGCAATTCTGTTTCCGAAGCCGCTTATGCCGACAAGAAAATTGGTATGTTCTAATTTCTATATATGCTTTACTACCTTAATTATACTGTATACATTGATCAAAAATTACTTTTGGTTATATATTGATTAAGTTTTGAGCGAAATTCCCCACAGCACATGTAAACAACGTATTTAAATTGTTGTACAGATTGTGGGGGAGCCTGTGCAGCAAGGTGTCGATTATCGTCAAGGCCAAGATTGTGTAAGAGGGCATGTGGAACTTGCTGTGCTAGATGCAATTGTGTTCCTCCTGGTACTTCAGGCAACACAGAGACTTGCCCTTGCTATGCAAATATGACTACTCATGGCAACAGACGCAAATGCCCTTAATTATATTCTTCTATCCAGACGTATTATATCATTTGTGAGATTATATATATGTTATTATTGTTTCTATCTTACTGTATCATAAATTTGTGTGTTGATTAGTACATTTGGTGTGATATTTTTTTTTTCTGGTTTATATTGTTGTATAATAAGACGAGGAATAAATGAAGTTTGAGTATAGTTTGTATATTTGTTCTGTTCTTGGATGTTGAGTTTTGTAGTACAGAGTTGATAAATATTCAGCTCATTTTTCACACTATCACGTTGTCTAAAATATAATCAAGTTACTATCTCTGTAAATCTTATGTTATTGAACATGCCAAGTAAACGTTATAAAATATAGAAGGCGAAACTTTTTTAAACAAAATAATTATCGATGAACAATCTAATTTAGATCATTATGACAAACTTCACTGCTCTGAATCAAATTATGTTATATAGTAGACAATAAATTTTAAAGAAAAGGTTCAACTAGAGTGAGTACTGTTTTAACAAATTCAAATGGTCAGATTCTTTTTCGTTTATTTGTTTTCAACTAATCGAAAAATTCTCAAGGGTCAGTGATGCACGATTCAAAGAGTGAGATTCTTGGTAAGAATACCCTCAAATGTGATTCCAGGACCAAATGCCAGAATCAATCCCCAATCATTCATGTCTTTTTTCTCCTCTAACATGTATTCCAGCACATACACAATTGTATTGCTACTTGCATTTCCATAATCTGCCAAAGCTCTTCTGCTAGCACTTAGTTTCTCAGGTGACAATTCCAGCTTTTTTTCAAGCCTGTTTAAAATAGCAGGACCACCTGGATGAACTGCCCAAAATAGTTTGTTGTACTCTCTGTCTTTCATTCCAGAAATACTTATTAACTTGTCACAGAAATCCTCGATATTATCTTCAATTAGCTGAGGTAGTTCCCTTTCTAGCTTGAAGCTAATTCCCTCTTCAGTGAGCCTGCAATAGCAAAATCAATCTATTTTTTCAGTAATCTGTCCAAGTTAAAACATACTTGTTATAGGATCGATTAACGGGCCAATTTGCCGATATTACCTGCCATCAATGATCTTTTCTGTATCAGGCAAGAAATACTGAATAGCAGTATGCAATTCAAAAAGAGGCCTTTCAATTTCTTGAATCGGGTTAGACCCGATTATCATAGCTCCAGCACCATCACCAAAAAGAGCAACTCCAACTAAATCATATGGCCTATCGACACTTGGTGGTTTGAACCCAATAATAGTAGTCTCAGAAGTAGCTAACAGGACTCTGCTACCTGGATTATTCTCAGCAATGTCCTTAGCAACACGAAGGCCCGCGACTCCACCAGAGCAACCAGCAAAGTACAACGTAACACGTTTAGTCTCTGGTCTTAAACCGAGTCCTTTTGCTAAGTAAAGATCCCCTCCTGGTAATCTAGCTTCACTTGAGGAAACATACACTACATGTGTAATGTCTGAAATTGGCCTTCCCCATTTGTTAATACAAGATTGTGAGGCTTCAATTGCCATTTCTGTAACTGCTGCATTGCAGATGTCTAGTCTTTGTTTTACCGTTGGAAGGCCTTCAACTGCTAGTTCAGGATATTTCTTTAGGATCTCCTCTGACATTACCACGTACCTCGTTTTTACTGTAGTTGTCTTGCCTGCAAAGTTAAAGGAAAGGAAGAACCAGATTAATCCAATTTGAAAAATCCGTCCCAGAGGCAAATTCAGGATCTTAAATCAGATGAATCAAAAAAATAATGCACTTACTAATTAGTCGTTACAACTTACAACGTGTTGAACATGGTGTAACTATTATACATGTATACAGAAATCTCAAGTACGTTTAGGTAGGCAGTGCAGGACAGTAAAAATGGACTTGGGGATTCTAACTTAATCTCAAAACTTAGATCATAAGATGAAAACTGTCTGATACAAGACAATAACACATACTCTCAATCAATGTGCGACCTTTAACATCCCTCCCCCACCCTTGCACACCCAGAAGTGGACATCTACATGAAGCAGGAATGACTCATGAGTTTGACTCTGATGTCATGTTAAGAAAATGAACATAGTACCTTATTCAGCCTCAAAAGCTAACTCACGAGATGAGGATTATCCAGTATTACTAAACAGTGTCTGGATATGCTATCGGTAACCTACAACTACTATTGTCTGTTCCTAATCAATATAGATAGACGTGTATGGTTAAAGAAAAGGAAAAAATTACAGAGTCGAGTGAGCCTCTGCTTGAGTTCTGGATTATCGCAGTTGGTGTTTTTGAAATAGCCATCAACCAAAAACTCTTGCATAACAAGCTGATGAGGGAAGGCTTTTCCCAGAGCAAGAATGGTCGCATTTCTGGAGTTATTTTCCTTCCTTCCTTCCATCTTCTCCAATCTCCCCATATGCTCAATACTTGCCCCTTCGAAGGTGCACAATTTTTCTATGTATAACACGTATTAAATAGTTTATGTCAGTACTTGCCCCTATGAAGGTGCATGACGTTCTATTTATAACGCATACGAAATATTTTATGGTAGATAAATTAATCTGAATAAAGGATCTAGTTATGTCATCAAACTACAGAGGGACTCATATATTGTTGTTTATGTAAGTTTTTGGGATTAGTTGAGGAACAAGATATTCATCATTTTGGCAAGTCCAAAAGTTACCTCTCAATTTAGTATTGCTAAATCTTGATACGTGGTTGGTGGCATTCTGGTTAGAAGAAATTCATGACACAAGCTTGAGCAGAATCTGTAACTGCAAGAACAAATAGACACAATTCCCATGATGTACCCTCTTGGCTCTTTTATGAGTTGGGACTTCTCCCCTACTCATAAGCCATCATCCATAGTAGCTCACCCGATCTTGAAACAATTACTGAGCCATTAATAATTACAAGGTGTGGAGAAAATTGAAATCATAGTAGCCCTTGTGTTTAGCACCCCTTTTTTTTTTAGTCCATCTCCAAAAAAATTACCTTCATTTAATTAAAACTAATTTAACTTTAGCGCATAAGTTTTAAAAGTCTTTCTTTTTTTTTCTTTCTTAAACACCGTTCCAAGAAAAAAAATATCACATAAAATAAGGGAGAGAGAGTATCAAATTAGAAAAATAAAACAAACTCATGATCACTAGGAAAGTGCAAGTGGAGGTTTACATCCAACTTTGGACCTCAGCAGCTCAAGCGTCGTCCATGTGCTTCGCAGATAAATTTCGTCCGAAAACCAAGAAGTAGATGGGAACACCACTCTCTTCCACAACTAAAATTTCCATAAATTTTAAAACTCATTCATTAGTTTTACAACAGTTTAAGAATAGCAGCTATGTTTAAACACAAATATCATATGTTCTTCCCACCGAAGAATGCACGGGATGAAATAAGATTACATCACAGTTCGAGTAAGCATTTGCCACTGATGTAATCAACTACTTGGGTGGCTGTTTGATCAAGTGCGGCAGTTACTGCCGCCAGATTTTCCAAAAACTCTTCCGGTGTTGGTTTATCACCATCCACAATGTCTGTCACAGCTTTCAGAAAAATGGCAGGAACTTTCAATAGATCTGCCACATAAGCTACAGCCGCTCCCTAAAACCCAAAGAACACATTGGATCAGAAAAAGGAGTGAAATGCACATCCTAACAAGAGAGAGCAAGAGCAAAATGAGCACACTGATTACGAAAAAAACGGAAGTTCATTGAACACTCGGCCCAATTCAGTCTTGAATTAGCTTTTCAAATATCATGCCTAGCACTACATCAATCACGCCTGAGAGGGAACAATTTATCTTTTATTATTAAAGAAAAGGTGAATGTTGAGATATAAAATATCTTAGACGACAAGAGTCTATATAATTTACGAAGTATGTGGAGCTAGCAAAGTTACTACCCTTCAATACTATTTTCTCAGAATAAGGAGATCCTAGACAAACATATTAATGGCCAGAATAACACTATTTGATCAATCTCTACAGCATTATCCACTAAATAGTTGGAACAAAAATGACCAGACATGGACTACAGAATGTCATGGGACTAGTTTCTCCAAGCCTTCACAAGAGCCATCATACTGAACTTTGACACTTAAAGACATTACCTCCATGTCCTTAATTGTTGCATCATTTGCAACAATAGATGCTTCATCCACTGGAGACATATCGAGAGAGTCACCAGTAGACAGCTTGCCAACCTGTAATGAGGAGAGAAATTTCATGATAAATTAATTCAATGTCTTTTTTAATCAGGGAAAAGCTTTTTGCTATTAGAGTATGCCAAAGTAGACCTAATGATTTTTCAAGCATATCTGCACTATAAGCTAGTCGAGAAACAATCAGATGTCGTTGTGGAAGCAAGTACACACATGGTCACATGGACATTAACAAGTTTGACAACAAAGGCATGTCTCAAGCACATCAGGTAAAATCGAGATCATTAATACATTCTTTCTGGAAGAATTCTTTCAAAAAAAAACCCATGCCCTCCTCCCATTTTCACATGCTGAGTCATGAGCATCCAGAGCACCAATTTACAGAAATTGCTAAAATATATACTATGGGTACATATAAATTCGGTAGACATCACTGCATAAAAAGTTACCACACGTACGTTACTTCTCATACTCAAAAAGACCAGATCATAAGTTGGTAAGACTTATCTAGATTGTCTATATTAAAGTATCGTATTCAGGAAGAACATAGCGGATAGCATACAGGTACTGGCACAAAGTGGACCATGCGAACATTTCCTGATATAGTAGAAGATCATATCTGATAGGACATCAGCATGATTATTCACACTAAGATAATCACTCACCAATCCAAGAAAAGAAGGTTTCATATGAATCAAAATGAAGAGAAATGGATGTTAAGATTTCATATAACCAACCAAATGTAATTTGAAGAATGACACAAATGTGCCCAAATCCAACTTGACAAAACAACAATGATAGGACAATCTGAACCCGCAAAATTTTAACTCAATGGCAAAGAAACTAAAACCACATTCTAAAAAGTATATTCACCAGCTATAAACAAGAAAAGATATCAAAGCATGTGAGCCATGAGCTAATCAAATTTGGTTCTTTCATATGCACAGGTGAACAGTATTTACCTTCAGGTTAAGCTCCTTCAGAAGATTGGGTGTAGCAAAAGCCTTCCGCGAACCAACTCCATATATATCAAATACCTACACATATGAGTGCAGCCAAAGAACTTTAGCTAGTTGCCATAACATCAGCCAAAAAACCATCCAAATCATAAAATAGGTGAATCAACAAATTTAGTTTTGCAGTAAATAACCGGGAATTTCTTTTTCAGTAACGGTATAATTCTTTTGGGCAGTGTTCAAAGTTTTGTTGGCATACTACATGGGATGAAAGATTTTGTCATTTAATTGCCCCAACACTACACCCAAAGCTACGCCACTTGTGTCACGACCCAAGCCTAGGGTCTGGGTGCGGCATGGCGAATGGAGAACCCGAAGGAACCCCAAGTCCAATAAATATACCAGAAAAAATGTAGAATGTAGAACTTTAGCCACAATAATAATAAGAATTGTCATCTCTTGTTAAAGATATAGAGGCAAAAGTAAATGGTTTGTCAACCTAGGGTAAACTTTGATCCAGTTCTGACATTCCATACGTTCTCAACAACAACAGAATTCAGAAGACATGATGCAGGGATGAAAAATGAACATTACCGGGATTGGTATTCTTCTGTCATGGAAAGCAACTTCGGATGAAATATAAACATCTCCTATTGAAGCACCTTTGGCCTGAAAATAAGTTAACGTGTCAAAAATAAAATAATCCAGAGAATAATTTATGTTTGCTCAACATAGAGGAAGCATAGGAACGAAATTTCAATTAATCATCTACTCAAAAAAAAAAAAAAATCAGTTAATCAGTCCCGAATCTTCCTGTCCCAACAAGGTTGTCTCTTTTCCTCCGACAATTAATCTTATTGGCACTCCATAAGAGAGATGACAGAAATAATTATATCAGAATCTATAAACACAAATCATACCCCAAATCCACCTGCTGTACCAGCATTTATGATGAGGTCTGGCTTTAATGCTTGGACAGAAGCATATGTCACAAGAGATGCAGAAACCGTGCCTACACCATCAACCCCTGTGTCAAACCATTCATAAGTTAGTTGGACAAACTTTAGGACACCACTAGATTTGATGCATATAAAATATTTGAGATATACCAAGACACACAAATGTGCGAGAAAAAACATCAAACTATTTAGAGCATCAGATACTTTAGTGGTTTAGCAAAGTTGTTTTCCTTCAAGCCAGAGGAAGGTTTCAAGATTAGAAGACCAGACTCTTAAGACTACTCCCTACTTCCCTCTGCAAATGGCCACACCCATATATCTACTCATTAACTTTAGATTACAGCCTTGATCTTGGAAATGTAATTTCATCCTTTGACCCAAGATCACTGGTTAGCCCATATGCCTCTCAAGGATGAATTTCCAGATTTTCACCTTACATGAAGAAGCCACCATAACCCAAAGCAAAGGCAATGGAGTTCGAATATCACCTTTAGAGAAATTGCTAGAAGTTAGAAGGGCAATTTTCATTACTGAAAACACTAGAGGGAGGAAGCTATGAAGCAGGTAGATCTGATCATATAATCAGGTGAAAGGATGTAGAAAGGGTATGTTATTGTTACAGCATGTACCAAAATATGATCCAGTCTAGGAAAGCTGATAAGGTATGACCGTAGAGGATTTTTGGAAGAATAGAGCCCTTACAAAAGTACCCTGTTTTGGATGGATTACTATGCATGAAGCATGTCTTCTTCTTCTTCCTTTTTTTTTTTAAAAAAAAATAAAAAAATAACTGTGGTATTTGGATACAGAAGATGCTAAGCTGCTAACCACATCTTTCTGGAGCTTCATCTGTGCACATAGTAGATATTATTCAAGTCTGATGGATAGTGAAGATTTTAACAACTCAATTTTGCATCATAGAAAAACAAGGAAGATAATTAATGATTTTGGATATTTTTGAGTTGCATTGGATGATGCCAAGAATAACGGATAAAAAGTCATGGAAACCTAGGGCTCAAAACCCCATTTGAGATCAAAAAAATGTTTGTGTAATTTTTTACAGTAGCAGAGTGATCTGGTCCATGTGTTTGTGAGAGCTACCAGATCCTCAGTTGAGTCGATATGTGCGCAACCATAAGCTAGCTTAGATACCAACCCATGCACAGTATAATAGGCCTACTATGCAAATGTAAGGACAAAAAATTCTACAGGCTCAGTATCCCTGTTTTACTGTTTGGACTCTTGGAAGGAGAGAATAACTAATTTCTTTGAAGCAAAACATAATCCGCTTCATAGATTGAGGGCTTTTTATAATTTGCTTAAATGCTTCAGTTCTTTACTATATATTTTCAGTTTGTGAAGTTACGTGATATTTTGAATTTCAGGCACCCTACATTACTAACAGCGGTAGCCTGGCCTGTTCTGTAGTTCACAACACTCCCATGTATCTATAGAGATGGACATTTTCCATACTTCAATTTACTTAATGACTGGACCAATAGGAGACAAACCCCACATAGAAAATGAGAGAGTCCAGCATAAAATTCCCCTATTGCAGGTTGAAGAACTAGTTGGTGAAACTATGTCCTACCACTAATGGAGACAATACACAATCTGCTAATACTACAAAGGGAAAAGGGGATTGTTACTGATAATAAGATTTGCTATCTCAAATATGGAAACATTATGCTCAAATATTGGTTATATAAGCAGCCATATTCATTAGATGAAATCAGCGAAGCAAAATTGTCAAGATCAAAATACCTACCCAATGCTGGGTCTTTCCCAGGACAAACAATATTAATGGCCAGACCCTTGTAATTACCATAAAAACGCACCCAAGGGACTCCCTTTGGGAACCTGCATTGAGCATATCAGATATTAGATCCAAGAAGAGACAATAGAACAAACCACCAAGCATGGTAAAAATTTACTGCATAAATAACCACACTCTACAATTGAGCACGTGGAAGATTTAAGGTTCCTGGTCATCATAAAATTAAAATTCCTAGATCTTCTGAAAGAATCCAACAAGGCAACAACCCTTAAAACATTTATTTTCGACTAGGATATCATTCTGTTTTCTAAATCCTATGAATCATCCTCAAAACATTTTCAGTTTGAACAAGTATGCTACCTCTATCCCATTTTATATGGCACCGTTTGACGTAGCAAGGTGTATAAGGAAAAAATAAAGACTTTGAAACTTGAGTTCTAAAACAATCCTTAGATACTTATGTGTATGTAAATCATTTCATTAAGGTTAAAAGGATTTTAAAGTTAAATTGTTTCTAATTATACTAAGTTGTCATTCTTTTTGGAACAGACTAAAAAAGAAAAGGACGCCACATAAAATGGGACAGAGAGAGTAATATATATATGCAACGCGTCATAATCTTTCTAAGTTGTTTAACATGCAACCTAATACTACATCCACATGATTCAACAGATAAATACTGCAACATTTGTTGCCAAATCGAAAATATACATTTCATGGATATATTATTTGCAAATTACTCCAATTTTTTGTCATATGCTATAACCATCTTTATTTCATTTTAGGATTGATCCTATTCAGTGTTGAATAAAATACTTTGAACACTATATAAGATGCTAATAACGCAGTTAGAAAAAGAAATGCATAGTAAAATCTCTCATAATTAGCTCTTGCTTCATCAAGGGGTTATAGCTTCATTTCCAATCCACCATTTTAAAGAAATGATCTCCCTCCAAATCCTAACAAAACCAAGTATGGAAGCGGCAAACTATAGGAGCTTTTAGATAGTTTCGTCTGAAAAACAGTCCAAAGTAAGACCCTGTTAATGAGCAGGCCAACTAGTTGTTTCTCCAAAATCATATAGGTATAGAGCTTAAAACCCCAATTACCCAAACGACAAAGTTAATTAAGTAAAATTGCATTAATATATGGTATGCCAATGCACAGCTTACACATTCTGGTTGGTCAGAGCTCTATCATCTAATATATTTACCACCTCAAAACTCATCTAATAACTACTATTTCATTTCTTCTAATTTTCACGTGTCTAGATTGATAATCTCTAAGACACTCATCATCTGGTTCAAAAGAAAAAGTCAAATTCATTTTCACCTTTGCTTACATATTTCAACAATTTTAATGAATATTTTAGCTATGAAATTGTGATTCATTAAATATGTAGATTTATATTTCAAAAATAAAAAAGTCATGTACAGAATCACAACTAAACTTAGATGTATTTAGTCCTCTTACTCTTGATCTTTTGTTACATAAGAACTCATATCCAAAAAAAGTGCGGGGAAAGCGAAAAAGGGGAAAATTTGTAACTATTTAGTTGTGATTTTGCACGTATCTATTCAATTCTGAGTGAATAAAAGCCTCAAACAAGAAAAGATGGAGCTTACACGGAATCGAGGTCCTCAGTAAGCTGGAACTTCTTAACAAGAGGTAACGCCTCTGTTTGCATAGCTGACGATTCACCATACAAAATTTTACCATCAACACGATTTCAAAATCAAACAAAGCAATTACACTTATAGAGCAAACAGAGAAAGTTGTACCAATGATGAAGACGATGGTGGAGATAGGGCGGTTATCAAATGAGGAAACAACGGCGGCGGCCTCCTCCTTGACTTCTGATGACTCATCGCCGTGAGGAGGAGCCATTTTTTACGGTCAATTCCTTGGAATACTTTCTTCGATTTCCACTTCTGCGATTGACAAATTGAGAACGAAAGTGGTAACTTGAACAGTCTATTATTGGAGTACCATTAACAGCTTTGACTGAAAATGGGTGTTCAAACCGCTCTATATGTTGCACCGACCCGACCCAAAATCCAGTTGAAATTAGGGTTAAAAAAACACTTGTACCGAAAAAAAAAAACTATTTACGAATGGCTATTCTTACTTTCATACTCTCTAATTATAAATACTTCATTTGGGGTATTCAATTCAATTCTATCCCTTTGTATATGTGTAGTCTTCCCAATACTGACACCTGCTGTTTTCCCCAATCCACCAAGCTCCTCTTACATTTTCTACCTATCTGATAGTTCTTAGCCATTTTAGCCTGCCAAGTTTCTAAAAAACCCTCTTCAGCTGCATCAAGAAAGGCTCCTAAAGAGCTCTCTCTTCCTCCTCCTTTGGCTGCATCCGCAAAATTAAAGCCTCGTTCCTGCTCAAAACTCTTGCGCGAGCTACGTATTCGGTCTCCTCACCAGGTGCAAAACAGAGTTAACCGAGCTGCATGTATTACTTTGTTAGATCTATTTGGCAACTTAAGAAAAACAAAACAAAAATTATATTTTATGATCCTTACTTGAGGAAAGAAAAATTATTCTTATATACGCTGTGATAATTATGTCATCAGCGTTTCTTCTGTTCTATTTTTTTTTTTAAAAAAATATTCTGATGATATTTAGTTGTTAATTGGGTGCTAATTAACTGATTATAGGTCGGCGTGTATTTTTAATCTTCGGAAAAGAAAAAGGCAGAGGTAACGTTGATGGATTTAATATGGGTATTGACTGTGAATTTGCAGAAAATAAGTACAATCTTATGTATATAATCTTCTAATTTTTTCTTCTAATTTTTGCGGTGTTGTTGATTTTTAGATTCCTATTAGTAGTCTATGGTGATATTGATTGGAAATTCTATTGGAACATATTTATTCTTTGTGTGAAAAAATAGAAATAAGCCATGATTGTTAAAATTGCAGTGCATGCTTGCTTGAGCAAGTATTTTGTGATAACTTGCATCATTTGCTGTATTTTCTAGATAGGATCTACCTACCATGATTGACTTTTGATCTTTTTTCGGGGTTGGTGGTCTAGCCTGGAACTAGATATGATTTCAAGAGTTTTAAGAACAATAATTTAGTTATATGGTGGATAATATGGAAGGAAAAGAACTCTACATATTTTGAACAAACTTAGCAGTCCTATTTAGAAAGTTAGGATGGATTATCTTGGTCTCTTCTACTGTTAGTGTGAAAAAACATGTAAAGGAGATAGCAAAACAGGTTAGTTTTAATAGGGACGGATTTTGCCTCTTTTTTTATCACTTGGAATAATAATTCCCAAATCTTCATTATGGTGACCTCATTCTATTCAAAAATTACAGGTACATTATGTTAGGGTGGCTTTTGAAAGACCAGTCCCAAGCCAAATCTTAGTGTTCTCTTTAGCATCTAATTGCTGCATGTTAAGGTGATGAATAACATACACCAGTTGAGAGTCATTGTATTTTAACCTTTTATCTAAACAAAATATTTACCTTGTACATCAATACTAATTGTTGCTATTAATTTATCTGTGTAATATTAAAAAAATATATATATAAGCTTTATATGTTGAGCCCGGGCGCTACCTCCACTAGTATACTCTTAGGATATCAAGAAAAATATTACTCAATTATTCCTTGATGTCATTAGAGTATCTCTAATGGTATCAAGAAGGAATATGTGATGTTTTAATGAAAAGACTGTTCAATTATAGTTTAATACTATTAGAGTATATATACTCCGATGGTATCAATAATGTAGAAGTAATAGTTCAGTGAAAATACTACTCATTTACTCCTTGATATCATTAGAGTATATATTTTGACAATATCATGGAGGAAAAGGCAGTGCTTTTTTGAATTGCTTGAAATGCTCTATTTTATACTATATTTTTTTTATAACTTTCAAATATTGATTATTTTAATTTTAGTTTTGACAAAGTATTTCTTCCGTTTGAACTACAAAAGATTTATGAATGGACTAAGTATTTCCTCAGTCCTATTTGACGTGGCACTGTTTCCTTTTTGGTTCGTCTAAAAAAATGTCTTCTTACTTAAATTAGAAATAATTTAATTTTAAAATTCTTTCGCCATATAAATATTTAAGAATGATTTTAGATGACAAATTTTAAAAAAATTCTTTTTTTCTTGAATACCACGCTATTGGTAATTTTGTCTAATGTTGCTAAGGTCCATATTTTTGGAAAAGTGTACCATGAGCCAAAAATGGAATAACTGTTCAATAAAGCCAAGCAATATGAAGTTGAAGATGCAAAATCTTGATCTAGGACCAGAAATTAAGTGCTTTGTAAATAAAATATATCGACAGTACTAGAACAGAAAGATGGCGTTTTTTCTTTGAGCAACCATTTGGAAGCATAGGAAAAGTCTGTGGAAGAGGCATTACACAGTTTTCACCATTGAAATATACTCTTCTTGGAAATGCCCATCCATTACTAAGCGTAAATGAGGTCATGTCCTTGAGTAAAAGTATCTCTGTCGTCACAAATCCCACTTGCTTCTCTTCAGCTTGCAACAAAACGTCGTTGTAGAAGTCTAAACCCCAAAAGAGTGCTACTTCATCTGCATTAACACATTAGAACAAGTGAAAAAACCAAACTTGATGTCAAGCACTCATAATCAAAGTTGGGTAAATTTCCTGCCACATGAAAGTAATTGAACTTCACCACCCTATAACGACTAAACCTACCCAGCATTCATGTGACTTAGAGCTGGTTTGACTTAGTTTAAAAGCTAATCAAATTTGCTTTTAAGTTTTTTTTAACTTATAAAAGTGTGTGGCAATTTTCAAAAGAGTTTAAAAAAAGTTAAAATTTACTTAAAATAAGTTAAAAGTTAAAAAGCAACACTCTCCAACTTTTTTATTTTTTTTAGCTTAAAAGTTGTTATAGTTTGACCAACAAAATTACTTTTTTACTCTAAATATTTTTTCATATTTCCAAAAATATTCTTAAATAACGTTACCCTAACTAATCTTCTTTCTCATTATTTCAATTCAAACCACAACCCAACACTTTTCTCGCCGCCCTCTCTCTTAACAAAGCTTGGGTTCTCTTCCTCCGCCGCCCTCTCTCTTAACAAAGCTTGGGTTCTCTTCCTCCGCTGCCATTAATATGAATTTCACTATTTATTTTATTTTTTCATTAGTTTTTATTGTAAAATTGTTACAAGTCCAACTTTTCTTCTTTTTTAAAGAATTGGGTAAATCTTAAATTGTGTATATAAAATTTACTTAAATAATAAGTTTATATCGATATTGAACTAAAATATAAATTTATTTTACCTTATTTTATTTTTATAGACAGAAAAATCTTAAAGTAAGTGGTTTTTATAATGTTAACAGCTTTAAGGGTATTTTAGACATTTTCAATTAAAAAGATGTTTAACAGCACTTTTGTCAAACACATCAATTTTTTTCAGCTACAGCGCTTTTATCCAAACACATAATTACTTATTTTTCAAATAAATTTTAACACTTTAAAAAGTGCTTCTAAAGTATTTTTTTAAAGCTTTTTTTTCCGCTAAGCCAAACGGGCTCTTACGATTATAGTGGTTCAGTTACTTTAATGAAGTTCAATTACTATAGCGTGACTTTAATGTAGAGCAAATACCTGGGACACCAACGGTAGTGAGCATTCTATTGTTGAAGCTGAAGACAGTTGCCTGCTGACTAAAACCAGGATGTTGGACTACCATATTCCAGTTGGAATAGTTTTTACCTAAGTTGTAATTGGAAACGGTGAGTTTCACCCTCCAGTAATTCTTGTAATTCTTCTTGATGTGCCAGTGAACACGAAGTGGACACATATGATCAGTACACTGAAGTATGTCACGCTCATATGGGGATGATGAACTTTGTCTGCTCCATGTATATAAACCACAACAAAATCAACAATCTACGCGAAATGTGAAAAATTGAAGTATTTCATCCTATTAAAAGGCTGCTTAGATTAGTTACCGACCCAATGCATGACTTTGCCTCATTGCCAGCTAATTTACATCCACAGCTACACAAATTGCATGGTGTCACCTCAGGATTGTAAAATGTTGAAAGAGAAACACAACAAGTCGGCGATTTGTTGGCCAAGAAAGTTGAGTAGGTGCATGTTGATTTCCATGTCCCTGAATGCAATGCCAAAGGAGAAAAGGGATTAATGGCCAATCCGATATTTCACGGTGAACACTAAAAAAATGAGGCACTTAAGGAAGAACACAGAACGATAAACTCAACGTTTATGACTAATAAATTCATCAGAGGCTCTGTTATGCTAGACCAATTGAATTTTCTATGAAATATATAAACAAGCTCTTCTCAACTTCAAGATTAATTTTCAAATAGAATGCTTACTGATTACTTGTTCTTGTCTTTGTCCTTCCATAACCAAATATGTTGCTGGATCTGTGTCCACAAATTCATCACAAGTATAACCAGGTCCTGGAGTCATTAGAGTGAGATTTAGAGGCCGGTAAGCTGTATAATTTTTCCTCAAGTTTCCAACTTGCATCTCAAAGGACGCAAAAGAATTGGAAGGATTGATAGCTGAGGCAGCAAGAAATCCACCATGACAGCAGCCATCTGATCTTTTCTCTTGTGGAGCTTCTGGCGAGAGGTCCACTATAATAGGATTTTTCTTGCAACAGTGTGGAATTTCGGACTTGAAGGCTGAACAATTCCCTTGTTGAGTGGCAAAAGCACCAGACATTGACCAAATAACCTCATTAGTCGCCCATGTCCACCCTACTTGCCAGCCCGGTTTCTCAATGTGTCTATACTGGTAGTAGTTCTGAATGGTTATCCTTGCCTGAAGAATTATAGTCAAGTTAGACAGCAAAGAATTACTAATAACTAATTACCACCCGAATGCATGCCCAGGCCTACTAGTTGGAGCATGGGTAATGACAATGATATTGTGTTAAGAAAATGGATGTTGTGTCCTACTCAACTCTATAGGTTTTCGAGCTTTCTCAAGTTGTCAAAGCTAAAATACTTGACCTGGTAACCATCTTCTGTCCATCTAACAATGTCGTAGGTAACTGATATATTTCCAATAGGATCCAGAGGATCATAGCAATCTGGAATTAAGAAAAAGCATCCAACTTAACAGGAAAACCAGCAGCTAAGTTATTTACTATTTGTAAAGTAGAAGCAAAATGGACGAAAATAGGAAAAGGGTGTTTGCCTGAGAGATTGCACATAGAAATTATCAATACCAACATCATGGGAAAACACCCTGGTCCAAAACTGATCAAGTCCATGAATGCAACTTGAAACAGAGATATAGTTCTTCAGAAGTAGAGAATGGGACAAGTAACTTTTCATTAAGTTCAATGTTAGTAGAATAGAAGCTTCTAATAGTTTGTAGGGCATTCCGTTCTGAAACTAAATCCACAATGTTTGGTTATAACAAAGCAGAAGAGCATTGGAAATATCAACAAAATGTTAACAGACAAATTCAGAAAGGACAAGAACTTTTTCTCAGATACACAACTAACTACCAAGTCATGTTATTTGTATATTTAACCAATAAAAGAAATCTTCAGTCTTTCTGTCCTTTTCAACATCCTATAGGTATGGAGGCAAACATGCAATATGCAAGAAAGGTAAACAAAGCATGAGTTATCCTTCCAGAAGTTCCAGAATTATCTATTTTCTGTTGAGGAAAATTAATAAATTAAACTCTTCTTTAGTTGAGAATCTGAGGAAAACTTGATCAATCATTAAATTCAAAGTTTACTATTTATCCTCTGAATGTCAACTCTAATCACATAGTTGACTTACTCCTGCATCAGGATTTTATTATTCGTGTATGAGTCACAGAATGACCTCACACTTGCAGACAAAACACGAATCTTGATCTTGGAACCTAAAATAGGTTTCATGGTGATTGTCTAAATTCCACATTCTTATTAGTATTCTTTTTGGCTTTATGATTTCCGTATCGGAAACCATTGGCGGACTTGTCTGGCTTCACACTGCGTGTAAAACCATCCCATCAAAATCAGAATCGCAACATAACACAACATTCTAAACAGTCTCAAAAGAGGCTTTTCGAAACTATCATTCTTGTCACAAATCTCCTGAAATACACCTTTGCATGTGCTTGCATCATTACATTTCACAAAGCAGTACTCCTCCTTCCCTTGGTGGTCAGTTACAAAAAAGAATCATGTTTAGTAACAATTTAACTTTACCCTTGCTGAAATGATTTATAAGTACAACATTTTAAGAACTTCCACATAGATCAAGAGCAGTAAATATGATGATAGTCGATGCTCATGATTATTTGAATGTGACCTTTTGCAATATTAACTCTTAAATTACTCTGTCAATAGTTGATGATTAAGTTATTAAACATCCACTGATTAAATTTAAGTATTATGAGAATAAGATTAGTCATTCAATCTTTAAAGTAGTCAAAAGAAAAAGTGCACGATTAATTGCTGAAATGGAAGCTGTATTAGTAGGGCAGTATCTCTCAGCCTTCACTTTTAACAGAAATTTACATCACCCATCCCCTGTTATTCTTTTTTGTCTAGTTCCATAAGATCAGTTACATCTCAGAATTAGATGGAGGCTGCAAGAGTGTAGAGGCAGAAGCAAGAGGCTCGTGCACAACAGAGTTCGTGGACACCGAAACTGGATTCCCTTCTAATTGCAGCATCATGCTGCCCAGTATTTCTGTCAACAACTTCTTGAACTCTTCCTCTTTAATCATCTTCCCATCATTGGCATCCAACATCTTACAAACATCTGTTATGACCTTATCCATCTGCAAAAATGGTGATCTATTAGTTGACGAGTTAAACTTTTACACACTATGATGTGAGATTAGCAACTTAAAAACAAGGTAGATTATTTACAATATGTTAAAAGCATCGACATTGTTAGTGCATATAAGTTAAATTCCTAGTTGACAAATACCTGGTCAACAGCACCAATGGGAGGTAATCCAGCTGATGGTGCAAGAACATCGAGTGCAACTCGTATGTATTCCTTTGACATTTTCCCATGGCGATCTCGGGGTATAGTCTTTAAGGCAGAATCCAGCGTCTGCACCATAGATAAACAACTGAATACAAAGAGATGCAAGAATATGACGACCCTCATGCCATTAGGAAATGTCTTTTGTCGCGACTTTTTCCACTTTTTGTATTGACTTTAGTCTCTACAAAGTTTCATTTCTTGTAGTATGATAAGTTACTCTATATTAATAGGTCCAGAAGAGAACTCCATGGATGATATGTACATACCTTATCCAACTCAAACTTGTTAGACAACAGTCTTTTGATTCCACTTCCATCAAATGTGTTCTCACAGTGAGCAACAATCACTGGCTGCTCCTTGAGACGTTGAGCAGCACTCTCCGCAACTTTCTTAAATTCAGCCAAAAATGTCTCTTGTGTAACAGGTTGCTCATTAGATGCTCCAATGCAGGATTCAACTACTGGTTCCACAACATTACTCATCACCTAAAGAACAAGATAGCAACAAAGTAATATGCTAGACATGTGAAGCAAAGAAGTTACACGGGCTAGTAAGCAGCAAATTTATGAATCACTAAGCAATCACATATTAGCCCGGGTAAGAATAGATATCATGCCTGATATTTCTTATCGACTTAGCATCTATTACACTGACAGTTTAAAAGATTTTACTTGTAACTGTTGATTTGTCATGTTTTGTAAGTTACCAAATTTATGTCATCTAATATCATAAAATTTCCAGATAGACTTAAGGTAAACCACTAAAGAGAATAAATGAACTACCCATGAGTCTGATGCGGGAGGCATCCCTTGATCAACCGTAAGCTTCTCAAAAGCCTTGATGATGTAATCTTTGAGGGATCCATCAGGCAATTCTAACTCAGAGTACAGGGAAAGCATCTCTGGTTCGAATGCAGGACTTCTAACGTATTCAAGAAGATCTTCGCCATCCATACGAAGGAGTACAATTGGATCTCGCTTTAGACCAGCAGCCATGCCTAGTAAAATATCTGAAAGAACTTCTTTAAACTCAGTCTTGCTCACTTTCTCTTGCTTTCCATGTGTGAATTCTTGAAGAACCTAAGTCACAAAAAGCTCACTAATCAAAAGGGACTGCAAAATATTTCTCTACTTATAGAAGAATTTAACTTCGATACGCAAACAGTGTAAAGAACTTTTTACAGGTAACCATCCATAAAAAGTCTGATTAGCATGCCTCTAAAATTAATCTTTATACATTAGGATCAACCAAATTTTGTCTGTCCATCTCATCATTTTCAGCAGATTCAAAAATTAAAGTTGAAAGGGACATTTCTAGGCAATCTCCATCACTTCTTCAATAGTGAAATTCCAAATGGATAAGAACCAGACATAACAACTTAAATGTAGATCAAAAGATATAGATAATCATTTGGAAGATTTCAAATATTTTCAACAAGGATTGTAAGTTACCTATAGTTCTTTACAATATTAGTGCAATTTTAATAGTGGTTATTTTTATCTTCAGTTACTGTACCAAATTTGCCACAATTGTTATTGTATCAACTTAAGTGCAACCTAGGAATCAGGTTCAGAAATTTCTCTACTAGGATTTTAACAACAGCAGGAAAAATTCCCCTGAGACAAGTTACTCTTCTTCCATAGTAGATTCCAGGTCTTTGTAGAAGGACGTAATGTATACCCAAAATTAGAAACAAGCATAATACATGGATACACATTTTAACTTGCTTCACAGGCAGTTGAAAATCCCAATTTTCATTGAGATCATCTCGACTTGACACAACTGTGCCTCGAGAACACCTCAACTTTGAAATACACATCTAGACACGGATACATTCTCAAAGTTAGGATATTTACAGGGACAAATAATAAAATTAAGTTAAAGCGTCTAGATGTAAATGCAAATGGAACCAAATCCATATCATGACTTTGAAACTTGATAGTCAAACAAATGAGATCACATACAAACTTGAACCCTTGAATAAAAAACAGAGAAAATAAATAAAACAGTCCAAACACAAGAGTCCAATTCAGCTCAAGCACTCTGTCTTCATTAAACATCTGGCCTCTTACGTCCCCATGCCAAGTACCACTTTTGCAATGTGCATTTACCCTTTCAACTCATAATTAAACACACACACACAAATGTGTAAAATTTGTTTAAAACTAAGCTTTTTCATTCTTGATTCATACAAGAACAACATATATACTCGTGTAATCCTACAAGTAAATTCTGAGCCTCTGAGAAATGATACTTGGTTCAAGCAACATATATCAAAACAGATTTAAAAGGAGAAAACAAAAATAACGAAGACAAACAGACATAACAGCAGCCACAACAAAATTATAAAGATAGCCGAAGCACAATAAACAACCGGTAGTAGCAGAGATAAAGGGACCGGAAACTACGAGAATGTTGCTAATACTACTGCTATGCAAAGAGAAACCTATCCACTACCTAAATATGATTTTCCATCTAAGGTCATATGCTCGTTAAATTTTGAAATGAAAAATGGAAGTACCTCAGAGTATATATGATCAGATTCAGGGGAAGAACCTTGAGCAGGTAAACCAAGAGCCAAACCAATATCCGCAACAGCAGGTTGTAACTCCTTAACTGAAAGTTTACCGTCTTTGTCTATGTCAAGTTCTTCAAACTTATGATCTACAAAGTTACTAAACACAGCCTCATTTCCAACTAACTCCATTATATCTGAACCGTCCATCACCTGACTCTCACTACTTTTCATCTTCATCACTCCATTTTTTTCCATTTTTTAGACCCTTTAATTTAATTCCTTGTAAGCACACTTCACTTTCTCCTCGTGACCAACTTCTTTTTCTCTTCTCTTCCAAAAAAGGTGTCTCAAATCAATGTATATCAGTAGTATGACTTATTGAGTAACTACTTCTTTTCAAGGGAGAGTTCTAGAGAAAGCGATGTGACGAAATTACCACATATGGTCACTGGTAGGTTCAAAAAGTCACTTTAAAGTGCATCGTTTGAGCAGTTTTCATCCCTTGCCATTGAAATATGTGAACATTATTATACTAGGAAGGTATTTATCAATTAATCCCACATTGTTAAATTTAATTAAAACTATAAAAATGAAATAAAATAATACGAATTCACATTTGAAAATAAGAATTTGTAGCTTATGTTATTTTGCACCTATTTCAAGAATTTGATGTAATCTTTTCCAGAGTGCAAGAATTTGACGTAATTTCCCTTCGGTGATCATTAACAGCGGGATAAGAAATTTTATATTATGGGTGTTCAATTATTTTTACTTTGAAAATTTATATAAAATGGATGCTTAGTTAATATATTTTAAGAAATTATTAAATTTTATATATAAATAATAGTGTTTATCACAACGGGTGACACCCATATCATACCACCACATAAATTCACCACTTATCATCAAGATAATTTATTAATAGATATTATTAGAATAGATATAAAGTGATTCATATAATGTGTAAAAAACAAATTTGAATATTTTAAATTTGTTTAGGCTTATGACGAGTATTAATTTAGGGGTAAATGAAAAAATTTAATCAAGCTTATTTTGATTTAGTAAGCGAATAAGTTATATTTGTAATAAGATGATCAAAGATAAATATACTATTTCTTTATAGTCAATATATACAGTGATTTTTAATATTTTGTGCCGACTTAATAGGCCAAAACAGTTCACTTTATACCACCAAAACATACTGAACCCCATTTTCATGTGGTTGAGACAGCTGGGGCGGTTAGGGTGGGCAATTGTACGAAGACTTTGTGACCTCATGGCATTTGAAATCTGTTCTTTTTCTATTACTGCCGCTTCTCTCTACATGGGACGCGTGTCCGCTTTTTACGGGGCACGTACCCTACGGTACACGTAATTTGATTCTCATGGGCCAGGCGTCAGAGTTTAGTGGGCCGGGTGAGATCATGTTTTGGTATCTATGGGCTTCCTTTCTTTTTTGTGGCTTCAACGCTTTCGAATTGGACACTTGGACTTGCCAAGAATAACGGATCGATGCTTCGCGTATTTTTATACCAACATTTTGGCACGTGCTTTGTCAACATACAACTTAATGGTGGATTTGTCTTCCGTTTTCATAGAAAAAAATATTATTAATATTACTTCATTGTTTCCTCTCAAGAAATTCTGCATTACAATAGTTCTTACACTGAAATCTTTAATTAAGAGAAATATTTGGTGATAACTTGCACACCGTAACACATGAAATCAGTGTTCCCTAATAGGGTAGAAATTAGTAAGAAGATGCAGAAGGTACATCCCAAGAAATACAGCGTCAAATTACTCAAATCTCATAGGAATATATGATCAACTTACAAGCCATTTCCAGTTAGCACAGACAAAATTGTTTCTGAAGTAAATCATCACAACTTCAGCTTGACCCAACCGATTCAATTAGCAAAATTGCATCTACCTGTTGGAGCACAGTCGCTTGCCAACAGGGGAGGGAAGATAAATCCCTGAAAAACAAATGTTAAATCATATAAAATTAGCCAAGTGAACAATTACCTTCATATGTTGGTTAGTAAAGGTTAGTAAAACACATCAACCATCAGTCTCTAAGTATGCATTAGCTTGTCCTATATCAACTACCAGAACTCTGATACAGATAAAAATCAGTTGTATCATGAGTTCTCTAATAACCTATTCTTCTCCACCGAAATGAGTGATGAAAGATAATTGGTCTCAAATCTCTACACCAAAAAGAGAGTAATTTACCTCTACATCACAAAACACAAACATCAGAAGAGATGCAAAGTTTTGAGTCAGCCCCACCACTGATTACACTTTCACCTTTCCACCAATCCGCGCACAGGACCTGTGTTTGACAGCCTGATGTTTAGGAATACTAATGTAAAAGAAGAAATACTCTTAAACTAAATCTTACAAGGCAAACATTAGCACCTTGTCCTTGTGAGTGTCGATGACAACAAGTGGCCACTGCAATACAAATTGTTTTATAAAATGTAAGTGTTTATAAAAGTGACACAAGTAATAATAAGGATGTTAAAAGTGTTGTACTAACTGCAGTTCTCAGGTCCCATAACATTACTTTCCCATCATATGATGCGGAAAGCAAGTGAAACCACGACTTTTCATGCCACTTGCAGGCAGATATCCAAGAACTATGTGATGAGAACTGATAGACAGGAGCCGAAGTACCTGTTAAGTGATACAAGAAAGAGTGTTATTTTTTCATAGATCATTGTGTGATGTAAGATCATCAGTTACTTGAACAATGAACACAGAGGAGATATCTAAGCACGTAGAAAAAGGGGAGTTAAAGTTTAAGGGGCTGTTTAAAAGTCCACCTGCAAGTTGGACAGGAAAAGAAAGAAACCTGGTTTACGAGGATCCCATATCCTAAGAATGGGGTCAGAACCACCAGCAGCAATAAGGGCAGAACCTTCACCTCCAATATCAAGGCAAATAATGACTTTGTTGCAATACTGTTGAAGAGGAAGGTGATCATTATCCATAATTTTAGGATAATACAGTTTCAAACTCTCAACACAGTAGACTAAAAAAAGAACTATACCTCTTGGCATTACAGAAGTTCAAAACAGGCTACTTATCATGATGGGGCAGTATCTTTTTCTTCAAGATAGTGCAATTTTAAAAAATATGATTGTCAACTGCTGAAGAGAAATGTTATTATCTCTGACAGAAAGTGAAGGCAATATCATTAGGAATATCATATGTAAGTGATAGTGTGATACACCTTTCACATAATTTTTCATAATTTCATGTTCTGCAAGTTGGAAATGCCCCCTCCAATCCATTTGTATGTAATTTTAGAAAATACTACAAGCCTACATGCACAGGACAGCAGAGATGTGACTGGAAGAACAGAAGAAAAGAGATGGCATGTCACCAGGTTCAGTGAATCCTTGCGCATCTCAACATCCCATCTTCTAATAGAGTGATCCCAGGATGCTGAATATATTGTTTCCTCTTGTGGCCACACCACCGAAGACACACATTGTGTATGTCCTACAAATGTAGATTTAGCCTCCTCCTGTGAGCATAAGATGTGATTCAAAATTATTTACAAGATTAGTATAACAAACATTAAGAAATCTTTTGAAATTAAAAGAGGACAGAAGAGGAAGAGAGAGAACAAAGATCAATCAACTCAGAGTCTCAGAGTGAAGTAATATAAGGATAGAACGCCTCTCCTGCTAGCCAAAAACTGACACATTTCAAACATCAATTTCAAAATTATTTTGGTCCTTCAGTTGCATTGATGAACATTGTCATTTAGACAAATCAGAAGGTTGTTTGTCTTTCACCAAAGGGACAAAAGATTTTGCTAATCAATATCAATTGTCAATGAGATACAGCATAGGAAGTCAGAGACATCGGACTGGTGCAACAATTGTTGCTGAAACAACTTTGAAGAGAAGAATATAATAGCAACAAAGGTGGTAGATAAAGAACAAGGGAGGAAGCTACATGACAGATATGTATGACGTAGGGGGAAGGATGAGGAATAAGTACTCACTCGAGCTCCAGTTTAGGTGATGGAATGTTTAAGGCTACAAGTGTCAAAACATTTACAGCCACACATATATTATGGCATAATTTAGACCACAAGCACCAAATATCTTCATTTCATTCTTGAACTCCGTGCTGGTTCAAACTATATCACATAATTTGGAACGGAGGAAGCATCAACACAAAAGTGGAGGCACTGCAGGAAGAAGGGTGGGACAATTGGAAGGGCCTGGCATATGAGATGTAGGATGGATAAGGATGCAAAGTAGGTTCAGGGAAGAAGTGGTTTTGCCAAAAAGAAAAAGTAGGTTGTTTTATTACGTGTAGGCATACTGGAAATTTTTCGAGATCAAAATGGTGACAGCAGAAGTGAACTGTTCTTTCCTTCTTTTTCACTGGTTTGAGAACAAAAATATTACCCTTTTGGGGGGTCTAAGGTAGAAGTTAGAACAACAGGCACATTATCCTTATTAAACAGGTCAGATTTCTATACACTACATGGCATGAAATAGATTTATTTTTCTATTTTTAACCTAGACAGGTTAGCAGAAATGTGGTCATACTTCTACTTGAGGATCCTCCTCTTCAGCATCCTTCTTCCTTTTCTTGATCGGAACTACATCAGCTGTATCTGAGCCACTTGCTTGCCATAGAGCTATTTGGCAATCCCAGGACCCTGAACACACCTGTCCAACACAATAAATACAGGGAGTCAGTAAAACTTACTATAATCAATTACGTAAGAGAAAAGTTTCAAATGATCGATTAAGTGAAGGGATGCACGACCATATCTCCAGCAGGATTTGCAGCAACACTTTGAACGGAAGCATTATGTCCATGTAAAATCTTAAAGGCTCTTATCCTCTTTATCTGATCTGAAGATTCGTCTGCATCAAACTTTTAAGCCAAAAAAATACTAATTAGAGGAAGATCAAGAATTAGGCAGTGAGTTATAGGTAGTGCAGGCACATCATGTTACCTTCCAGAGCTGCAGTGTCCTATCCGTGGAAGCCGTAGCTACTATCTGATCAGCACCATTTTGAGCCACTAAGAAATAAAAGGAATAAATTTGATAAACAACACAGACAGAACTGGGGAAGAAATGAAACAGAGAGAAGTAGTAATCCAGGAGAAATTCAAATTATATATCCACATGACGGTCATGCTGGTAAAATTTTTGGTATCCAGTGTATTTCAGCATTGCAAGGCAGGTTAACAGAATAGATATCAACAAGAAATATTATTGGAAAAAAGAAATATCAAAAGCAGGTGATGTGACAGCGAACTGATAAATGATAATGGCAGCAGACGGTAAAGCATAATGCTACAAAACAACCAACTGTGGAGAAACTATCTCCCTCAGAACCTCTTGGATTGACAACACAAGATGTGAGAGTATGAACTTGGTGTCAAAGATAAACGGTAATGACAGCAGACAATGAAGCATAATGCTAGAAAGCGAGCATCTGAGGAGAAACTATCTCCCTCTGATACCTCTTGGGTTGACAACACAAACAGAAGTAACTGCCCCAGTATGGCCCTCCAATAGATGTGAACAAGATCCGGCAGCCTTCCATATTCTGATAACCATTAACAAATGTTAGGTTGATAAATTAACCCAAAAAAAAAAAAAAGAAAACAACTTGTGGTTGGGCCCTTCCCCGGACCCTGCGTATGGCGGGAGCTTTAGCGCACGGGCTTGCCCTTTTTTTTAAGTTCTGAACCATAAATGCAATTAGAAAAAGAATATACAATCAGCAGATTACCTTCCTAAGCCATCATAACATCCAGTCAAAACAAACCTGATAGATCACAAATATGCACATCATGTTAGTTAAGGCAATAGTTCATAGTATGGAAAGAAGACCACTATTAGATTAGTATAACAAACATTAAGAAATCTTTTGAAATTAAAAGAGGACAGAAGAGGAAGAGAGAGAACAAAGATCAATCAACTCAGAGTCTCAGAGTGAAGTAATATAAGGATAGAACGCCTCTCCTGCTAGCCAAAAACTGACACATTTCAAACATCAATTTCAAAATTATTTTGGTCCTTCAGTTGCATTGATGAACATTGTCATTTAGACAAATCAGAAGGTTGTTTGTCTTTCACCAAAGGGACAAAAGATTTTGCTAATCAATATCAATTGTCAATGAGATACAGCATAGGAAGTCAGAGACATCGGACTGGTGCAACAATTGTTGCTGAAACAACTTTGAAGAGAAGAATATAATAGCAACAAAGGTGGTAGATAAAGAACAAGGGAGGAAGCTACATGACAGATATGTATGACGTAGGGGGAAGGATGAGGAATAAGTACTCACTCGAGCTCCAGTTTAGGTGATGGAATGTTTAAGGCTACAAGTGTCAAAACATTTACAGCCACACATATATTATGGCATAATTTAGACCACAAGCACCAAATATCTTCATTTCATTCTTGAACTCCGTGCTGGTTCAAACTATATCACATAATTTGGAACGGAGGAAGCATCAACACAAAAGTGGAGGCACTGCAGGAAGAAGGGTGGGACAATTGGAAGGGCCTGGCATATGAGATGTAGGATGGATAAGGATGCAAAGTAGGTTCAGGGAAGAAGTGGTTTTGCCAAAAAGAAAAAGTAGGTTGTTTTATTACGTGTAGGCATACTGGAAATTTTTCGAGATCAAAATGGTGACAGCAGAAGTGAACTGTTCTTTCCTTCTTTTTCACTGGTTTGAGAACAAAAATATTACCCTTTTGGGGGGTCTAAGGTAGAAGTTAGAACAACAGGCACATTATCCTTATTAAACAGGTCAGATTTCTATACACTACATGGCATGAAATAGATTTATTTTTCTATTTTTAACCTAGACAGGTTAGCAGAAATGTGGTCATACTTCTACTTGAGGATCCTCCTCTTCAGCATCCTTCTTCCTTTTCTTGATCGGAACTACATCAGCTGTATCTGAGCCACTTGCTTGCCATAGAGCTATTTGGCAATCCCAGGACCCTGAACACACCTGTCCAACACAATAAATACAGGGAGTCAGTAAAACTTACTATAATCAATTACGTAAGAGAAAAGTTTCAAATGATCGATTAAGTGAAGGGATGCACGACCATATCTCCAGCAGGATTTGCAGCAACACTTTGAACGGAAGCATTATGTCCATGTAAAATCTTAAAGGCTCTTATCCTCTTTATCTGATCTGAAGATTCGTCTGCATCAAACTTTTAAGCCAAAAAAATACTAATTAGAGGAAGATCAAGAATTAGGCAGTGAGTTATAGGTAGTGCAGGCACATCATGTTACCTTCCAGAGCTGCAGTGTCCTATCCGTGGAAGCCGTAGCTACTATCTGATCAGCACCATTTTGAGCCACTAAGAAATAAAAGGAATAAATTTGATAAACAACACAGACAGAACTGGGGAAGAAATGAAACAGAGAGAAGTAGTAATCCAGGAGAAATTCAAATTATATATCCACATGACGGTCATGCTGGTAAAATTTTTGGTATCCAGTGTATTTCAGCATTGCAAGGCAGGTTAACAGAATAGATATCAACAAGAAATATTATTGGAAAAAAGAAATATCAAAAGCAGGTGATGTGACAGCGAACTGATAAATGATAATGGCAGCAGACGGTAAAGCATAATGCTACAAAACAACCAACTGTGGAGAAACTATCTCCCTCAGAACCTCTTGGATTGACAACACAAGATGTGAGAGTATGAACTTGGTGTCAAAGATAAACGGTAATGACAGCAGACAATGAAGCATAATGCTAGAAAGCGAGCATCTGAGGAGAAACTATCTCCCTCTGATACCTCTTGGGTTGACAACACAAACAGAAGTAACTGCCCCAGTATGGCCCTCCAATAGATGTGAACAAGATCCGGCAGCCTTCCATATTCTGATAACCATTAACAAATGTTAGGTTGATAAATTAACCCAAAAAAAAAAAAAAGAAAACAACTTGTGGTTGGGCCCTTCCCCGGACCCTGCGTATGGCGGGAGCTTTAGCGCACGGGCTTGCCCTTTTTTTTAAGTTCTGAACCATAAATGCAATTAGAAAAAGAATATACAATCAGCAGATTACCTTCCTAAGCCATCATAACATCCAGTCAAAACAAACCTGATAGATCACAAATATGCACATCATGTTAGTTAAGGCAATAGTTCATAGTATGGAAAGAAGACCACTATTACATTCTTAACTGTCAACATCCAATATTTTAGGGAAAACCACATGGACAATGAAATTTAAACACTTGGAACAAAAACAGCACAATGTAATAATATCAACAACATTGTCCTCAGCAATCTAGTGTGTAAAAGATATCTATGAGTGAAGTGATGCACAATAGACCCCTGGAGTATAAACTACAGAGATGCAATAGCCAAAGACATAAAACTGTTCCATTTAGTTATACTAAGAGGACGCTCTATTTTTATTGGGATAAGCCGAAATTCTCTTTCAGTACCGAAGTTCCTTAGAAGCATATACACACCAAATCTTAAATATATTAAACAAAGAAAGATACACGAGGTGGAGAAATTACAAGGATTGCACTGCACATTCTTGAAAAACAAATTTCACATTCATGCTTACTTAAAATTAGAACCATCAACTGCACTGACCCAGTCGTCATGCAAAGATGGTTCTTCTTGTTTTCGTGGAGCCACAGCTCTAATGTACTCAATCTCTATTATTTTCTCCTGTAAAAGATATAGAAAACAGGAAGAAACAAAATAAGGAGTATAAGAGCCACTGAATAAATATATAGTAGCATAGGTAAAACGTACTGTCAAAAATCTCAGTGGCTTGTCAGTGAAAATAAGCCACTTCTGGGTAGTGAACAAGAACATACGAGAAACAACTACGGAGGAATTAGAATTACCGAGCAGCAGTACTTCTAGAACCTTCCGGTATGCATATCATTTTGGTGTACATACAATTATTTCAAACACCCCATAAGTGAAGGTCAACCATCTTTATCACTTCGGAAGAAAATGTTATCACATAATACTACACTGACTACAATTTTTTGTATTGATCATTTGATTGGTACTACACTGCCTACAATTTTGAAACAGAACTTTTAATACTTTGGATTTGGGATGTGCAAAATCACATAATAGGATAGTTGTATTTTTCTACAACTCTGGAACTCCAATAGGATATACATTTACAAGCATATAAAGAAAAAAAAACCTAAGAAATAATGCAAAAGAATAATCCCACTAGCAGCAGCCAGTAGATATTATGGAATTAGAAATAAATCCAAGAATGGGAAGAGCATTTTAGATAATCCAACAGCTGGTCCAAGTTCAGCTCGAGCTCGGACCACTTATATCAATTTTATGACTGGCTATTCATCCTTTTCTGGAGTTCATCATTATCATTCTCCACCACTCATTATGCTCAGAGAAGTTGAAGCAACAAACTTTAAGCAGAATGTCATTACACATTAATGGAGCCACAACAAAAATACACTTCTGTTATCGTGTTTAGAATCAACATTAACATGCATGTATAAAGTTCATTCTATATTTTCTATGGGTACAAGATTAACCGGCTTCAATGAGTATCTTTTTATTTTAGAGTTGGTCTAAGAGATATAACAGTTCATTCAAGCAGTCAAGAAGTGCTTTCAGGAAAGAAACGTACAGCTGAAATGCCCTTGGCAAGGAGAAACTCTTCAAGTGACATGCGAACCAGTTCTCCATCAATGAGGAAATCAAAAGGCTCAGGATTCCAATCATCTTTTCCTGATAACACCCAAATGATAAACGGGTAAGCATACAAGTAAAAACACAAATAGCAGAATTGGTAAGCAGACAATACAGTGCATGTCCGGTATACATGAGAACAGGTCCTTTATTTAGTTAAATAGAAACCTGAACTGTTCTATCTCTGATCCCAAATTGAGACACAATAAAATTTTGATAGTCATTTCAAAGGATAAAGTAGCTCAATTATGGCACCATTAACCCAAAATATAAAAGCTCTCAGACCACAACCAGCAAACTATTCAACGTGTACATGTAGGTTAAAAAATACCCATTTAAAGAAATTTACACAAGCTCGTCGATTAAACAAGTGAGGTAAGCCAGACAATTAAGCCAAATTGACAATTAACATGAGTTCATTATTGCCCACAAAAATACTTCAGTAAGAACGACAGTATCCTCTATAGTTATAATTTACTTATCTACAACAGAAAAAGGAACCATTTTCACAACTATAAAAAAACCAATCAATCAACTACGCCCAAGTCACAAACTTTCAGCTATATGATCCACATTCCACTTAACGAAATTAAGAAAACTAAAACTAGACAGAATCTTTTAGAACTAAAAGTTACCAGCTTTAAGGAGGTTGTTGACAATGGAAGAGAGGCCCAATCGGGTGAGGTTGGAGGGAATAGCAATGGAAGTAGGCGGAACCTTAAAAGGGGGACTTCAACTTCGTTACGAACCGTACCTGTACACGCCTTGCAGCCTCTTCGACCTGACCATCGATATCCATTTCCGCCATTATAGATATACTGTATATACACTGTATGTGTATGAGGAAGACGTTCACGGCCAAATTCGTTTTAAGGCGTTATTTGTTTATGGAAGTTGGCGGGTGGAGGACTTTTGACAACAGAATTGGGCCTTCTTTTTTAGGTTTGGGCTTCATGTAATGTAATACAGTGTATATTTTAAATAATACTTATATTACATATTTGTACACAATATATACAATCAAAATATGTAACTATTGTATACTTTGGCCCTATTGATAAATCTGAAGTATACACTTGATTTTTTTTTCCTATTGTTCTCCCACTGGAAGACTTCGTCAAACTACAACACCACCAATCTGGATCCCACCTTCTTCAATTTGATAGATTTTAAGCTTCAAAAGTTTGATGGTACATATTGGTTATATTTGAAAAAACTTTGGATCCTAAGTTTCTTCAATTTTGATTTTTGAGCATTCGCTTAATGATGTTGAAAATTAACTCGTTAGTAACTCTTGTTAAATCATATAAAATAACCCCAAACTAAATTGAACCCCAAATAATTAACACACGTTATCTGCAACAATAACAACATAATTTTCTTTAAAAGATTTATTAAATATAATCCTAAAAGCTATACAACGAATTCATGATTTTTTTCTAAAGGAGATTGTATGTAAGAATTCCAGAAAAATCTAACAATATCTAGTTCTTGAATTTTCCTTCCTTCTTTTTTAATGCAAGAAAAAATGAGTCAGGGTTTTGATTTAACATCGTCAAATGGGACAATTCAGAGCAACAATCTAAAGACACGTCAGTGGTATAGAAAGTATCGAAATATTAAAAAAAAAAAAAGACAACAAAGATTGACAATTAAGACAGAAAAATAGGTATTGATCGATTGATAACCCTTTGAATGTTATGGCTTATAGGCATAGTTAAATGACTTTTTAAAGTTATTTTAAATAATTAAATCAACATATGACTATATACTCATAAATAGCGTGATAGACTAAAAATATGTAAAATAATAATATTCATCTTAGGTTCTTGAAGTATTTATTTTACTTATTTGGTATAACTAAAATAATAAACAAAACTAGTGATAACAGAATTAGGTATAACAATATTGAAAGAATTATTTTCTATTTTATATAAAGTACATCTTAACTTTTTTTGGTAGGAGTAATATTATTCTACTTATATTAAATTTTTTCATACATATTATCGGATAAAAATTGTATTGTATATCTTGCTTTCTGGTCTAGTCTTGTCTTAATTACCATAGAAAATTTTGGGAGAGCAGTAATATGTTTCTATTTTTTACTTATATTTTTGACATAAAATTTTTTATATTTTAAGAAATTTTTTCAACATAAACTTAAATCAATTATACTTAAATATCATATTGTGAACAAATTAAAATGTTTTTATCCTACTCTTTCTAGTCCTGTCTGTACGTTCACTTAAACTTACTAAAAATGATGGATTCAAAATTATTTATCAGTTTAGAGAATCAAAACATAATTAAATTTAAGTTTCTATCTTGTCCATCAAAGTGTGATTTAGTGATTAATAAAATAGTTGAGAGTCTTGAGATATCTGGTTTAAATTCTAGTAAACATAAAAACACTAAGTATTTCTTCTCATTTATTATATCTTTAATAGATAGAACTATCTCATCACTAAAAAAAGATCATCATTTAAAAACATTAGTTTCTATCAATGTCTTTATTCAATAAATATCGAAAAATAATTTGATTAGATTATCTATTTAGTTAGTGCTTTTTTAAAATACTAGCGTGCCGAAAAAGAAGCCATGTACCGGAACCGGACCGGGAGTAGTTATTGGATTATCTTTCGGTTTGTCAACCGGGAGTACTTTTATCTTTTTCCGATTTTGTATTTCATCACAAAAGGAAATAAAAAATAAAAAAAAGAAAAAGTTATCTCTAACGGTTCAGATTTTGATACATAAAAGGCCACGTAAGCAACATTGTTCCTTCCGTCAGATGGCTTATCATGCTATCTTCAAGATGAACAAATACTCCTCATTTACTCCTCTCCTCCACTTCCTCTTCCTCTTCTTCTCCAATTTCATGGACTCAATTTTCTCCCCAAAATCTCACACACTTTCTCTCCTTTCTTGCTCTCCAATTTCCTCTCCGCTCGTTCCTCCCCGCCTTCGCCACCAATTCCTCTCCGGTTCTAGTCATTATTTACGGCCTCCTGGCCTTCGCTCGCGGAGGAGATGCCGAAATATCTGCTTTAAATTCGGCGGTCACACTTCAAGATTTGTTCTGAGAGCTTCTCTTGACTCGCAAACTGTAATCGTTGTTGCATCAGTTATCACTATCTCCGCTCTTTCAATCGTCTTTTTCGAGTTCTCCAAAAGGAATGCCAATGGCAACGCCAAGTTCAAGGAGGTAATTTCTAATCTGTGAAAAACATTACCTGTCCAATTTTTAAGTTTTTTTTTTGAAAGAGATGCTAGTTTAAGAGGGTAAGCCTATCATTTACTCGAGGTATAACTTTACTAGTTCAGTTTTGTTGTCGGATATTGGTCGGCACGGATGTGTCTATGTCTTAGGGCTTCTGTTGTACTGTACTGGTACAAGAACATTTTGTAATGCAGAATGTAGATGTCCATAGCTAAAATTTTTTTTCATCATTTAACATATATAGATTATCATTGGTTCAGCAATCGGTTCATCCTGTTTGATTGCCCCAGGGTAACTTTTAATTTGCTAATCTTCAATTAGTAATTTGGAGTTGTATATCTCTTTAACATGGAGGGGAGATATTATACTAGTTGTTAAAGTTTAGTTCCAGAGAGAAATTGTAAAGCAACCTTTCATCTGTGAATAGTTACAAATATTCATGAGAATTACGTAAAATGATACCCCCTCCATTTCAATTTGTTTGTCCTACTTAATTTTTTAGTCTGTTTCAAAAATAAACTCTCATGTACCAACTTTAGTGTAGATGCCTATAGCTAGATTGACATTATTTCACATGAATATTATCCGTGGCAAACTCTTCACTAAATGTTCCAGGACTAACAAACAAAAGAATATAATGGTATAATATCTGTACATGTGATAGTGCATGTCCTCCAGTTCTTGGTACAACAGACTCATGCAAATCATGATGTGTGGCTAATTTTCCTGGAAAGTAACTACTAAATAAAACAGTTAGACATGGAAACAAGTCTATTAAGGTAGCAGGCTACCAAAGGCTGGGAATGCTTTGGTTTGCCAGGATTAGTTTGGACACATGAACTATTTACTCTTGTTTTCGCCATCTTTAAATTCTTTTTCTAGTTTTGAATTGCTTCATTTGTTATTCTATTAATTCCCTTGGGATACTTGAATGTCATTTAAAACTGTTGTGGAAGTAAGTATATTGTATATGAGGGAGCAAAGCTGCACAGAACACAACCTTTAGAACAGAAATACGTTTCTCTTCACACAAATTTTGGTCTTAGTAGTCATGTCCGAAACATTGGAGTCTGCCATCACAACTCTTAGTTTGTGAATAAATTTATAGAAATTTAAGATATTATGTCTGAAGTTTTCTGGTCATTGCCATCTACAGTAAGACAAAATTTTTAGTCATTGGTACTTAAAGTAAGATTAATTTTTTCTCAACACGTTAGCTAGAGGTGTTACAGTTTTACCAGAGTTTCTTCAGGAGGACCAAATTTCTATTGTCCAAAATTTTCATAGATTTCAGCTGAGTTAATTCTTGCTTTGTGGTGACAGATAAGACATGTGATGAACTGGTTTCCAAGTCATGTATTTGCTCTTATTAACATACAGGAGGAGAAACCTGGCAAAACCCAAATGAAGAAAGTAACCAAGGTCAGCAATGAGTGTGAGAATGGGGAGACAGACATGCTAAAACATGGGGGAACCTATTCGATACAAACGCCCGTTACCAAGAAAATTGAGTCTCTAGACATTAATCAGTTGGCTCCTAATTCCAATGGCTCCTTGACCTTGCGAACACCTGGGCCTAATGCACACACTGAATCAGATGCAGTACCATCTTCTTTTGTGGCAGAGTCGAATAATGTTTATCTGCAGGAAAATGTACAGGGAACTAAAATGAGTAACATATTGACTACAAAGGAAGTGAGAGCACCTGCTTCTATTGCAGACGCCGAATCAGATGCAGCACCATCTTCTTTGGTGGAAGAGTCGAACAGCATTTATCTGCAGGAACCTCTGCATGAAACTAAAATGAGAAACATACTGATTACAGAGGAAGCCAGTTCAGAGGGAAGTGTTGCATTGTTTCCTGCAATCAAGATAGATAAAAGAATTGAAGAAACCAATAAAATGGACCAGGATCTGATTAGGAATGGCAGATGTAAGGAAGTCAATAAATTTGTCGTCGAGGATGAAGTCAATATCCACAATCTTGTTTTCAGGGACTCTGCACGTGAAGAGCTTTACTCGTTCTTTGAGGCCTCTACCAAAAGTCTAAATGGTCAAGAAGCGTTGACTTCTCATTCTTCCCTAAAACGCATTGGCACCTTTTCACCCTCCTCAAAAGTATTTTCAGTACGAGCAGGTAAAACATCTCTTAGATTCGCATTATCCAGCAGGGTGTTCTATGGAAATGCTGCAACCTTTTCATTACATATTTATTATTTTTATACAGTCCTTCAGATTTTTTTTTTTGGTGGTTTGTGTGCTCTTTCCTCGGTGTCCTATAGTATTGATTTTTGACAAGATTTAATTATTTTCCAGAGGATTTTGAGGAGAAAAGGCCTCATGGATGTTACAAAGAAGGACAATTCAACAGAAAGGACTTTGTGAAAAGAAAGCAGCATTTCACTAAGAATGAGAAGAGTGTTCTACTGGACAATGGTGCCCCAAAACAATTACATATTCCTAATCCAAAGGGGATCCAAGTGTGTGATGGATCTCATTCATCTGACCAGTTCAGGGCTTACTTCCATTTCCTTAGAGAGGGCAGGTAACCTATTGTTTGACATGTTGACTTCATCCTTTGGAATGGTCTTATGCTTGTCATCAATAATATTTTGTGAAAGGTTTAGCACGTAGCAAATGATATTTCTGATGTAGTTAAAAAAAAGATACTTACGATGTCAACATGTTCTCCTGTTGCTCTTGTTTATACTATTCGAGCTCATGTTCAAGAATTCCTGCTGCAGGTTGATGGACTGCATAGAAATCCTTGAGGATATGGGAAGGCATGGCTCACTGAATATGGATAAAGTAATCTGGGAGAATTTCTGCCTATATTCACTTCATGCTCTATATTTATGAAATTTGGCTTGTTCGTAGTTTGTAAAAGATCCCATTGCAGGTGTACCATGCTGGTTTTTTCCAAGTGTGTAAAAGTCAAAAGGCAGTGAAGGAAGCTTTCCGTTTCACCAAGCTTATCCAAAAGCCAACTCTAAGCACGTTCAATATGCTCTTGTCTGTATGTGCAAGCTCTAGGGATTTGGAGAGTAAGTTTTTTTTTTCTTGTTCCTTATTCATGTTTCTTTTTGGTTAAGGTTCTTTGCCACGTATAGAGAGGACAAAGTGCAAGGGGATGTTATTTTATTCCCTAAACTTTGGAAATCAACTTTCAATAATTTCTTTGGGAAATTCCATTATTTGTCTTTATCCCATCGTAACAACCAACAACAACATATCCATGTAATTCCACAATCGGGGTTTTGGGAGGGTGGTGAGTACGTAGTCTTACCTCTACATGTGGAGGTAGAGAGGTTGTTTTCAATAGACCATTGGCCAAGTAAAGCATATAAAAAACAAGTATGTAAAGCAAATACAGTAGCGCGGAAGCCATGGTGAAAACAATGAAGAAGAGAACAATAGCAACAACAAAATAATATGATAATTGAAGCAAATGAAAGGTATTGGACTGACGTTATTACATCGTAATTATGGTCAATTTATTTTGTTTATTTAGGTGCTTTTCAAGTTCTTCAACTTGTCCGTGAGACTGGACTGAAACCTGACTGCAAACTCTACACTACTCTTATATCAACTTGTGCAAAAGCTGGAAAAGTTGATACCATGTTTGAGGTATGTACTGCCATTATGATTTCTCTTGAAAATTGTTATATTTATAGCTTATAGGTGCTATTTGCATCCAAGAGTCTTTTATTCTTGTTTACCTTTGAATATCCTCATGTGAGTGAATGTGGGGCCTTGAAGTCTAACTTATCCATAAGATAGTGTTGAAAATGTGGATAGTAACTTTGATGTGTGATCATACAAAGATCATAGATGATCATATTTAACAAAAGTTACAAGTATAACTGAGGATAAAATGAGAAAATGTCGCTTAATAGGAGTTGTTTATGTCTTATGTCGACCTCCAGTTGCATCGTCCATAGGTGTGAAGCCATGATGATAGAAGGTGTAAAGCGGAGAAAATACTGAGGAAAGACCTACACCTTTTTTGAATCCCTGTAGACTTAGCAAAGAATAGATGAAAAAGATACATGTATACATACCAGTTAGGTTATGATTAAGGCTTGGTTATATTAGCGAACTTACTTCACATCCAACATACACTAGGAGTTTCCTGTAAAATCTATTTGGATTCCTAAGGTACAGAGGAAGGTGCTTTTTCTCATGGTTAGCTTATAGAGGGGTCCTTAGGAAAAGAATGGTTGTCTATACAGCTGGTGTTGCTTATGCAAGGAGGCTGGTGACGAAGTTGTTCATCTTCTACTACAGTCTACACTGCAGCTGACCAGCAGATTATGGTGGTATATGTTCAGTTGGTTTGGTAAGCTAAGCTGGAAGAAGCAGGAGAAAGAGGAGGACATGGAATGTTGTTCCTTTGGATTTAATGTGGATCATTTGCAGAGAGAGAAATAAGAGGGCTTTTTAAGGGGTAAAATTGTGATTTGGGCATTTAAGGAGTAGTATTCCGTGCCTTATTTATTTTTGGTGTATCCATGTAGTCCTACATCTTTTGTAGGTTCTTTACTCTTTGGTATACTTCTTCTATACGGCCGATTTTGGACTTTTCACTTCTGAAATGAATTTGTTTACTAGATCACAAAAGAAAAAAACTAGGAGTGTTATCACTGGTAGAGATTTGTATGCAGTACAAACTCTAAAGAACTTCTAGTGTTAGAGAATCTAAAATTATTGAAGATTAGATCAGGATAGGTCTTAATGGAGGGAGATGGATAGTGAGGGATTGATATAGCCAATCTTATCTATCTTGGGATTAAGGCAAAACTGTCATTTATAATTTTCAGTTACCATCTCAACAGGTCAATGATGTGTAAGAGTGTACTGCAAAGAGGAAATACTGATTTACAACCTTTCTCATAATTGCACTTTAGAATGAATGGTAGTTGATATGCTGCTCCCATTAGTCACATCTTGGGTAATTTGTTTTTGGATATAGGTGGACCTGCATGATTTCTTAGACTTAAATTGCCTATGCTTGCACCCTTATATACCATCTTTTGAGTTGATATTTTCTGAAGTTGTAGGTTTTTCATGAAATGGTCAATGCTGGAGTTGAGCCAAATGCTAATACATATGGTGCACTCATTGATGGTTGTGCTAAAGCTGGACAAGTTGCGAAGGCCTTCGGTGCCTATGGTATAATGAGATCTAAGGTATGAAATTATCTACTTAGGGTGTACAAGAATTTAGAGGGCATTGCTTTAACTTTTCATTTGTATCACCTTTCTATTTAGCAAATTGTACTGAAAAGTGACATGTACTTAGACCACTGAATATCTCACATTAGATAACTGTTGTATTCAGTAGAATGTGAAGCCAGATCGTGTTGTATTCAATGCTCTTATCACAGCTTGTGGTCAATCAGGAGCAGTGGATCGTGCATTTGATGTCTTATCAGAAATGAGAGCAGAAGCACGACCAATAGAGCCTGATCAGATTACTATTGGGGCTTTGATGAAGGCATGTGCAAATGCTGGTCAGGTATATGTGCATTCTACTCTGTTTTTAGATATGACATCTTGGTTGAATGAGATTGATGTTCTATTCAGCTACTACTCCATCATAATTAACCAATGACATGAATTGTGTTAGGTTGATCGAGCTCTAGAGGTTTATCGTATGATTGATAAATGTGATATCAAGGGAACACCAGAGGTCTACACAATTGCTGTAAACTGTTGCAGTCAAAATGGCAACTGGGAATTAGCACGCAGCATTTACAGTGACATGTCCAAAAAAGGTGTTAATCCAGATGAGGTACTAACTTTTAAATTGCTGTGGTTGCATGTGGAGGTACTAATTTTTAAACTGTTGTGGTTGGAGATTTTTTTTTACATTTTGATGGCTTGAAATTCTTATATTTTTTTTTCATTATATTATGATGCTTAATACACCTGACTGGGACAAAAAGGTCCAGGTGATAGTCCTATTCATAGACAACATGATTTAGTGATGGTAAACTTTTGATCCAAATGATATATATTCGCAAGAAGCATCCATTTCAGATTTTCGTTATCTGAAGAAATTCTGTTGCTATCATAAAGTATTATGCACTTCCTTGGGGCAATTTAATCCAAGAGATATTCTGGCTTTTATTTTAGGTCTGCCAGTGTGGCTGAGTCTTTTTTTGTTTTGATTGATTAGCTGAGTTAGATATCCTGAAATAAAGATTATTGTAAGCCTTTATCTACAAAATCATGAGATGTGTCGTATATGCCATAGTGTGTGCTACTTTTATCACTTTTATCATATTTACATACTGACATGTGCATTTCAGTAGTAGTCGCGTCTTCTTTTCGTTCCTAGTCGCGTCTTCTTTTCGTTCCTTTCCCCTCTGTTTTTGTCATATCTAGTTCTTTCTACTTATGGGTTATGAGATGAGGGTTCACAGGAAACAGTCTCTCTACCTCTATGAGGTAGCGGTAAGGTCTGCGTACATTGTATCCTCCCCAGACCCCACTTATGGGATTTTACTGGGTATGTTGCTGTTGTTGTGTTTATCTACAAAATCATGCCTCGTTACCTTGTTGCTGAAGTTGGACCTTAATGCATCACTATCTGTTTCCATCTTTGCATCATTTTCTCAGCATTAAATCAAAATTTTGCGTCTGAGTTTCTTCCTTAACTTCCGTATATTTTTTTTTGACAAGAGTAGTAATTAAATTTAAGAAATTAACTTAAAGGTTCCTTTATTTGTGCAGATGTTTATCAGTGCGCTGATAGATGTGGCAGGGCACACAGGTAAGTTGGAAGCTGCATTTGAAGTTCTAGAAGAAGCAAGGACTAAAGGCATAAATCTGGGATCCATATCATATAGCTCATTGATGGGAGCCTGTTGTAATGTATGAACACTGTTCCTTTTGTGTTTCCTCATGTACAACCTCTGCTTTCTATCCCCACTCATCTCTGAAATGGAGTGATAGGACTTGTCTGTGTAAAATTTTGTACTCTTTGATTGAGATCTAATATCAATTTTGAGGGTTGAATTCACACAATGTTAGAAACTGGTGTCAATGAGTACTACCTGCTCTAAGTCTCAACATTATAGTGTATCTGATCTCAGTGTAGTTGGATATACTATAATAGGATGGGAATGTCATAAAATTTGGATGTTCAACATTAAATGCAATACTTCCATCTGTTATATTTTGTGATCAATGAAGCTTCATTATGGAAAATTTTAATATATATGGTCCACCATGTATGGAACAACGCAAAAAGTTTTAAACACACACATTATGCTAACATGACATTCCTGTTTTTTCATATATTGTGGTCAAGTAGCTTATGTGCCGGTTGTGTGGACATTTAATTGGTTAATCTTGAAACTCGATGTTGACTCCTAAATCTCCTACAATTTTTTCATTCATTATGTGGAACCTTTATTTATGACTGAATAATTGTTGTATTTAAGCCCCTTTTGTAGTTTATTGAGCATATGATTTGCGAAGAGGGAGTTATAGATGGAGGGGTGTCTTACCGGACGCTATTCAACCAAAGAAGACCTAGAAGTAATCAAACATTGTTTACGTGTCTTTCTTTAGCCAATCCGAAAGTAGCTGTAGGAAAATACAAAACAGTGAAAAAACATCAAAGAGGAAGCACAATTTATGTGCATTTGGTCTCTGACCTATTTCTGAGCACGTGTTATAAAAGCTAATATTAAGTGGAATACGGAGAGGGAAAATCACAAAATATAAAAGTGTGCAAAAGGATGTGGAATTCCTTTTTTTTTCTTTTCCAATTTTTTTCTACTTTTTTTTCTTATTAAATAAGGCTATTTATAGCCTTTGAAAATGACAACAATGTGGTGACTCTCTTGCCAAGTTGCCTAGAGGTGACACATGGACAATTAGCTAGCAAGTACCTTCTCTCGCCAAGACACTTTTCTTTTACATGGAAAGTTAAGGGGGAGTATTGTAAATAGGTGTCCATGTACCACCTCTTGACCAAGATGACTTTTTTACACGGACAATTAAGGGGGGGAGCATTGTAAATAGGTGTCCATGTACCACCTCTTGACCAAGATGACTTATTTCACACGGACAATTAAGGGGGAGTATTGTAAATAGGTGTCCATGTACCACCTCTTGACCAAGATGACTTGGCAAGAGATGGTTCATGCTAGCTAATTGTCCATGTGTCACCTCTTGGCCAAGGAAACTTGGCAAGAGAGTGACCACATTGTTGTCATTTTCAAAGGTGATAAATAGCCTTCTTTAATAAGAAGGAAAGTAGAAAGAAGAGAAAAGAAAAAAAGGAATCATCCTTTTGCACACTTTTATATTTTGTGATTTTCCCTCTTCATATTTCTCTTAATACTAGCTTTTATAACACGTGCTCAGAAATAAGTCGGAGACCAAATGCACATGAAATTGTGCTTCCTCTTTGATGTTTTTACACCGTTCCTTGGAAGATCATATATTTAACAAGCTTCCTGTCTAAAATACAGAACTATCTTACTAGCTAGCATTAGTTAGGTGAAACTTTCTGACTGCTGCCATAAAAAACTTGTTTTGTGCTGTTATTCTCAGTCATTTTGACAAGCATGAACTTTCTTTTTATCAACGAGCTAGTATTAGCCTCAAATACTGTGTTGATGCTGCTAGTTCTTTTTTCTGCATATCAGGCAAGAATTTGAAATTGTTTTTAAGATTTCTTTCAAAATGATGTGACTTGGCCGTAAACTACTTCTCCAATGCATTTGCAGGCAAAGAACTGGCAGAAGGCACTCGAATTGTATGAGGATATTAAAGGCATCAAGTTAAAACCAACTGTTTCAATGATGAATGCATTGATAACTGCGTTGTGTAAGTCACATCTTAATCATTTTTCAGCATAAAGCATCTCACTGATGCTCTCTCTTTTACTCAATATCTATACTCGTGTTTTTCTTTTTCCTGTTTAAATTTGTTCCGAAAGTTCCATAATTCATTACCTTTAAGTGATCTCAATACAACTAACTTGGAGGTTTCTTTCATGATTCAGAATTAGCTTAGATAACTGCTTTATAGACTTTCAAGATCTTTATCTAATTTTTTGCGTTGAAACCTAATATGATTGTAACAGCGGATCACCTTCGCTTTGTAGGCATCTGTATAAGTTGTTTCCCAGTTCTTAGGCATTTGCTTATTTTCCTCAATGAGATGTATTTGTCATAGGTCATGCTGATCAATATCAGAAGGCTCTGGAAATTTTTTCTGAAATGAAGAGAGTGGACCTATGCCCTAACACCATTACATACTCCACTCTGTTAGTAGCGAGTGAAAAGTAATACCTTGATTCCTTTACATTGATGTTTAAGTTTTATGGCCATTTTCTCCTGTCAATATTTCATTTTCTGCGTACCTGAACTTTATCATTGTTTTGCCCATCTCATGACAGAAAAGATGACCTGGATGTTGGCCTCATGCTTCTTTCTCATGCTAAGAAAGATGGTGTTGCCCCAAATGTTGTTATGTGCAGATGTCTTCTTGGTAAGAATTAGAAGCTTTTCATTGCATTTCTTTTGCTACTGTTGAATGACTTAATATACAGTGCTACACCATCATGTTCATAGTGGTGAAAAATGATCTATGTTTTAGGCTCATCTAACAAATTAAGTTGAAATTGATCCTCTGTCATTGAGACCAGGGTACCAATCTTATGGTTGACAAGAATTTTTTGGGGAACTTTTCTTTCCAGAGTACCTATTGATGTTTATGTAATGCTTATTGTTCGGTCCATCTTACATGGGGGAAACACAAGGATGTGCCTCTTCTCTAAACCTCCAAGCCAAGGCTAGAAGGGCCTTTAACTTATAAGCCTGCTTGTTGATGGATTTTGGTGCTGAAACATTTATGCACTAACTGAACCCTTCTGGCAATTCTAAGACCAGTAATATCACAACAACAATAACATATGCAATATAGCTACACAAGTGGGGTCTGGGTGGTGTGTACGCAAACTTTACCTCTACCTTCATGGAGCAGAAAGGTTGTTTCTGATAGACCCTCACCTATGATCATAGAAGATCACATCATGCACCTTTATGCATAGAAGATATTTTTAGCCAATGATAGACTTTCGGGTCATTTCCTTGTTACGTGGTGGCCACAAATGGACAGCCTACACAAAAAGAATGGAAATCCATTCTTTGGGCCAGTCCTTGCTAGGTGTGTTTTGGTACATAATACTCAGCAGCACTCATCCCCCCACCCCATTTTTCTAGTCACAATTAGCAGTTGGAATTTCCTTCAAAATCTAATGGTGCTTAGTGTGGTGTTTGTATCTCGTGGTTCCAATGTAAGGATACAATGATAACATATCCAGTATGATTCCACAAGCAACATTTGGGGAATGTCGTGAGTACACAACCTTGTCCCTATATTGTGAATGTAAAGAGGTGAAGTCTAATAGACCCTCAACTCATGTAAAGCACATCAAAATCAACTATAGAAAGAAAATATAGTAGTGAAGAAGCCATGCTAAAATAAATGAGAAGAGAAGAAACTAGATAACACTCAACTAACTATCGATCTTCTATCTAATCCTTGACCTCCATATCCTTCTATCTAGTGTCATGTCCTTGGTGAACCATGTCCTATTTAATCACCTCTCCCAAATACTTTTTGCTGCCTATACCTTGCTCTACCAATCATAGTCAACCTCTCACACCTCTTTCCAACATTTGTGCATTTTCTTTCTATTCATATGCTCGAACCATCTCAACCGTGCCTCCCTACTTGTCCACTCAAAGGCCACTCTCGTCTTGTCCCAAATATCTTTGTTTCTATCTTTACTAATATGCCCGTACATCCATCCAACATCCTCATTTTGCTACTTTCAATTGCATTTTCTAGACATATGAGCTTTTGATCAGCCAACACTCTACCTAATACAACATAGTTGATGTGACAACCACTTTATGAAACTTACTTTATGAAACTTACCTTTCAGTCTTGGTGACATATTTTTTACACATAAGATACCAAATGCGAGCCTTCATTTTATCCACCCTGCTCCAATACAAAGAGTAACATCATCACCGTTCTCCTAATTTTCCTGGGTTTTCATCCAAGATACTTGAAACTTCCTCTCTTAGGAATCACTTGTTTATCAATCCTTCTACATCTATGATATGTCACTGAACTCGTCACAAGGAATTTGTCTTCTGGGTTGAGCTCGTAGTACCAAGCTTGCCTAGTGCGGGTTACCTCTCTTATGTGGTTTGTGAGCTCTTGTATAGGAGCGAGGGTTTACCTTGTGCGCATCCAAAGGGTAGCAGCTGTAGGTTCCCTCGAGTACTCTTTCTTAGTCCTGTTCAACCTAAGCCCTTTAGACTCCAGGGTCCATCTTCAAAGCTCCAACCAGGAGCGGGACCACGTGTTGGGTTCTGGGTGTTCGAGCACCCACTGACCTCGAAAAAAACTTTGTGTATCGATATAGAAAATATGAAAAAATGGTATATAAGTATAAGGTTAAGCACCCACTGAACAAGAAGTTCCGTGGGTGCAGTAGTTCTCCATGCCTTCTTAAGGTTCAGGATGAGTTGCTAGACTCGAGTTCGAATCCCAATGGCAACAAATTCTTTTCCTTTGAGCACCCACAGTCCTGGAATCCTAGATCCGCCACTGGCTCCAACCTATTGTTAATTTGTCTGCGTGTCTCATTAATCAATACTATGTTATCTACAAATAGCATACACTATGACACCTCCCTTTGATATGCCGCGTCAGTTTAACCATCACCAAGAGTTGATCATTAGTGCAACTCCATCATGACTAGAAAGTGCTTTGAGTCTCCTTGCACCATTTTCACTCAGGTCTTGACTCCCTTGTGCATGTCCTTAATCGCCTTAAAAGTAAGCTATAAATACATCCCTAACCTCCAAATATCTCCATAAAACCCCCTAGGGACTTTGTGATATACTATCTTTAGGTTAGTGCACACCATATGTTAGTCCATCTTCCTCTTCCTATATTTGCTCCATCAATGAATAGTTAGGGACTTTGTAGTACGCTTTCTCCAGCTGAATAAACACCGTATGTAAGTCCCTCTTTCACTCCCTGTAATGTCAATGCAAAGAATGTTTTCTTCTCTCCCTATAATGGTAAGGAATGTTTTTTAGGATATCATCTAAGTTTCTACAAGAGTGGCATGCTTAGTAGATAAACCAGTATTAGTAATCATATCCCCTACCTGTTCGATATAATAGTTTTTGTTTTTTCTTGTCCTTCATAACAAAAATGTTCATTAGTTGTGCCATTGCATCTAAGTTCTCCACAGAATTATTTGATCGTGTGGATGTGAATTTTTCTGTAGCTATGTGCTCAAGGAGATTCCAGAAAGCTTGTACGCTTGGTGAGCCTGTCTTGTCTAGTAACTCTGGTCGCCTGCAGCTTGACAGTAAATGGTATGCTTTTATTTAGTCTGCTACTTATTCTGACACGTCTGTTAAGAAGGGATTGCAGAAGGAAATTATTTTGTTATAATGATGATGTTGTTGGCTTTGCCAGCTTTAACATGATGTTTAAGATCAACATCTCCATCTAAAATGCCTCTGGTGATAGCTTACTACCTTTCGTTATTGTTATTTGTTTTATTTTTTCAGATACGGATTCTAAAACTTTGAAATGCTTAGGCCCAACTTCATGGTGTATTAAGATGGATGTAAAATTCTCTCTTAGTGAATGCACTCAATTTCTTTATAAAAGTAGTTGATATAAGAGGTCATGTTGAACATATTGTTGCGATCATGTGAGATAGCCTGATTGTCATTTTGATTTGTTTAGCATATATTTCAGAGAAATTTGGCATACAGTGAGGAATTATCTTAAGAATATTATTTTCTTGAGTAGATATTTATATTCCTTTCAGGTTCAAGTGTGACTGGACTGCTTGTGCCTAGTCCAAATATAACAGATATGACTAAAGTTTACTATGCATGCTAAACTTTGTTAAAAGACTTGGTACGCATAGATGTCACTACTTCATGGCATATTTGTGATTGAGTTATTTGAAATCCCAGAAGTTTAGGCTGGTTGATTTATCATCACATCTATCATGTCTCTTTGCATGTTTTAATAATTACATGTCATTGAATCAGAGAAGATATCCACCCCTTAAATGGTAAAACATATTTTTATGAGGTCAGGAAGGATTTTTTTCCTTTTCTTCCCCACTCATGATTTAATTGGTTTGCAGGACATCATTGGCCTTAATGGTCTACAGGGAAACAATTGTAGCTGGTGGGGTACCCACAATGGAGGAGCTATCACTAGTTCTGGGTTGCCTGCAGCTTCCTCGTGATGCATCCCTAAAAGAAAGACTTATTGAAAATCTAGGATCAACTGTGGAAATGTCAAAAGGCGTAAATCTTTGCTCTTTGGTTGATGGATTTGGTGAATATGATCCCCGTGCCTGTTCATTGCTTGAGGTCCATGGTCTATCTGAGTTGTCTTTTATCAGGTTTACAGCTTTATCTTGTTGGTTATTGTGGTAGTTAATCTCACATATTTTCTTGTTCCTTAGGAGGCAGCTTCACTTGGAATCGTCCCTTTGCCTTCCTTTAAGGGAAGCCCTATTGTTGTCGATGTGAGGAATTTTCATATTCATGCAGCTAAGGTAAGCTCGTCTTAATGGGCAGTAAATAAATATTTAATTTTTTTTCAATTGTAACCACACGAGAATACTCTTAAGCTGGGTCATTAGTTACTAATAATTGCCAGTTTATCCTTTTTGGCTGCAAAGATCTCTCTCTTTTTCTGTTTTTATCTTTCCCTCTTTTGTAGGATTCCTAATAGTTTTTAAAAGTTAGGAGGTCGAAAATTACTGTTCATGCAATTATCAAAAAAAAAAAACTATTCATGTATAGATCTGTATTCTTTTTTGCTATTTCTTATACAATGTGCGGGCTTTCCCATCCATTTTCAAAACACTTCTGTTGCTAATACTTTGTTGACAGTTTTTTTCTTTTTCTGAAAATTAACCAGGTATATCTTTTGACTGTCCTAAAGAGTCTCAAACATCGTTTGGCTGCAGGTATAGAAGATTTTTGTCTTATCCCTCACATAGTATAATATCATATATATAATACACCACATAGAGTTTGCTAGTATTAGTAGTATTGCAAAGTTTTATAGTAGAATTCCACATCCCTTATTCTATCGTGCATATAATATTGCATCACATAAGGATTGCTTGTGTAGTAGTAATGCAAAATTTCATACTACAGGTCAAATATTGTACTCCCTCTATTTCAATTTATTTTAGTATAAATTTTACAAATCCCATACTGTATAAGGATAATTCCTTTTTATACCAACTATTTCCCATAAGGTTATTTGTTCTACTTTCCTTGTTAGTCAGTTTCAAAAATAATGTCTCTTCATTTTTTGGCAACTCTTAAATTCTAACTTTTCATGTGGCATGGTAAGACCACAAGATTAAAGGACATTTTGGTATATTCTACATATCCTTAGTTTTATAACACCACAAGATTTAAAAGTCTTCATTACTTTCTAAACTCTGTGCCAAATAAAAAGAGTCGAATAAACTGAAAAATAGAGTTTTACATCTTCAAAGTTGCATTGTATTTGTTATCTTAAAGTTTACATTAGCAATGTAGAGTTGTGTATTAGTGTTGCTGAATTTTGTTATACCAGTTCTGAATTCTTTATACCGAAAAATTAAATGACATCTTGATTCTTTTTTAGTTCTCACTTCCATTGTATAGCACAAGATGTGGCATAGCCTTGTCAACTAAGATAATACCAGGTTTAGGTTCATTTTCCAATTAGCAGAATAGAAATTCGAGGGAACACTTGTGATATGTTCACAAGAATGAAGTTATTTCACGAGAATGAAGTTGATGCTAAGGAAAAAAAGTTATTTCACAAATAACTCTGGAAGATTACAAGACTTTACCGTTATAAAAGATAAAGAGAGTGGAAGCTTCTTTATTTCCTTGTCAAAAATCATAAATTCAGAAAGATCAGGCGACTGGAAATATTCACTATTAGAATATATTGCTGTATTTTAACATCTCTTGAAATGATGGAAAATCGTGCAGGTACAAAAATACCGAACATATCCATTCTACTCCCTGTAGAGCAGTCACATATTCAGACACCCACTGGCGAGAAAATGATTAAGATTGCTGGAAGGTAATGAGAGTTCATTCTAGAAGAAATTTCATTCTTTGTATAACTACGTATTTTAAGATATATACCAGTAAGTAATATAAGTAAAAAAAATAATCCAGTTCAGAAAAAAAATTTCTTTTGTTTCTGAAATAACACTAATAGCAGAACACAGAGAGGACAAATATAGAACTGAGAAATGATGTTTATTTGGTAGTATAACAAATCTTGCATATTTGGCATGGCTGATGAGTGATGCAAATGACACTACTAATTTAGGAGTAACATTTTTCATGCCTTGCTAGCACTATGAAAGTACTCATAGTGCTATGAAAGCACTCAATATCATGCCTTGCTAGCACTATGAAAGCACTCAATATCACCTACTGGCAAAAAAACAAACCCAAGGTACCCATTTGGAAAAGATGAAGAAATGTATACATTTCATTCCAAGTTAATCCTATGTTGAATTCATCCTTCATGAACTCCAGTACGTTTTTTACATTCTAAGAGCTGCACGATTCACATAACATTCAAAATTCTCTTATTTGGTCAACAGGATCAACAGGGCAGTTGCAGCACTTTTGAGGCGGCTTGGCCTGCTGTACCAAGGGAATGAATCATTTGGGAAGATTCGAATCAATGGTGTTGTTGTGAAAAGGTGGTTCCAGCCAAAGCTCGAATCTCCTTTTAATTGGGAACAGACAGGTTTCAGCTTTTCCCAGACGCGGCTTCGGAAAGGAATAAGCCATCAACAGTGTACTATTCGAACTGGAGATTTGTCCTTAGATTAGAAGTTCAAGGAAGGCCAATGAAACTAGGCGTCACATTTTATTACTGAATTGAGTGATATAGCTGCCAGTTGACTTTGTAATGAAAATTGAGAAACTGGCTTGGTGACTTTTTGATGCCAGAGGAGAAGAGGCAAGAAGAAAGCATACAAACCGAGGAAGCCCTTGTACTGCACAATCCATGTTCGTCAGAGGAAGTTGCCTCCGATTGTTCTATGTGCAGTTTGTGATATTGAGTCAGGCTATGCTGGTAAGTTTATGAGTGGCTGTTTTTGAGCGAATGCTTAAATGTTAGCGAAGCAATTGACAAGGATACAAGTTATATATTCACCATTGATAGGGATTTTGTTTGCCATTTTCACAATATATAATAACAATAACAATAACTTATTACATAATTTGGAAAAAAACACTAGGACCATACTTTTTAGCTCAAATTTATTGTCCAACTCCAATACACGAGGCACAAAGTTGAAATGTCATAAAGATCTACGACCTTCACAAGCCTCTACCTACTTGGTTAATCTAATGTTTTAGTGGTTGCAAAGATTCAAGTATCAATATGTATTGCTTTATGGGAACTAGGGTATAGAATAAGAACACACGCACTCCAATGATTAAACTAACAAAAAAATGCCCTTTAAGCAAGTATTCGTTGCATAATAATTCTTTCATTGTGGTTTAGTCACAGCATAACATAATTCATTCATTATCAATCACTTTATAGATAATCCCAACATTATAATCCTTCATAACTACACTATGTAAACTAGCAAAAACCGTTACGACATCTCAGATCGAAACAATGCCTCGATTATAGCTAAGAAATCGTGCCTAAATCCATCTGTTTGGAAATGATTCGAAGGAATGATCTTTGTATAGAAGTAGAAAGCAAAACAAGCGAGTCCAGGCCCAACCCAAAAGATCCAATGACCATTCCAGAGGTGGCCTCCTCTAACCATAGCAGCTCCAAAACACCTAGCTGGATTCATCCCGGCTCCAGCATAGCCCTTTTTAGCAGTAACAGTAGTTGATATATAAACAAGAATGCCTGCTAGAAGCCCAACAATAGACATGACAGTAATAAGCCCAAGTGACTTGGATTGGCGCTGATCATACGCCATCCAAAGTGAACCAAAAAGCAAAGCAAATGTACACATAAACTCAAGCCAAAATGCTTGGGCTATCTCCAAGCCCACAATGTCCGGCCCATTGGGCCCTGGTGTAACGATCGTAACGGTACAACCGCCAAGAGAGAATCTTTGTTCGATGGTACTACTCAACACAGCTTTGAGTGCTAGTGCACCTAAAATAGCACCAAGGCATTGTGCTACTATGTAAATTATGGCTCGTGACATTGATATTAGTCCAACAAGTGCAGATGAGAAGGTAATTACGGGGCTAATGTGGCCACCAGACACCGGAAAAACAGCAAGGATTAGAATAGTGAGTGTAATTGCTATGAGAATTGACATGATCAAATTTGGCAGTTTGACATCACTTTCAAGGGTGGATATCACTATGGTGTCCAACATAAAAACAAGAACCGCAGAGCCTAAAAGCTCTCCAATTGATGCTCGCCACACCTACATAAGAAAAATAGTCAACACGATGTTTAAAACTTTTCAAACTTAAAAAGTACTTAAAAGTAAAAGTCAAAAAAAAAAAAACTAATCCAAAAGCCAGAGATGGGTAAGAGATGATGTACTAACATCCAAAGAGAAGAAGTCAGGCAAGCCCAGTCTTTCAGCCATTGTCAGATAAGTATACTTCTTTTCATCATCTAAGCTGTTAAAAAAAAAGGCCAATAACTGTACATATATGAGAAAAAAATTGAAAAGATACGAAATCAAAAGAAATGTAATGTATAGTTCAAGTCTTATTATACAGCAGTGAAGTTTTAGAATTTTTTTTTAAAATATGGATGCTTGCTTTTTTGTAAAAGAGATAGTAGGTTGAATTTTGCTACAACTTCCAAAAGAAAGTTGACTTTCTTCATCCCCTAAAACATTTCCACTGGTAGCAGCCATAGAGATAAGAATTCTACAAAAAAAAAAAAATCATGAAAAAGTATGTTCATTGGTGTGTTATATATACAGCTTCCAAATTTAACTAACTTTTTTTAAAAAAAATATTTGTATGTTTATTTTTAATTTACAGCATTTCTATTCATTGTTAGTGTCAAAATACACTTAGTCTAAGATCCTTTAATTTTCACGCATATACCCTAAATATAAGGCATAATGCTTTCCATTCAATACTTCAAGACATATATATTATATTCTACTAAGAACTAAGGTTAAAAACAAACCCATATTTTGGCATACTCGGTTTAGCTAAGCTCCCCTTGTAGATAATCCTATTAAATATTATATAGGTAATAGCAATAAATAAATAAAGTTGTAGGTACTCGAAACTCTATCTCTGAAGTAGAGGTAAAATTTGACTGCACTCTACCTCTTAGGACGTCCTTTATGGGACTATATTAGGTATGTTGTTATTGTATCCTCAAAGCTACACTAGCTAGTCTAGGACATATCGTGTGATTCTTGATTGGTATATCATGAAAAAAGAATTGTTCACTATTTGAAAAAGTTTCAATTTGCCTTATGTTTTGTCATCTGGACAAAAGAAAGGCCTGGGCATTACTTAAAAGTCCAAGAATACACCTTTAAATTAACAGACCTCCAACATAGGAAAAAATTCTGATAATTATTTCACATGGCAAGCCACATGGAAAATTGTCTCTTAACTGAAATATTCTCTCTTCATTTGTGTCAAATTTTCCTTGTACAATTCATTTGGAGCAATTTTACACATATTATCTGAATTGGAGCAATTTTAGTGAGAGAAATAAATGTGGTATTTTGTATTCTTTGAATTAGTCAAAACGCACCAATCTTTGTGGTGCTAAGCCTCATTTAACTTTGTAACATATCAACCGTACAATATGGATCTCCTGCTTCAATTTTATACAAAATTGAGACCTGTAAAAAGGAAAATGATCTCAACTATATCCTTAAATCCTAAACTGAGAAGTAATGGCAGTAAAAATGTCTTCTGGACAGGGAATTGTGACACCGCCCATTGGATGGTCGAAGCCAAATTCTTCCTCTGCTTGACTTAGCAAGTCTTGAAATGAAGGCTGGCTCAAGTATGATATCAGTATCAAAAATCTCTTTTTCTGTTTCTCTCCAACGTAAACAGCAAAATGACCCTTGGGAACTTCAAAGGATGTTGCCGATGACTTCTTATACAAGGTACACGAATAGCCATGATCTTTTATTTAAGATGAGCAAAGAATGAAGAGAAGAATTGCTTAAGTTGCTTAATGAAACAGGAAAGCTTTGAGTAGTATCCTTGTATTGTGGAGAGTTGTGGTGGCGGTAACTTCTCAAAACAGTTTGTATAAGCAAATGGCAAGTCATAAAATCTCATGAAGGCAATGACAGATCAATTACCACATTGTTCTGTCTTCCAACTAATTGACAAGATAAATTACTTTAGTTCTGTAAGTTCAAGAACAATAGGTCATACCTTTTACTCATGCACGGAAAAAAGGATCTCTCAGAATCAAATCCATATAAATGGTGCCTTGTGATGATTTGTGTCTGGAACACTATTCAACTAGTATTATAACATGCCCAGATGCAAACTCTACTGTGTCCACTTACATAAAAACTACAAGAGAAAACAAATCAATGAGATGTACAATTTAACTGGTGGAGAGGCATTTGTTGCACTGTTGACTGACAATAGCACATGAAGTATCATATGGTTTTGCTGCCAACTCATTGTTGTATAATATATATGGCTTTAGGTCATTGTGCCTGAAGAACAGCAGACCCCAACGTTTTTCATGACAAGATAAAGAACAGATGATCTTTATAAATCAAATTGATAGAAGGGAAGTAATTGTCTAACAAATGAACTTTTTAGATCAAATTATAATGATGGGTAATTGTTTAGTAGTACAACAAAACTAAAATTAGAAATAAATTTACAGCAATATCTGACAAAGTTATTTGTCCCTCATGCTAAGTCATTATGCAGGATCAACTTTCTTATCTCAGCAGAGTCTGAGAAATGTTTCTAAATAACAGATAACAAAGAAGGCTATAATTTCGAAATCTCCATCATATTGAGTCACAACTCATAACCTTGTTATTTCCAGAAATTGATGTTCAGGATTCAAGAAAAGTAAGATATCGTATCTTATTATGAGTTGATTAATATACACTCATTTTAATATCTTGGATCAAATCAGAACAAAGAAATCCGATCAATGAGCTCATTGGACACAAAATCTTTGGTAGCCTTCATCATATCTTCAGAATAACTTTTCTATTGCATCAAGCTGCACTTAGCAAAACCAAGAAACTTCAACAAGAATTTTCTACTGCAATGAATTATTCAATCGATATAATGAATTGAATGGAACCATAGAAGTAGAAAAATATCAACTTAGACAAGAGACAAAGATATCAACTTGGCCCGTGGCTACTGTTAACTTGTGTTGCAGACAGCCAGGAGCTCCTCAAGTAAAAAATGATTCTGCAAGTAGCTCTTTAGATATGAGAATTTGATCAACTCTAAACATAATAACATGAACCAAAGGAACCATGTGTCCTGCATATGTAAATAGTATTATTATCTTATATTCTGGCAGAAAATTCTGAAATTTCAGTCAAATAAGAACATCTGTTTGGTCTAAATGTGAGTCTTCTGTTAGGTCACTGCGCATAAAAGCTTTCATTTCAAGGAATTACTCCAGATGAAGATCATCAGAAATTCATTCATACGGATTTTTAGTTAGAGGCCTAAGATGTAGCTTCTAATTAAGTTACAAAGACCTGTTTGCAGGAGCATTCAAGTATAAGTGTGTGTAATTAACCAGCATGGCAGCATGAAGTTCTTTGTTACTTTCAACAATATTTTAAAGAATCCTCATTAAGATTTCTATTCTATGCGTGCCTGTTGATCTAGGAATTTCAGCACGGATGAAGGATCTATAACCATAAATTGTATCAAATCATTTAGTTTCCCTATTATACTCAGTTGGACTTTTTGCTTCCCAAAAGCTTCAGCTCTTGTACATTTGAGCTAGAGTAAGCATAGCATGCTAAAAGCAGCATAGTTCCATATAAAATTTCAATTCTAATCATCCTTTAACTAACCTGAAATTGTGATCAGTTTGGGGCACTTTAAACTTGATTCTGGCTCATAATGGTTAGCAACACATAGGACTTTAGCACAGATTTTCTGATGAGAGGAAATAGAGAATCATAAGGATAAAAAGTTTCAATACTAACTGAATAGAACCATCATTCATTCAATACTTCAACTTCTTTGAAGTAGAAAAAAGTAAGTCATTTGTCCTTTGACATGGACAGACGATGAGTTGTTACAAGGACTTGTTTGCTGGAATGTTTCAACACAAGTGTGTATGACTATCCAGTATGGGAACATGGAGCTTTTAATTAATTTCCAGAGTATTTTGTAGAATCCTCATTAAGTACCAGTACATATATCATGCATGTTCATCTTAGGTAAATCAAAATGGCTGCAGCTCTGGTACATTTGAGCTAGAGTAACCATAGCATGCTAACAGCAGCACACCTCCATATAAAAAATATCAATTCTACTCATTCTTTGACTAACCTGAAAAAGTGACCAGTTTGGGCCACTTTAAACTTGATTCTACTGAAAAGACACTTAAGTAGTCAAGCTTAACCATTCATCCTTCAAACATGAAAAAAAAAATTGAAGTTCAATCAGAGATTATTTACCTTGCAAAAAGCATACAACGGAGAGGCTATAGCAACTTTGAGTCCACTTCAGTGAAAACTGTAATAGGTCAAATGGGGAAAAAGCTTATATGAAAGAAGTGCTCCAAGTGTCAAAGTTATGATTTAGATTGACCATATATATGTCACTTTTACAGAAATAAACAGTAGGTATTTCATTGAACCAACACAGAACAAAAATAAAATTTTTAAAAAAGGATATCACGCTTACTCAATCGCCATGAGTTTGGCTCGTTGTATCTATCATAAAGAGGTTCAATACGTTCCTGTCTCTTGCGCTTGGTTAATTTTGTCAGGTCAGCCGTCTTGAAGAATCTTGGTGCTAACTCAACAAGCCATTTAGGATCTACTACGGTCACCTCGTGCATGTACTCCTTTGTTGTCATAACAAGTTCGTGATAAATAACCCAGTCCGGCTGTCTTTGGAAAAGAGCACTGCTAGGATGGATGTGAACTGGCTGGTTCTCAACTAAAGTTCTATAACCCTCTTGAGGGTCCTTTCTTGCAGCATGAAAAAAGAAACCTGCTCCAATAGCCTTCTGGATCCTTGTTAAATTCTTTCCAGCACTCACAACATCCAATTTATACTTGTCCATGATGGAGAGCAACTGTTTTCTAACATCCTGTGCCCTCCTAAGTGATAGTGACTGGACAAAATTTTCAAAACACCATGGACCTGAAAAGTTTTTCGCTTTCCAAGCCTCATAAACAGCAAGCAATGTAAGATGATCACCCTCAGGCTGAAAAAATTTGGCTTTTTTCTGATCGGCCTGAGCTTGTTTTTCCCTTGGTCGGTAAAAGATGTTTCCAGTTTGAATCATAGCAATGATGGTCAAGATCTCATCACTACAGCCGAAGTCCACACTAGCAAGAAGCATCTTGGACAAAGGAGGATCTAATGGAAATTCTGCCATTTTTCTTCCCAGTTTCGTCAGAAGCCCCTCTTCATCCAGTGCTCCAAGAGTGTAAAGTTGCTCCATGGCAGATATCAGAGCTTGAGGGGAAGGCGGGTCCATGAAATCAAATGACAAAAGATCATTAATACCCATTGCTTTCATCATAATAACAGTTTTCCCAAGATTTATCCTCTGGATTTCTGGAACTGCGGTGGGAGACATTTCACTATGGAATGCACTCTCAGTATATAGACGGTAGCACTTCCCAGGTCCAGTTCGTCCAGCACGTCCTGCTCGTTGCTTTGCGGATGCTTGTGAAATTGGGGTAATGACAAGTGAATCAAGACCCTGTTTTGGATTGTAGACATTTTGCTTTTCAAATCCAGCATCAATAACATAATATATACCGTCAATTGTTAAAGAAGCTTCAGCAATATTTGTAGCAACAACAATTTTCCTTTTCCCAGGAGGGGCAGGATCAAAAATTCTGGACTGCATTTCACTGGGCAAGGCACTATAGACAGGTAGTATGATCAGTTCAGGAACATTTTTACCTAGTCCTTTCATCCTCTCGTAGAGACACTGGCAAGCATAATCAATTTCTTCTTGACCAGTCAAAAAGAGGAGGATATCACCTTCAGGTTCTGTCAAGTGGATCTGCATAACAGTAATTAAAGACGCATCAAGGTAATCACTTTCTGGCTGCTTTGTGTAGAGTATCTCTACTGGAAAAGTTCTACCTGGGATTGTAAAGATGTTGCAGTCAAAGAAATAACCAGAAAACTTCTCTGCATCCAAAGTTGCAGATGTCACAATTAGACGGAGGTCAGGTCTCCTCTTCATAAGCTGCTTAAGCAAACCAAAGAGAACATCAGTGTTAATTGTTCTTTCATGTGCTTCATCAAGCATTATGACTGAATACTGGGACAAATTATCATCAATCAGGATCTCCCTCCAAAGCATACCATCAGTCATATATTTGATAACAGTTTCTGGCCCAGTACAATCTTCAAAACGAATAGAATAACCAACCTCTTCACCTAATCGACAACCGAACTCCTCCGCAACTCTCTTAGCAACTGAAGTCGCAGCCACTCGACGAGGTTGAGTACAGCCAATTTTTCCCCTCGTTGTATACCCTGCCTCAGCTAGATACTGTGTCACCTGTGTTGTCTTGCCAGAACCTGTTTCACCAATGACAACCAGGACCTGGTTATCATGGTACAGCCTGAATCAGTTCTTTTTTCAATTTGTAAATAGGAAGACTCTGCCTCTGCTCCTGGAGGGATAGCTTAGACCTCTGGCCAAAGGTCAAGGCTTTGCCATAAGCATCCTTCTTCCATTCTGGCATGTCATAAGCAGACAAACCGACACCCCTCAGCTCCTGTGCCAAATGCCTCTCACCTGTCTCCGGCATTGGGTCTTCCCATGGTCTGTTGAGATCCTTTGGGATAGAATCAAGCATTGTTCTCTGTTGCTGCTCCCTTACTTCCCTTCTCTCCTTTATCAAAGCTGATTGAAGTGCAGCAGCACGACTCAATGATCCTTTAGGATTTTTAAAAATTTTGACAGGGGACATATCAACTGAATAACGACTCTGCCCTTGCAAGAAAGGAGGTTCATCTTCATTCAATTCAACCTCAAGCTCTTCTTCAACACCACCTTCTTCCTGATATAGCATTCCATCCCCTTCTTCATCAAACATGGGATGCTCCTGCACCCCCAGGACACCTGCAGCAATAAGTTGTTTTGCTTCCCATTTTTCAGGTGAACTCATCCTCTTCACTGGTCTGCGTGATGGAACTACATCCTCTTGCTCCGTAATCCTGATTCCTGACAGGCCAATCCTGGTCTTAGAGCCCTCATTATTCATGCCTGAAGGATTCATTGTAAACCGATCATCGCCTGAGCTCTTCTTCAATGGCAGCAGATCCTTTCCTGTATTCTGATCAACATCTCTCATTGACAAACTCAGCTTCTGCCCACTAATAGAGATAACCTTCACAAAAACCTCCTGCTCCTGTTTTACTAAATCTTTGGCATTACTGATCCTTCTAGTAGCAAGTTGTGAAACATGCACCAAGCCTTCTTCCCCTCTAAAATCATTCAGCTGAACAAAACAACCAGAATCCATCACCCTTGATACCCGGCCCTTATATACTGCATACAACTCTGGATCATTCACATGATACCTGGATTTTCTCCTATCCCTCCGATCATCATCCCTGTCTTGCTCATAATCGTCTCTCCTACCCTTTGCATATACATCTCCATCTCCATCTTTATCCCTGTCTGAAGCCCTATGTTCACCTCTATCTCGATCCCTACCCCTATCCCTCTCTCGCCTCCTATGCGGTTGCTCTTCTTCTTCCTCTGCATCTCTCCTCTTACTCTTCGCCTCCAACTCAATCTCCTTCTCCAATTCCTTAACCCTATCCCTGTTATCTCTGATCTTCAGAGCTGAAAACTCGGAGTCATTGGCATCCTTGTTCAACTCCTTCCTTGACTCGGACTTGGCACTAGGAGGCAAAATAGCATGAATTATAGTGAGGAGCGTTCTTACGAAATAATCTGGTAATTCAGCACCAGTTTCTTTCAATTTGGCATCAAATTCATCTACTTTTAAGCAATTTCTACCAAGTTCAGTTATAAATTCAGCTAAAACATTATCACCAAACCCTAAATGTGCTTCCAATTCAGAACATACCTTAGAAATTAGCGAGAGGTACTCCAATTTCTTCAATTCGCTTTCTCCCATGCTGGCCCCCATCCTGCAAACGAATCTTCCGGTAGACTTGCCGGCGAAGTCAATTTACTAACAGAGATAACTACAGAAAGAGAGTATAGAGAGAAGGAACTCAATTTGACTATTCAAACTTACAAATTAGGATATTTTCCTCCACAAGAATATAAGGTTTAGAAATTGTTTGTGTCCTCTCAAATTAGGAATAAAGAAAACGTTGACGCCGTCGTTGCTTTTTCCTAGTACCTTCCTCCATATTTTCTTTAGCTAAATTTCATAAATCAAAATAATACTCCCTTTCATTTTGGACGACGAAGGGTGATTGAGTAAAGTTGAACTTCTAGAGAGTGGAAGCCATGAAAATTGAGGAAAAAAAAATTCTATTGCAATGAACTGATTACATTCAATATACGGAATAGATGGAATTGATTACATTCAAAATATCTGAAGGAGTGCAATCTATTAAGAAATATTTCCAAAAAGAATACTGAAAACTATAATAAGTTGGCTAAAGTATGAATCTGCACAAATTTCATTTGCTTAAGATTATGTTGTATTTCTTTTACACGTCACCTACTGAAAATTATATTCAAAATTGGGATCTACTGTTGAAGTTCGCAGTTGCCCATCCTTATCTAATTTTCAGTAATATGGTGCAAAAAATGTACGTTTCCTAATTCCTCTAATGCACAAACTGGAAATCCTATTCTTTACAGAACTGTGAAAGGAAAAGCCTCAGATCCTACTCAAACGAACACATCCTCGCTACAAGGAATGGTGACACCACCCATTGGATGATTAAAGTTAAATTCTTCTGCAGCTTGACTAAGCAAGTCTTGAAATAGAGGTTCGCTCAAGAATGATATGGGGTTTACAAATTGCTTCTCCCCAACATAAACAGCGAAGTGGCCTTTAGGAACATCTCCAGCTGAAGAAGACTTGTTGATTATACGAGGCATACGGATAGCCATGGTTGTTAAATTCAATACAGATATGCAATTAAGGAAGGGAAGAATTACTAAGGAACCTGAAAGTTTCATGTTCCAGTGAGAAGTGTTACGATAAACGCTTCTTAGTACACGTTTTTATAGGCCAAGAACAATGGATCCGATGGATGTGCATTGATCAATAGGCATTATGTGGGCACCAGCTAAAGACAATAGCACCTGAAGTATCACATGGTTTTGTCTTCCAACTTATTCTCATTCTTTAATACATTTGACAGTAGTCTCAAAGCAGAAGGTCCCACTGACGATCACAACAAAGAACAGATGTTGAATCAACAAGTTGTGGTCAGCATTCTAATGATTGATCAGGAAATGCGAATCTATGAGGGCATATCCTGAGAACTTTAGACAGTCTGATCGTCCATAGTGCTAAACCGAGTGTGATGTAGTGAGCAATTTTTGATAATGAAGGCATACTAATTCACAAGAATAACATTTTGCCTTAATCTGTCAAGAAAATCAATTGACGAGTGCACTTTGAATTGATCAGATTATATAAAGAGAATAATGAGTTGACTCTGAACAGTACTTTTCTTCAAGCTTACACCAAATTTATTCAGTCAATATGGTTACAAAATTATTTTCCGATTGATTTTTGGAGATGTTGAACTCTAATTAGGTCTAATTCTACTGCAGCTGATACTCTGCCTTCCCTGAATACTGCAGATCATTAAGCTGCAAGCATGTCAAACCTTCTGATAAAGAGAAATCTTTTGGAAATGAACTCTCATCCATAATTCCTTATAATAAGAAAGCTCACATATGAGCACCACCATATTCTGATTGTGCCTTGAATATTGTATGTAATCAGTAAGTTGCACCAAGCAAACTTGAAGTAGTCAAAAATAAGGTATTTCGCCTTTTCAGCTTCTAAGCACTGTCCATCGTCTTAAACTAGAAGTCTTATTCTCATAATATCTTTCACCTGCACCTATCAGAGATTCAAAAAAGCAAAATATGCAAACGCATCCCACAAATCAGGCAATATTTGTATCTAGGCCAAGTGAAGAAGCTGAATTGTTTAACACTGGGATTTTTCTTGGATAGAGTTGTGTTGGAATATGAATTCATTTGGATAAACTTGTTTCTGAAAATTAAAGGTTCATAATTGAAACCAGTATTTTACTTCGAACCAGTACTATTAAAGTTCACATACAGGAGTTACGTATGTAGAGATGCTCATTGTCAAATTCCTGCTTGCAAATACTAAAGTTCAGTAATTGTGTTTAGACGTGGATTTCACTTGGAAACGGATTGAAGCTTCTTGAGTCGAAACGAATATTGATCAGCACATAATATTCGAATTTTGAGTCAAAAAGCACCGATTTTTTTCTGGTGCTCAGCCTAACTTCGCTTCTAACAAATCAACTGTACAAAAAAATCTCCTCCCTCTGTATACAAAATTGTGAGATCTAACAAAAGAAAAACGGTCTCAACTATATCCTTAAATCCTAAACTGAGAAGTGATGCCAATAAAGATGTCCTCTGCACAGGGAATTGTGACACCGCCCATTGGATGATGAAAGCCGAACTCTTCCTCTGCTTGACTTAGCAAGTCTTGAAATGAAGGCTGGCTCAAGTATGATATAGGTATCACAAATCTCTTCTTCTGCTTCTCCCCAACATAAACAACAAAATGACCCTTGGGAACATCCAAGGATGTTGAAGACTTCTTGATTATACGAGGAACACGAATAGCCATGATCTTTTAATTAAGACGAGCAAATGATGAAGAGAAGAAATACTAAATATTTTGAAAGCACAGGAAAAGCTTTTGAGCAGTTATCTTGTATTGCGGAGAGTTGTGGTTGTGGCAACTTCTCGAAACATGTTTATATAAGCCTTTGGCAAGTCATAAAACCTCATGAGTTGTGGTGAAGAGCCATTTGGGTCGGGCATCTGTTAAGACACGGACATATCAATTACCACATGGTCCTGTCTTCCAACTAATTGACAAGATTAATTACTTAAGCTCATATAAGTTCAAGAACAGTAGGTCCTACCTTTTTCTTATACAAGGAACAAAGGATCTCTTAGAATCAAATTCATAAAAATGGATGGTGCCTATGTACTATGACTATAACATACCCTGAAAGCAGAAGCTTTGCTGAGAGTTGTTATGGTAAATCCTTCTTTGTATGAGTTTATATAGGCAAATGACAAGTAGTAGAATCCTACTGATGTGCACTGGGTAGGTCAGTGGGCACCAGCTAAAGACGATAGCACCTGAAGTATCATATGGTTTTGCCTTCCATCCATTGTCTGCATGTGCAGTGCTCCTGCTGAACATGGGTGGACCTTAGCACTATTTATTAAGGAACATATTGGTGATTGAGAAGCATTTGGTTTCAGATCATATTGATGAAGAAATAAACAGTACCAATAATTGTACTCGACAAATCCTAATAATAGCTGGTGAAAAGGCATTTGATTAATATCTGTATGAAAGACAGTAGCACATGAAGCATCATATGACTTTGCCTTCTATGTCAGTACTTATAGTTATTACCATTTTGGTTGTATGTGAAAAGACTACATATAGAGGAAAAGACTCCTCAATTAAGGTGAGGAGAAAGACCAAATGATTAAGTTATCGACCTCTTGGACAAAAAGGTAACCTGAGACATATATCGAAAATTAGCACTGTAACAGTTGTATGAGTACTAATCATGCAAAAGCACCTCCAGCAAATGGGGAGTATACAATCATCATTAAAGAAAGAATCTAGACAAAATTTCATAGGTGAATGTCATTTGGAAGTGCTGAGAGACAGAAGCAAATGAAATACCAAATACTTTAGATAGAAAAAAACACTTCAAACTATATACAACACAATTTGTTGTAGGAGGCAGGTACCTACTGATTCTTATTTTCCAAAAAACATTGGAGAAGCTAGGAATTGAAGCATTAAAAATATAAAGAACCCCACAGAAATTTAGTTATTCTTTATGTAACATGATATTCCAGCCAGCATTATAGAAGTGAGATGCAAGGCCTTGGAAACTGACGGCTCAGACTAAATGCATATTTTCTTCTAAGGATAACTAACCTTGAAGCCTTAAATTCCTAGCAATAAGTGCAGAATGACTTTAAAATAGTTTTCTAGAAATGCGAACCTGATCACAACAAACAACAGAACATGAACCAGAGGAAAATCATGGGGCATATGAAATGTGATCTCATATCCTAACAAGACTCCCAAGAACTGGTTAAATAAGAAAAAACAAAACAATTTCAGGTGCACATCAGCTGTAAGTATTCTGAAAAGGTTGTGAATTACTAGAACTTGTTCTTCTGGTGGGTTTAACATTAATATAGTACATTAGCTACTCCAGATGAAGGATAATTGACTTGAATAAAGAGTCTCCTCCTTTTAATAGTTGGATTAACTACATATATCCAGTATGACATAAAAATCTGAATTTCATTCGAGCACATTTTTACATAGTTATATCTTTCGCCTTTGTAAGGAGAAAACCACAGGACTTGAGCATATGGAATCATAAGTAGGAAAAATACCAAGGCTAACTGAATGGAACCATCAAGTGAAAAAAGTTCAACATCTTTGAAGTAGAAAAATTTAAGTCCATTCATCTCTTTGACCTGAAAATGTTTGTGCTGTTATTAAAAACATAGAGAATTTCTCATATCTTTATTGGAAACTAAAGGGGTTTTATATTATTTCATAGAGAAGGATGAAAAAACCGGTCATAGATTGTTATATATGATGTTGAAACAGGCCAACAGCAGTCAGATTGTCAAGCCTATGCCGTGATACCAACAGCATCATGCGCCTTTTTAAAGGTAAACAATGGGACCAAAATTCAAGTCATTTCTTTGGACTTGTCATTACCAGTTTGGATATAGTAAGGACTCCCTTGCTCAATGGCCACGAGCAACATACGCAAGAGAAATTGCAGCAAAAAGTGTTGTTGCTGAAGACAACATGGTGAAGAAATTCTTCTTTTTTTGTGCTTGAGCTACTGAAAACTGCAAATGCTCAACGTGCCTCTGCATCTCATCGACTTTGTTCTCTTTACTCTTGATTGCATTCTTGATGGCCTCCAACTCTGCTACATAAGGCTTGACATCTTCCCCATTCATTTGTTTTTCACCAACCATACTGCCATATGCTCCTTCACCATCTGAGCGGATTGAATCTGCAGCAGTCCTCAAGGCATTTAAGATTTCCTCGGAATTACTGTTTGCCAACTCAACCTGGCACTGGATAGTACTAACTTTCTTCTGTGCTTCATCAAGTGAGGTTTGGACACAAGCAATCTCATTGTTCAACACTTGACATTGAGTTTCCAACTCTTTCTTTTCTCTAACAACATTGAGGTAATCAGCCTTGCTTTTCTCTAACTCCTTTGCAATTTGTTGAATTTGATTCTCCATTTCTTCAATCTGTTTCTTCATTTTTATACCATTCTGTTCCTCATTGGCAAAACACTTTTGTATCTCATCCTTCTCAAGGGTAACTCGCTCAAATGCAGCCCTGTACTTACCAACTTCAGATTCCAAATTCTTCACCTTCTCTTCTTCACCATTGCAAGAGACTTCTAGTTCAGCGATAACATCCTTGAATTCAGCTATCTGTTTTTGCAGTTCAACAATTTGAGCCTCCTTCCCAACTTTAGCCTCTTCCATCTCATTCTTCTCTATAACCGTTTGCTCAATCTTCTTCTTCTCTTCATCTACTTGCTTCAATGCCTTGTCTAGTTCCTTCTCAACAAAGGCCTTTTCTTCAATCAAGTTCTCAACCCTGATCTCTTTCTCATTGTTTCCGTTCACAAGTTCATTTATACTCTTCTCCATCTCTTCTTCCTTCCTTAAGCCTTCCAAACACTTATTCTCTAGCTTGGCCAAATTTGAACGCAATTGTGCCTCCTCCATTTGCAAACTCAGCACCATATCATTAAGACCAGCGGCTGTGTTTTGCAACTCACCATTCTTTTTCATTTCTGCAATTCTTTCCACTTCAATTCCTTCTTTTTCCCTAATAATCCCATCAACCTGTCCCCTTAGTTCTTCAATCACTTTATTCGAATCCAACAGGTTATTCTCAACCAATGCCTTCTCTCTCACCATGGATTGGATCGTGCTTTCTCTGTCCTTTATTTCCTCTGTGAGAGCATCGTATTCAGCCCTTAGTTTGCCAACTTCTCCTTCAATCTCCTTCTCTCGTTTCTCAGTTTCAACCAATCTCACCCTCAATCCATTAGCTTCCTCCATTTGGGCGTCAAGTTTCATTTTCATTTCATCCTTCTCCTTACGAATCTCCTCCGAGACATTCCTCTCGTGGACAACCTGATCACCAACATCATTCAGTTTCTTCCTAAGACTTTCAATCTCACTCTCCTTTCCCGTCAACAGCTTCTCAATCTCACCCTTCTCTCTCAAAACATCACGCATTTCTATCTCCACACTCTGCAGTTTCTTCTCAACCGCATCACTCTGTTCACGAAACCCATTCCTCTCAGTATCAATCACCTCGGCATAGTAACCAACCTGCACAGCAACAAACACAGACACCAACCTCTTCTCAATCTCCAGCTGAATAACCTGTTCACTCAACTGAGTCAACTCGGCCAGCAACTCGCTGTTCTCCGTGTTAGACCTTTTCAGTTCCGATTCCAGAGACCCTTTTTCCTGCACAAGTGAGTCCATCTGTTGCCGTTTCTCAATGGTCTCCTTGAGAAGCATGCTATTGAGGTTTTTGAGGTTTTCAAGTTTCTCAGAAGCATCTTCCATGGCTGTGGTGTGATTGTTTTCTTTCACTTGATTCTCCTTAACCACTTGTGTGAGGTTTTGTGGTTGATTGACTTGCGGGGTCACCTTCTTTTTGGCCATTGTGTATGGCGTTTTGCTAAAGGATTTTTGTGGTGAGTTTTGCTTTTGGGAAAATGGAGAAAGATTGGAAGATGAGATAAGAAGATTGAGCGGCGAAGAGCAATCTAGGGTTTATTTCAAAAATTTGCACAAAGCGGCCTATTTGCACGGCGCCTTAAATTTTTTGAAAATTTCGAGGCAGCCTAGCCTGTTTTTCCTTAAATGACGAAGCAGGTATTTCAAAAATATTATTCCGTTCACTACTAAATTCATAATTTATTATTATTTTTTTAATTATATTTTTTAAAATAATTGTATTTATTATAAAAAAGAGTTATGCAGATAAATAAATATATATTAGTTAATTAACTAACATACTTATAGTTTGAATTAATCACGAATCGTGGTAAATATCTAACTATAATTATAGTTTGAGTTTTGTATAATCTACGCTATTTATATAAATATTGTGACCGAATAAAGCTGAAATAGATAAACACTGCAAATTGCATAGCAAAATATATGAATGTTATACAAAAACTGTGAATTGTATAGCGAATTACACAAACGTATACAAATGTTGTTATAACTATAGTTTGGAAATATAATTACCCAAACTATAGTTATGAAACATAATTAAGATATTTTTAAGTGACTATATATAAGAATTCCTTTTTATTATATTCAAAGATAATTTGATAAAATTACATCTAAAACTTATTGTTTCTTAATCTCTGAACCAAGTCTACATGAACAACTAGGGGTGTCAAATTAGTTGATTGGGTTGAAATTGATAATGTTAAAATGAATTGAATTGGGTTGGGTTATACCCCGCCCAAATTTACTTGAGAAAATTAAATTTGTACCCCTTTAAAGCAAATTATTTACATTCATATACTCATTTACATTTATACCCCCAAACTATTAAAATTTTGCCCCCCCCCCAAATTTAAAATTCATGCGTTGGCGTCATGTTGACGTCAACACCTGCTTGTATAATATATCAATAGGGTGTACATATGCCAACAAGGTATCACAAATAATTAAGCTTAATCCTATATGATACCGATATGGTATAAATATATCGACAGGGCATACAATCTACTAATTTACAGTTTAATAATTTTTTTATTTCTTATTTATTTCTTAAAAATGATCCTACATACCAATTGAGTATCAATATACAGTCTGAGTATCACAAAGGACTGAGATCATTCTATATGATACTGCTATGGTGTGTGTATGTATATATATATATATATATATATGTATACCGGTAGAGTGTATTACATAGTATTTATGTTGACCTCAACATGATGTCAGCATGTGAAATAAAAAGGAATAAGTGGGTAGAAAGGTAAATAGTTTGGGTAATTGGTCTATTAATGGTAAATAGTTTATATCGGGTCTATTAAGGGCAAATAATTTATATTAAGTCTATTAACGGTAAATAATTTCAAAGTAGGTCTATTGTGTATACTTTTGCCAATTTACTTTTGGCTAAATGGGTTGGGCTCAAATAGACTAAAATTCGAGTTGGGTTATGATCCGCTCAATCCCAATAATTCTAACATAAATTATTTATTTTTTATAATCACAATTTGAATTTCAACTCAAAAAATAAAAATAAAAAGTTACAAATTGATAGATAAATGATAGAAAATATAAAATAGATTAAAAAATACATGCATTACATCAATGCAAGTAAATAGTCTTAGACCAGGTTAAAATTGAAAATTAAATTGGTGCTCAATTGAAGATTCTTTTGATATCGTCAAAGCTTGTTTAACAACAACAATAACATATTCAGTGGAATCCTACTTGTGGGGTTTAGGTAAGGTAAAACATAAGTAGACTTTATTACTATCTCATAAAGATAGAGAAACTATTTTTTAGAAATCCTTATTTCAAAACCCATAAGCAGAATAAACTAGATACGAAAATAGGAAAGGAAAAGAAAAGGAACAGAAAGAACAATTAATAAGGAAAAACACATGATAATATGGTAATACGATAAAATTTATATATCAAGACGGCAAAAATGACAACACAAGATATAAATGCAATGTAAATATGCTAAAAATAAATTATATATATATTATCTTTAATTTTTTTAATATAATCTAAATATGTTGAAGAAAACACATTTAACATAAGATTCTGAAGTGTATTAAGGTTATATAGTTCAAAAATTGACCACTTAACTTGTTAACTGCCACACCATGTCATTTTTCCACTGTTCAAAATTTCGTGTTTTAAATAATATTATTTTAAAAATAATCGTGTAAAACAAGGACAGAAAAACACAAAAACAATTACGGTCAAATTAAACACAATATATATTTGCAAATTCAAATTATTCAAAGGATAAAATCATTCTAAAAAAGTACTACTGCCACAATAATTTCGACCTGGTGGTTCAATATATAATTGTGCAACTATTTGAATAATTTAAAATTTTTAAAATTATAATTTATAAAATCGAATTATTTTTGTTAAGTGTAAACTAAGAAACCTAAGTCCGCGTGGAGATATGGGATTACAATTTTTAGAAAGTTTTTTTTTTCCCTTTCAGAATCCGAGTGGGTTTAGGAAATAATAGAAGTTCCAAAAAAAAAAAAAAACTATATAAGCGTATTCCTAACTCTGTTTTTTGACAAGCCACTTTCTTACTGATGTTTTATTATTTTTGTTCCAGCAAAAATATTTCAGTTAGGGCAGTGTATTTCAAGTATAAAAGTGCTAAAGATTGTGATTCAATTCCAATTATTGATCGTTTTATTTCTGTTGCAAATTTGAAACTAAAAATATTTGAATCTAAGCGTTATGGTAAGGGTAAAGATTTCGATCTTCTTGTCACCAATGCACAAACTAACGATGATTATGTTGATCATGGCATTTTGATTCCTAGAAATACAAATGTTTTGATTTGTCGCGTTCCTGGATTACCTTGCTTGCCTATTGTAATCACAGAGGAGTCAAAGCAAGAGTCGTCTGACCAGGAAAAGGTTCATTCAGTAAAAAAAGAATATTCTCAAGATTTTGATTTCGATGATTTTGGCGATGATGTGTATGCAATTCCAAAAGTAGTGCTGATTCAATCAGGCAATCCAGCGCAGAGTGCTCCAAGCAGTAGTTTAAATGATAATGAGGATATTAAAGTCAATAATTTAATTGTCTCGGGAGGAAAGAACTCACCTGGAGTATAACACAAGATCGCCTTTTCTTAATGGCTTTGGTTCTGGACGCTGTGGGATGGAGCGGAAAATCCCACCATCCGGATATGTGTGTCATCGATGCAACGTGCCTGGGCATTTCATTCAGCATTGCCCTACAAATGGAGATCCCAATTATGACATCAAGAAAGTGAAGCCCCCAAGTGTCAGTGTTGGATTTTTGAAGCGTAGCGAGGATGCTTTTTCAAAGGAGGTTGAAGGGTTGTCTTGTTCTTCTTCTTCTTCCTTTTCGTCTTCTAAGTGTTCATTTAGGGATATACCACCAGAGCTGCATTGCCCATTGTGTAAAGGATTAATGAAAGATGCAGTTATAGCTAGCAAATGTTGTTTTAGTAGTTTCTGCGATAAATGTATAAGGGATCATATTATCTCTAACTCTGTTTGAGTATGTGGGGCTAGAAATATACTTGTTGATGCTCTCTTACCTAACTTGACTCTAAGGGTCACAGGAAACAGAATCTTAGAGTCCAGTAGCAGTAGTTCTTCGTAGCACGCGGTTACTATTCACAATACCCTGGCTAAAATTCCATTCCCATCAGAGTCGGTATTATCTCTACCTCCTCGAAAAGAAGAAGAGTGTCCACTAGCTGTTGAAGTAAAGATGAAGAAGAGGAAGAAACCAAGTGATGCTGCTGCTGCTAACATGCAACGAGGAGTTGCACAAGAACGTGTTGTCGCTGAGAGTAGTATGTTGACGATGAAGCCTGCTGCATATCATGTCTTACCAGAAGAGTCAGTTAGAGGACAATATGTTGAAACTAGAAAATCAGGTTTCAAAAGGAATAAGCATGAGATTAGCAGAGAGTTTCCTAGTGTTATTACTTATTGAGGGGTCAAAATATATACCACATTCTGTAATGTTATCGAATTCAATACATTGTTTATATCCGTACTTCAGATTTGTTTCTTCTGGTCTCTGCTCTTTTTCTTATTCTCAAGTTAGATTAGTAATTTTATGATTGTTTGATCAGACATAATTTGATATATATTCATGCTCAGGACTATATTATATTAGTGACATTAGAACTCAGCACGCGATGCACTATTTAAATAATCTCAATGTCATTATCTTTCATCAAGCAAACTACATTAACTCTAATTTCAAGCACTACACAAGTGCCTGAACATGAAGATGAACTAAAACAATGAGTTAGAGTTTATACATTGAAGGAAAAAAACCTATGCTTTGTGACAGAATTGAATACAGAAAAATGGTTTAGACTAGAGCCAGTTATATCTGTCAGGTCCTCCAATGCCTCAGGAGTCTGCCAAAATCCATCCAAATGTAGATACCAAGTTTGATAAAGCATGCCTTCAGCAAAAAGATCTATGGTTTTTAAGAGTTGCCATGACTGCTTAGCAGCAATCTGCATATGTGATGATGTGATCTGACAGTCAGGGTATATCAAATTATGCTTTTAATCAGATGACTTGATCAAGTTTCCAGCTGATTGAGCCAGAGATTTGCTTTAAAAAAAACATTGATGGAAAATTTCTGATGGAGTGTGATCTACTAATGTGGGTTTATTCAGATTTTTAGCTTTTTGCTGCAGCATTAAGTTTTCGTTGTTGTAATTACCAAAATATTTCAGTATTCAGGATAAGGTCACAGATAGAGTTAAATAACATAGATTCTAGCACTTGAGAAGCTCCGATTCCCCGTGTTATGAACAAAATGAAATCATGCATAAGGAAATTTCTCCAACAAGAATACTGAAAAATCAATTGGCTAAAGAATGAATCTTAGCAGATTTCATTTGCTAAAGTATGTCTTTTTGACAACAGCTTCTGAAAATTACATTCATAATTGGGATCTACTGTCATAGAAGACAAATAACCACCTCGATCTAATTTTCAGCAATATGGTTATGATATATGAATATTGTGTCTTTCCTAACTCTTCTAATGTACAAACTGGACATGTTAGCTCTTTACAAAATTGAGAAAGGAATAGCCTCAGAACCTACTCAAACGAGAAGTAAGATTAATGAACACATCTTCACTACAGGGAATTGTGACTCCCCCCATTGGATGATCAAAGCCAAATTCTTCCTCAGCTTGACTGAGCAAGTCTTGAAATAAAGGTTGGCTCAAAAATGAAATGGGGATCACAAATCTCTTCTTTTGCTTCTCCCCAACATAAACAGCAAAATGGCCTTTCGGGACATCTCCAGCTGTAGAAGACTTCTTGATTATACGAGGCATACGGATTGCCATGGTCGTTAAATGCAGTATTGATGAACAAATAAGGATTGGAAGAACTAGTAAGGAGCTTGAAAGCAGAGAAAAGCTCTGTACGGTTTCAAGTATTGGTGAGAGCTGTTGTGGTAAACCTTTCTTGGTATGTGTTTATATAGGCCAATAACAAGTTGTGGAATTCTACTGATGTGCATTGAATAGGCATTGTGGGTACCAACTAAAGACAATAGCACCTGAGTATCACATGGTTTTGCGTTCTGATTCATTGTCATACTATTTATATATTGAGACTAGTCTAAAAGTAGAAGGTCCCACTGATGCTCACAACAAAGAACAAATGGAAATGTCATCTTCTTGAAAAATGATATTAAACCAACAAGTTGTGGTCAGAATTTCAACGATTGACCAATAAATACGAATCTATGAGGGCATATCCTAAGAATTTTAGACAAATTTGATCATCCATAGCGCTAAAACGATGGCTCATAAAATGGTGCTAAAGGGTACCAGTTAGCTGTCTTGTCTTACTCCAAGTGGTGCTGCAGTTGAGAAGTACTCATAAAATGGTCTAATTAGGATGATTATTATAGGAATTAATAGAGAATCGGATAAAGATGGAATATTCTCCAGTTTCATTTGTCGATAAGAAGGTCATAGCTCAAAGAAGAGAAACACAACCCTGTGTACTTCAGTACTTGTGTGGACCTCAGCAACCAGTTACGAAAATATATGCAAAGCGCGTCTCCATTTACTTAAGAAGAGTAAGAGAATTACATGTCAACCTTCTTTTAAAATTTCACTGGTGAAGAGGCATTTGTTGCACTATTGATTGGCAATAGCACAAGAACTCAAAAAGTATCACATGGCGTTGCTGTCCAACTCATTCTCAAGAATTTATTGTTTTAGGCCATTGTGCCTGAAGATGAAGAGGCACCACTATTTTTCATGACAAGATAGAGACCACAGGATCTTTAGAAATCAAATTGATAACAATTGGTGATTGTCTTGTAATGATTCAAGTCTGGACCACTTGGTCAGAGATGTCTTGCTATTCATAACAATGGCAGTTCCAACTGGTATGTCTAAGTCATAGTTAGAATTGTACAACAGTACAATTAGAGGTAAATTTACTGAAATATCTGTCAACTTGTTTGTTTGGTCCCTCATGCGTAGTCGTTATCTTCCAGATTAGAATAATCCAAATTATTTCAACATTTTTTGAGAAATGTTTCCAAATGATAGAGAACAGTGATGTTTACTGACTATCATTTTATTGAAATGGCAGTGACCATAAGATCATCGATTATGTGTTATGCCACTTTAGAAGATCGACTAGATTCTAGCTCATTCTGATTAGCAAAACCATAAGAGTTGAACAAAAATTTTCTATTGCAATGAATTCATTACATCAATATATGGACTTTAATGGAACCATAGAAGTGAAAAGATTCATTATTATGTTATTAATAAGACATGGAGAGAATAACTTGTCTATTATTCAAAGAGAACAATGATATAAATACATGAAGGGACAAACTAATTAAGGTAACTAAATAAGCTAACTATGGTAACTAAATATTCAAATCCCTAAC
>JAOTQR010000001.1:36701713-36724030 GCA_025774065.1 Solanum ossicruentum | reverse complement strand
CTGTCATGTGATTTGTTGCACCTGAATCAATCACCCATTTATTTGAAGACGTCATAAGGCATGTCTTATCTGACTCCTTAAAAACATTAACAGTAATGGGTTCCTTCAATGTATTCTGATAAGAGGTTTTAGCAAATTATTTTGCTGAAACCAAAATCATCTTCCCAAACTCATAAATAGAGCAATCCATAGAAAATCAAAATATCCCAAAATAATGTTTAGATGGCTGCAATACCCAGCAGTTCACAGAGTAATAAGAAACTAAAAGATGAATAGCTAAAGGTTCTGGACAGAGAACCAATTAAGCTTCAGAAAGGGGATTTGAACCAACAACAACCGAAATTCGAGAATTTCAAAATAATGAAGTCGTCGGAACGCCAGGCCGCAGTGGAATCTAAATTCCAGTGATCGAGAAAAAACTAGTAGAGATAGGCTTAAAATATACAGCAACTCTGTTAATTTCCAAAAAGGAACTGACTGGAAAGAGATTGTATTGTGAACAACCAACCTAGAAAGAGAGAACTTGACCTCTGAGATAGAAACTGACTCTAAAGTTGTGAGGGAGATAACTCACCTCAAAAAGGCAATAATGGCTCTGATACCATATTATTTATAAGACATGAAGAGAATAATTTATCTATTATTCAAAGAAAACAATGATATACATGGAGGGACAAGCTAACTAACGTAACTATATAAACTATGGTAACTAAATCTTCAAATCTCTAACAATCAACTATATGATCTATTAAATCCCTATTCTATCTAAGTACATCATTATATAGATTTTGTAACACTTCAATTTTGTTTTTGTTGAAGTAGAAAAATGTCTTTAGTCAAAATACGAAGGAATGCCATCCATTTGTTATGTTCTACCTAGAGTATTTTCTAACTCCGAACTGTACAAAGTGGAGACCCTGCATTGCAGCCATACAAAATTGAGCAAACATCGGAGATGTCCTTCTCACTTCCCCAAACGAGATGTGAGATCAATAAAAAAGCCCTCACTGCACGGAATTGTCACACCACCCATTGGATGATTGAAGCCAAATTCTTCCTCAACTTGACTAAGCAAGTCTTGAAATAATGGTTCGCTCAAGAATGATAGGGGACTACAAATCTTTTCTTCTGTGTCTCCCCGACATAGACAGCAAAGTGACCCTTGGGAACATCTCTAGTTGTGGAAGACTTCTTGATCATACGAAGAATAGCCATAATCTTTTAGTTATAGATGAGAAAAGAAAGAATTACTAAAGAACTCAGAAAGAGAAAAAGCTTTGAACACTTTCAAGTGTGTTGAGAGCTGTGGTGGTAGACACCTCCTTGAATATGTTTATATAGGCCAGAAGAAGACAATGTCCCTGAAGTATCACATGCTTTTGTACTATTGTTCAAGTACAATAGGGCCTACCTTATTTGAAACTTGGACAAGGCATTACTCATTGTAGAATATTTAAGAAGAGATGATCTGGGGTGTAGTGGACCACTTGGATAAAAACATAACCCTGGGCATATATTGCTGGTAGATTCATAATAAGCATCACACCAGGAGACATAAAATTTTATGAATTACTATCTCGAAACAGGTGCTTCTTAGCTGAGGTCTATAGCTTGATCCAAAATATATGGGACGATATATCATTAATCATTGTAGCCCTAAATGGTTGAAAAGAAGTTTTATGTGGAGATTTGGGAAATGGTACTAAGATTGTAAATTGTACTTCTGATACATCCCATCATCACAGAGTCCTACTAATTAATTGTTTGTGTGTGTATATAGAAGGCCACTCAAAGACTACCTAATCAGCTGTTGTTGAGAAGCATTTCAGATCATAATGGTGAAGAAAGAGGATGGTTTTGTTGAAAAGAATATGGAATATTATCAAAACTTACCGATACAACAAAGGAAAGTGGGATGTTTCAGTTGTTTCCTAACTCAGTCCTGAAGTTAATCCAGAATATTTGGTTATTCTTATATCATCTATTAAGAACATTACTATTCTTTGTCGAAAGAAATTAATATATACGTGGAGATTTAGGAGCTCTTTCTTAAGTTATAACAAACAAAATATCTGAAGTTTGGAATACTTAAAAGAATCAATATATGATGCACTGACTTCCAAATTCAGCTAGTTACAGAAATCCAAGTATGAGGTACACTTTGGAGAACAAAACTTATATGGAAAAGATACATTTTTTTTTTGAAGTGTGTTAAACACATGAAGTTATGGATTTGGATTCAATAACTTGCAAACAAACAACATTAGTTTTAGAAATAAGTTGACTTAAATAAAAAAAATAAATTTAGTCCTCATATCATAAGTCCTCTAATCTGATGATTAAATCGACTTATCAGACCAGAATTATCCTAATTAGTTACTCAGCTGATAGAGAGAACTTCTGATAAATCAAGCTAGTGATTTGTTTTTCAAAGAGAAGAGAACATTAATGTTCGATGGAGTGTGATCTATTTAATGTTCCTTAGATGTTTTGAGATTTTTGATGCAGATATAGAGTTCTCTTTGTTGTATTGACAAAACTAATAAGACTTCAGAAGCTCCATGTCTCATGCTATGGAGAAAATGGTGTTATGTAACAAACTTTACGATCAAACCCAATTGGATAAAGAATGTATGTGAAAAGATTTCATTTGATTGGATCTACTGTTGCATCTGACAGTAATTCCCTGTAACTAATTTTCTATGATGTGTCTTTCCTAACTCTTCTAATGTACAAACTGGAAATCAAAGTTAGTTCTTTACAAAGTTGTTGAAAAGAAAAGCCTCAGATCCTACTCAGGCGAGAAGTAAGATGATAGAACACATCCTCGCTACAGGGAATTGTGACACCACCCATTGGATGATCAAAGCCAAATTCTTCCTCCGCTTGAGTAAGCAAGTCTTGAAATAAAGGTTGTCTCAAGAATGATATGGGGATTATAAATCCTTCTCCCCAACATAAACAGCAAACTGGCCTTTCGGAACGTCTCCACTTTTAGAAGACTTCTTGATTATGCGAGGCATACGAATAGCGATGGTGGTTTAGTTCAATATAAATGATCAAATAAGGAAGGAAAGAACTTGTAAGGAATTTGAAAAGAGGAAACCTTTGTTATGATTTGAAGTTTTGGTGAGAAAGTTGTTATGGTAAACCTTTCTTTGTATGTGATTATATAGTCCAACAATAAGTTGTAGAATCCTACTGATATGCATTAGACAGGCATTATGTGGGCACTAGCTAAAGAATACTTGAGTTTTGTTGCAGCACTGTTTAGAGACAATAGCACATGGTATAACACATGGTTATGCCTTCCAACTAATTATCAGACTTGAAACTATGCCTAAAAGCAGAATGTCCCACTGACATTCACAACAAACAACAGATGGAAACCTCATCTTCTTGAAAATGGTAAGTGTTAGGGACCACATGGAGAAATTTCTTGATGTTGAAATAAGTAGTTTTAGTCATCATTTCAATGATAGATAATAAAAAAACAAATTTGATCGTCCATAACACTAAAGCAATGGCCCAGGATGCAAGTTGGTGCTGCAGTTGAAGACTTGTACAGTGACTATAACATGGTCCAATTAGTATCATTATTATTTGAATACTAGAGATTAGGATAAGTTGGAATATTTTTCAGGTTCCATTTATCGATAAGGTGGTCCTAAGTCGTGCAATGTTTCTGGTCAAAGAAGAGCATTACCAACCAGTGTCTAATTGTGTTGTTCCACTTCTGGGCATGTGTGGACTCAGCCTGAAGAATATAGAAGATTATCTCTAATCCACAAGAATAACACGCTGTGCTGACTTAAATTTGTCAAGAAAATCAGTTGACTCAGTGCTCCTTGAATTGTTTAGTTTATATTAGGAGGATAATGAGTAGCACTTTTTTCTAATGGCAATCTACATATATTCCAATAAGGCCAGCATTATGGTCCTGTATGGGCTAGTTTACTAAGACAGGGTATTTTTTTTTGTGTGTTAGATCGTAGATAGGTCATCTAGCCTTAAAGTCATGCGTTCATGTGAATTCAATTATTTTTGTCCGCCCCAATCCCCAATTATGATATTCTTTGATTTACTTAGCAAATGATGTCAAAATGAGATTTTAATTACTGTAAGTTTTCTAACTTATGGGTGCTGTTTCCATGGATTTCACTTTTTGAAATCCAGACTGTTCATGTAAGGGCTAGGTTTGAGTTGACCAAGAGTGTCACTTAACCCCAAGGTGTCTAAAAATTATGATCCAGTTAATGATGAATTTGAATAGATTTAGGACATTAGATCTAGTTTGGATGAATTTTGGCTATTCCAAATAAAGTCTTGCCTACCGTAGATCAGGCAACGTAGATTATTTGCTTTTCATAAAGAGCATATGATTTGTATGCATTTAACCTTTTAGCTTGTGAGAGTGGGCAAGCATGATTTAAACTAGTAGTTTCCAAATGTGTACGGAATGACCTTACAAGTGTTCAGGCGCAATTTCGCTTAGTTAAGAAACATGCAGCAGATGCAAAGTTTGATGTGGTATCTATGGAGTATTTCTCCACTTTATCATATCTTCAGATAAACATATACTGTTCTTTCGATTGGTATGTCAGAAATTATTTACATGAATAACCATTAATTGAAAGATAAGGAGAAAATTACAATAACTTCAATATCTTTGACCAAATGTCCAAAGGTAATTCATCTCTTTGACGAGAATAACAATCAGAAGTTGCAAGTATAAGTACTAATCTACCTAGTCAGAGGCAATATCCTCGTTCTAACATCAACTACTGTTTTCTTCAACTCATAGACTTTACAGACTGCAAATCCTGCTTTACTTTTCTATAAAATTGTGAAAGCAAGTTTCCATTTTAGTTCCTCAAACGAGAAGTAAGGTTAATGAACACATTCTCCCCGCAAGGTATTGTGAGACCACCCATTGGATGATTGAAACCAAATTCTTCCTCAGCTTGACTGAGCAAGTCTTGAAATAAAGGTTGGCTCAAGAATGATATAGGGATTACAAATCTCTTCTTCTGCTCCTCCCCAACATACACAGCACAGTGGCCTTTCGGAACATCTTTAGCTGTAGAAGACTTCTTGATCATACGAGGCATATGGATAGGCATGGTTGTTTAGTTCAATATAATAAGCAAATATGAAAGAAAGAACTTGTAAGGACTTTGAAAGCAGAGGAAAGCTTTGAATGTTTCAAAGTCTTGCTGAGAGGCTGAGAGCTGTGGTGGTTGAGGCTTCTTTTTATGTGTTTATATAGGCCAATGGCAAATTGATAAGTCCTCGGATATGCATTGAATGTGCATTTTATGTAGGCTCAGTTAAAGACACTTGTGTAGTTGAGTTTTTGTGAGGAACTGTTTAGAGACAATAGCACATGAATTATGCCTTCCAACTTATTATCAAACTATTTAGACTTTGAAACTATGTCTAAAGGCAGAAGGCCCCATTGCTTTTCACAAAAAAAGAACAGATTCATGAAATCTCGTTCTCTTGATGTTGATTCAACAAAAGCGTAGTCACCATTCCACTGATTGATCATAAAACACGAATCTATGTGAGTATCTCCTGAATATTTTAGATAAAATCTGATCATACATAGTGCTAAAGCTGGGCCGGCTCATGATGGATGTTGATTCAAGTAGTGCTGCAGTTGAATGATCAAATTGGGATGATTTAATAATGGTGAACTCGATACGGCTAGAATCTTCCTCCAGTTTCAGTAGTCAATAAGAAGGTTGTGATGCACTGGTACAAATTGTTATTAATCCAGATTGTAATGCCATTTCAGTATGTGAGTTTTAATTCCATTTAATTGAATTAGGCGAGTGGCAAGTAGTCAGTTGGTTAGCCAGTTCCAGCTTTCTGTTAAATCTGTTAAGTGGTTAATGTGCTTTCCGGAAAGTAGCTACCAACTGATTTTCCCTCCTGAAATCTGCATCTTCTGAAGTCAGTATAAATCATTGTAATAATGAGTTGACGATGAACAGCACTTCTTTAATTGGAATCTAAATTCCGATACCAAACTTAACATTGTGTATTTATGGGCAGTCAGCATTAAGGCCTGTGCGGCCTAGACACCAAAGACCAATTATTCTTGATTTTCCATAAATATTGCAATTGGTAAGTCACACCTAGTAAATCGGAAAAAGTTAAAAATCTTATGATGCTGCTCCTGGCCAGTTCCTAAGCTGAGTCATAATGCTAAACTCTGATCTCAGGTCATATATAGCATGTCAATAGGATTTTTCCATTTAGTCACTTGGATGCGTTCTTATAGTATCTCTCAATCAATTGCGCAGATGCACTTAACTAGAGAAAGTTAGCGAAGAAAAAGTAGGAGTAGTGACACTTCTCTTCTTAAATTTTATAAGCACAGAGTGCTGAAGTTTCAATTCTCTTTAAGTTTAAAAAGTTCAAATTTGTCTCAAAGAGTTCTAAAATGCCTGCTGTAGGAACAAGCGTCAAACCACTTCCATGAATTACTTAGTTAGTGTTGCCTTACGTGGAAATGCAGCACAATTCTCTACGTTAATCAATATCTCAGATGTTACAAGAAGTTGCAAAATTGCTGAAATACTAACTTTGTAAGAGTAAGAGTGGTTCATAAATGGCGTAATCAGAACAAGACTGTTCCTCATTTTGACTTAACAAGTCTTTAAACTAAATATGGAATGATAAGGAGAAAATTGCCAATGCTAACTGAAAGAAACCATCAGTTGAAGATAATTATCTTCCCATTTTAACAATCAGGCCTTGTGAATATAAGTGCACTAATCTACCTAGTCAGAGACACCATCTCTCGATCTAACATCAACTACTGTTTTCTCTAACTTCTAAACTTTGCATTGTCCGAATTTTGCTCAAGTATAAAATTGTGAAAGCAAGTTTCCGTTTCAGTTCCTCAAACGAGAAGTAAGGTTAATGAAGACATCCTCTCTGCAGGGTATTGTTAGACCGCCCATTGGATGATCGAAACCAAATTCTTCCTCAGCTTGACTAAGCAAGTCTTGAAACAAAGGTTGGCTCAAGAATGATATAGGGATTACAAATCTCTTCTTCTGCTCCTCCCCAACATACACAGCACAATGGCCCTTCGGAACATCTTTAGCTGTAAAAGACTTCTTGATTATATGAGGCATGCGGATAGCCATGGTTGTTTAGTTCAATATAGATGAGCAAATAATGAAGGAAAGAACTTGTAAGGACTTTGAAAGCAGAGTAAAGCTTTGAATAGTTTAAAGTTTTGATGAGAGTTATGCTTCTTTATGTGTTTATATAGGCGAATGACAAGTTGTGGATTCCTTTTGATGTGTATTGAATTGCGTAGTTGAGTTTTGGCACGCACTGTTTAGAGACAATAGCACATGAAATGATCCATGAATATGCCTTCCAACTAATTATCAAACTATTTAGACTTGTGAAAACTGTCCAAAAGCAGAAGGCCCCAATGCTTTTCACAAAAAAAGAAGAGATTCATGTCCTCATTTTCTTGAAATAGTTTAGTTAGGGACCACCTGAAGCCATTTCTCGACTTTGAATCAACAAAGTGTAGTCAGTATCCCATCAAACACGTATATATATGGAGATCTCCTGAATATTTTCGACAAAATGTGATCATCCATAGTGCTATAAAGATGGCTCATGATGCATGTTTGGTTCTTGTCATAAAAAACTATTCTTATAGTTCATGTAGTGCTTCTGTTGAGTATATAACATGGTCAAGTTAGGATGATGATTATTATTGGATAAAGCTAGAATATTTCTCCAGTCGCATTAGTCAATAAGAAGGTCATCAACAAGCAAGTAGAAACTCATTTATGATAATGCACTGGTACAAATCCACAAGCTGACTTAAATTTCCAAGAACCGTTACATATTCAGTAGACAAAGGGCAGTGATTTTAACTATAAGAGAAAGTTCTAATGATCTCGAAGTAACTCAAAATACAGGCATTTGTGGGTTCAGTGCAAGAAATGTTATGGATTACCTTATGAGAAATTCTTCAATGAAAAAATGTGGATATCATTTGAAAATGAATATTTTGGATAGAATTAAACTTTTGATTGATCCAATCCTATGGATAAAAACATGGTCTCTCTGAATCCCATTAAATTTTGTATATCTAATAATAAGTTGATATTGAGCAGCACTTCTGTATCCCACTGAATAATGAGTTGACATTGAGCAGCACTTCTGGATCCCATTGAATTTCATGAATTGAAAAATGACATTGAGCAGCATTTCTCTAATAGAAATCTAATTTGCTATACCAAACTAAACAGTCCAACATAGGCGCTTTAGGTGTGTGTTGACTATGGGCTCTCGCTTCATGTAATGTCCTAAGTGTGATAGAGCCATAGAGGTAGTATGGCGATTGGCCTCAGAGCTAACGGTGATCCCTCCAAATTGATTCAATATTATGTATTTCAGCAAAAGAGTTCATCACTATCTTGATTTTTCCATAAAACAACAAATTGAGATCAGAAAAGAAAGAATTTTTCTTAGCAATGGGAAAGTTAATTATTAGTATTTTCTAATAAGTAGTAATTCCTAATACAAACAACAACATACCCAGTAAAATCCCACAAGTGGGGTTTGGGGAGGGTAGAATGTACGCAGACCTTACCACTACCATAGAAGTAGAGAGGCTGTTTCCTGGAATAAGTAGTAATTCCTAATGCATATCCAAATGTTTAGTACTGTTGAAAAGACAACAACACATGAAATACAACATGGTTTGCTTTTCCAATTCATTAATTGACAAAGTACTTAGTCCATATAATACTACTTGAACAAAAACAGCAGGTCCTACTACTTTTCTCATAACCAAAAGCAAGAGGACCCCTTTTAATTTTGACTAGAAGCACTATGAATGGATGAAAAATGACAACTTGGCCTGGATCAATGGATAAGTGATACTACTATAACTTGGGCCCTTATTCTTGATCAAAGATGTAATTGTAGGCATCTAAACATGATAATTAGTTATGTTAAGTTCAATGATTCAACTAAACCTGGTACCTCTGAAGAAATGTCTTTAAACTTTGTACAATAGATTAAAGAAGTCATATATGTTCACGTGATTTGACCCATGAAAAAGAATCATGTCCACGAGGCGGACTTGTCACAAGATATAATTAAGTGAATCAAATTACTGACGTGGCCATGAATGGTGAAAAGTTGTATTAGTACCATTGGTTATTTTTCAGAAACCAAAGTTGTTGAAAATTTGGACTACTGGTTTGCAATCTGCACACACATTTCAACAACCAGTATGAAAGATTTGTTAATTAATAATAATGGTTTTGACTTGCTCAATTTCTTTAATAACAATTAATATGTGTCGACATAAATTGGATTGACTTATCAAGTGCTGATAATGGTCTGACTTTTAATACTAATAACACGTTTTGCCATAAATGGATGATGATAGTGATATAACTTTATAGTAAATGGAAATGATAAGGATAGAAACTAAGTACAACAAATTCTGAGCATTTATTGCTCCAAATTTTGTCCCATCGAGTTTACACCAAACCTACATGATAGAACCCAGAGTGTTTCAAAAATAATCTTTCTATTTTTTTGAGATAATAATAAAATTTACATGAACTATTTTTTTCAAATCCTATCTATGAAATTACACAAAATATATTACGGGGGAAGTTGAGCCATAAGAAAAACTACATTTTTTAACCATTGAGGCATTTATTTCAATTTCAGCAACTAGTAAGTCTTGAAAAGAGTAACAAAATATAATTCTTGATAAGGGAACCCAAGCGAAGAAAAAAAAAAAAAAAGAGCACTATTTTCAAGAATCTGAATTATGATCCACTAACTTTTTCTGGTAAACTGGCAAAAGTTGATTTATTAAACAATGCCAAGTCCAGGTTCAATGCCTCTACAATATAGGAAAATGAGCTTATCCTCACATAATCGATAAACACTTTTTTTCTTTTTTTGTATCAATAAACAACAGTACTGGAAGTGCAGTTAGTAAGTGTTTGTCAAAAGTCAATTACAGATATTGTTTGCCAAAAGTCAGTATTATGAGATATACGTTAAATATATTTTATGATACACTCAGAATTAAATATAATTTGGCTATATATAAAATATATACTTATTATACATGTATATGGCTATTTCTAGGTTATTAATTTGGCTGTGTGGCCTTGCATTGAAACTGTTTCTATATTTGATTTACTAATTATGCGCTTAACATATTCCCTAAAAGCACATAGGAGGTCTGAAAATTACATTATGTATTCAAGATCAAATATATACACATAAAAGCTGCCTCTGCCACCATAATGGTGAAACCTCTACATGCTCTCGCACCATGTTGACAGAGGTGGGTTCAGAATTTTAGATCTATGAGTTCAACTGTTAAGCTAAAGTTCTTACCACTAGGTTCGTTATATTTTAGAATTATGAGTCTATATCTACTATTTTGTGGAAATTTAGTGGATTTTACATATAAATATATACTCTACATACAAAGTATTGAGGTTAAGTTAATTCCAATGAACTCATTGTTCAAAAGTTCAATATATGATCAACAAAAATCAACATGTCACATTTTTCAAATAATGTAAGATTTTTATTAATGTTGTACCCTAAAGTGGTAGGACATGATGTCCTGAAATAGATTAGGCAAAACCATGTGATCTCTTACCAATTTCTTCACCTGATATGTTGGCCAACTTCACACATTAATCTTCTTTAATTTATTGCCAATTTGAGGGTTAAAAATGCTTGTATATATAGTCTAGTTTTCCCATCTTCCATTTCAAACACACCAAGTCAAATACATTTCACTAGTAGTAATTTTAAAAATGGGAAGAGGTTTAGTTGGAATATCACATGCCAAAGAGAAGCTTAGAAGAACAATTTCACCAAGAAATGGAAGCATTTCATCTAGTACAAATGATGTACCAAAGGGGCATTTTGCAGTTTATGTTGGTGAAACATATAAGAGATTTGTCGTTCCAATTTCTTACTTGAATCATCCTTTATTTCAAGATTTGTTGCATTGGGCTGAAGAAGAATTTGGGTACAATCATCCTATGGGAGGTATTACAATTCCATGTAGTCAAGATTACTTCATTAGTCTCATTTCTTTACTAAAGTCCTCATAGACTTCAAAAAATAAGTCCAATCATCCCATACAACAACAACATTACCCCATTGACTCAAAGGCTCCCGTCCATTACGGAATAAGGAAATGCACGCATCCTGACCCCTATGTTTAAAACATAGATCAACTGTTTCCGGATCCAATCATCCCATAGTCTTAGTGATTTTTCTTTTTCTTTTTTCCCCTTTTTTTTGTTATACCATTCGGTATCTACAATTCACTGCTCCAACTGATTTGGATTTACGTAGAGTCCTATAAGGAATTTCTTTGTTCCTAAGGCCCAAATGTGAGAGCTTGATTAAGTCGGCCTCGATCTATTCAATTTTCAAAGTTCCCAATGTAATATGTATATTGAATCTTCAAATACTAATGGAAAATTATACTCCTTCCGTCTCAAATTAATTAAATTCTTGATGCTTGTTTTAATATTCAAAATAGTTGAATTGTTCAAAGTTGAAGAAGAATGTTTGAAAATTTTAATATAGTTACCCTTTCATTTATTAAAGTTTTATATTTTTTATGAGATAAATTACACAATATATTTATGATTTCACAAAGAATAATAGTGAAAAGTGTGGTATAAATTTTTTCTTTGAATATTTTTTTTAATATGTATATATTATTTCACAAACACAATTAATATGAAACAGAGAAAGTATTGTCGAAAAGTTAAAGAAGAAAATTAAAAAAACAACTAGCTAGCCATGTTAGGTGCACTGACAACCAAAAGAACAGATTAAATAACTGCATCATTAACTATGGCACCTCCAAATGATTACTGACAAATTTATGGGAAAAGATTTGATAATATAATTTGTAATTTGTAAATAATGATTAGTGGCAGAATGAGATATCATAAGTATCCATTTTTTGGTTGCAAACATAAACAAATAGACAAATTCAAAGCTTTGGACTTTGGACTAATTATGGCAACCCAAATTAGTCATGGATCGTTTAAATTAGAATATTATAGAAATATTAATGAGCTAAATTATCGTAATCGATATATATACCTTAGTTTTGAAATGTCAGGAATCCAAGATAGTTCTTTCGTCCATTTTTATTTGTTAATTTTAAATTTTGTATGTCTTTTACGAAATAATGGAGTCACTAATATGAGTAGTTTAGGATAATACTCATATTAATTGATTTTTAATTTTCATGTCTTAAAAGATAATTTAAAAAATAAGTAATTATTGTTGATGATAAAATTATTTTATCATTAAGTAATTGCATAAATTATTATTAGTCAATGTTTTCAAATATAATTAATGAGGATATAGCTCATAGTAAAGGCACAACTTCAATCCCTCTCTCAACACCTGCCTCATGAAGCTATAGCTCGTAACAAAGGCGCAATTTTATTTTTTAACCAAGTCCACTATACGAGCGTCATGTTCGATCATGACTTCGAGCTGAGACATCCTAGCCCCTAATTCATTGGTCTTGTCATACGCAGGATGTTGACATTACCCAATAGAGATATTCCTACATCCATAGCGCTTTTTTGCAAAGAACGATTTATTAATTACTTTTTCATTACCCTTCTCTACCATGTCTTTTTTAAACAATATCTAGTTTTAAGAAAAGTTTCGGAAAAAGCAAAATGATATTATTCAAAAATTATCCCTTTTATGTCAATAGCTAATTTTTTAAAGAGGTATATCACACCCCAAAAAATTATTTATTTTAAAATGAAGAAAGTATAATTCTATAGAGTAAATTTTTACTAAATAATTCTATAAGAAAATCGAATATCAAGTCAATAAAAGTTAAATAAAAAGAAATTGAGGAGTTTAATACATATATATTATGTTGACTATATTAACTTTTGTTGAAGATATATATAAAATTCAAACAATAAACATTCAAGAAGCTATAGCATTTAAAAGAAATTTATCACTAAATGACGACGTGATTGTGTATATAAATATGACACTTAATTAATCATATATAACAGCCAGCACGAAGCAGAATGTACCAGGAACTTTGGGTGCAATAGAACTTGGCCCAAAATATATTTCAAAAATAACTTATACGATTCAAGAAAACATATCATTTAATGTATCGTCTTGATCTAATTATACGATTAATTTCATGACTCAAATTTATATTATATTCATTCATATTATTAAATTTTTAATTTTTTATAATATCAATATTATTTCTTTTGGCACAAAATAATATAATTAAAAGTACTTTTCAAAAATATTACTTTACACCATCAGAGTGTACAGAAGATAAACAAAGAATTATTTAACAATTTCAAAGCTTGTTATTCAAGATTAAATAAGAAAATAACTAGCTGGGATTCTATAAAGCGGTACGCGGTATGAACTAAATAAAAAAAGAAAAACTATGGGCTATCACCATAAAATATTTCATTCAAAAATATTTGTTGTTAATTATTTCATTCAAAAGTATTCACACTGCAACAAGTTGGGGTGCCAATTGATAAATTTATGAGATCACTGCTACTGTCATAGTAATAATGCATGGAAGAAAAAAAAAAAGAACCATCCACCGTCGAGCTTTCTGAAGGTCCCACATATTAAATTAATATTTTATTATCAATTTATAAACAACCAATAGAATTCAATCTCTTATATAAACAAAAACTTACATATTCACCAATCATATTCAAAACATTTAACAAGCTTAACTTCTTCTTCTTCTTCTCCTCCTCCTCCTCTTCCTCGTCCAGATTGAAAGATAAGAAGCAAGTCCAAGTAGACGAAATTTGAAATCTTACTCATACATATTCGTTTTCTTTTTCCTTCTTTTTTGAGAAAATTAATTAATTGACGATGGGGATTATAGGTATAAGATCAATGATTCGACAAGCTAAGTATAATGTTCTTGTTCGAACAAAAAAAGAGATACCAAAAGGGCATATAGCAGTGTATGTTGGAGAGAGGTCTTACAAGAAACATAGGAAGTTTGTGGTTCCAATATCATATTTGGAACATCCATTATTTCAAGAATTGTTGAGGAAAGCTGAGGATGAATATGGATTTGATCATCCAATGGGTGGTCTTACTATTCCATGCAATGAAACTACATTTCTTACTATCATTTCTCATTTGAATCTCATCTCTAGATGTCAATGATATTCAAGAATGTTCTTGTACACGCTGAGCAGAGGCGGATTCAAGATTAAATGTTATTATTGTTGAACTCATTATATTTTTAAACTTATGAGTTCAAAATTTAATGTAATGACTTTTTTTTTCACAACCTATACTTATATACACATGCATTTAAGTTCAATGTAATAAATTACAGCTTCATGGAAATAAATATTCTTTCCAGGTTCCACCTTATGCATGTATACGTATGTTCACTATTTAAAATCACTATTTTTTAATCAAAAAATATTCAACGATTATTTTATAGATATTTTAATTAAATCGATAAGGAAAAAAAATACAATAGTGGTGTTATCATATACAAAAATAAAATAACTTTTTAGCATTTTATTGAGAATTTGTATCCCACCAATATGCATTTTTCCAAGCAAGTTCAGTGGAAAATAATGGGAATCATGTTTGATATATAACATAAATTTTTTATTTATTCGCGATGAAAAAACTTTATGTTTAGTGGTGATTGTTTTCAATTTCTACATTATTTACACTTCCATGCGCTAATTGTTTGTATTTTCTCATAAATCTCACCACACAAAACGATATTTTCTTTTTAATTACTACATCATAATACTTGCATTTCATTTCAATATTTTTACGAGCGTACTAATATTATTCATCTTTTCACGAAGATGCAAAATCGAAATTACTTTTCAATAAATTTAAGTAATATATATTAATAGTGTGATAAATTTTTTTTAAATAGTAAACTTAAATCTAATATACCTTCAAAGATCAACCAATTTTTTTCCTCTTCTCACATTGAGGAACCCTTATAAATCTATGGCACTTGAAAACTTGGTTACCAATAACAATAATCATCTAATTTGTTTTTACGCAATTTATAAGTCAGATTGATAATCTATGAATCAAAATGAGTAACCCGCTAAAAAATTTAAAAATACACTACTAATAAAACAAAAAATACATATTATTCATGTAAATAAGTTAAATCCATTGATTTGACACCTTGTATTCTCATTTATGTGATAAAAATTAAAAAATAGCTTCCACTTCTTTGGGACTAGTAATATTCTACGCTGCTTTGCATGGCTGGATTTTCATGTTTATTAAAAAGGGAATTTATTTCGCGGTGGAAAAGCAGTGTAGAAAAGGACATATTTAATTAATTTAATTCTAAAAAAATAATCCACTTTACAACGACGTTAATTAACGGCCTACTAATAGACTGGGAATAAGTGATTATGACATATCGGTGGGGGTTATTTATGCTAATGAATTTAGTTGTACGGAGGTTTATAAAATTAGTTGGACTTTGTCCACATCTAGAAATTCTTTCAATTATTGTTTTAATCTTAATTAATCATAATCAATTATTGTTAATTGTAAAGTTCTCAGTCTCTATGTCACGCTGATTCTTTTTAGATGGAAAATCGCTTTCGATGATGATAAGGCCACTTTTTTTTAAAAAAAAAATAAAAATCTGGATCTGTGTCACACATTCTTTGGTGTTGATAAATAAAGCACTGCTATATGAGTTGTTTTCGTATAATTATAGAGCTATTAAATTTTAGCTAGTCTTTGAACATGCATCATGAAGTCATGATCATCGATTAAATATATGATTTGAGATAATAATTTTAAATTTCAAGTTTTAGAAAAAAAAACGTGATTTAAAATTTTAACTCATGATTTTAGATTCTTTAAAATATAAAACTTGATTGATAAGTTTATATTTCGTAAGAAGAAAAATTTATTATTTTCAATTTTATTAAAGAAGCGATACGTTCGGCATGAACAAATTATTTGTATCATGTGAAAAATTATATTAGAAAATAACTAATTATTATAATTATTAATCAATATATTTAGAAATTTATAATCGCAAATATTTATTTATTAAAAAAAACACATAGATATATTCTTTCATTCTCTAGCACCAGAAGGTATATACCATATTCAAATATTGATTATATTCTTTTATTCCATCTTAATCGAAAATCTCAATGCTAATTCAAATTAATCAAAATCCCACGATAAGTATAATGGACATCGGAGAGAAAAATTTAAAAATCGGTCACAAGGTTATCGTGAATCCGAATTAGCAAGGGTAAGACCACATTTTGAATTAGCAATAATAAAGTAATTTCAAAACACAATAAACTATAATTACTACTTTCAAAACTAAACCAAAAAAGAAAAAAAAACAAAAGACGAAAGAAAAAGATAAATATTATATGTGCTTCGTATTTATTTCCTTGAGGCAACTACTTCACAGAAACAGCAATGTGGAATAATTAACAATATGTTACGTACATTAATTAATTTAAAATTTTAAAATATGAACGCGGAGAATTAGTTGTTCAAACAGTACATATAGATATATACTGGCACTATATTATTGGACGTCCATATAATAATCCATTTAGTTGGTTTATTAATTATTTTTTGCTCAAATTTTATAATTATAAGTACAAAATTTATTTTATTGACATTTGGGAATTCTTTTTTCTTTCCTTTCACTCCTTTCTGTTACAAGTCATAAACTTGATTAGGTTTGGACGTACAATTACAACTTTATGGTCAATACAACAAAAATATATTATTCAATCACCTCTCTTGACCATATAGCATCCATTTAACAATTTAATATATATAGGACAAAATTTGTGGGCAATATATTACATTATTAAGTATTATTCATGCAAGTTAATAGTTCAAGTTAATTTTATATCTCATTCTCTGCACAGTATAAGAAAGACTTAATTATAATTATAATTTTATATCTCGATATATATAACTTAATTATAATTCTCCTTTCAAAAATAATTTAATAGGCTGGAGGCAGAAAGAGTTCCTACATGCATATATTATAATAAAAGAAAGAGTAACATTTAGACAATGACTTTATAATTTAATATGAAGAATTTTCATATTGAGTATATTATACACAATTAAAGACACAAAAATTGTATAGGGGACCGGAAATGTTGTTTCATGTTTGGTCGTGTTTCAGACATGAACATTAATAGGGATGAAAAATATGTCCAAATTGGAAACAATGGCCAACTGACGGTGTTGTGTATTATGACCACCAACAAATTAAAGCAACCCAAATTCAAATATAAGTGGATATAAATGAACTTGATTAAGAAAAATTACACAGTAACTAACTTGTACACTTTTATTTGATAAGAAAGCCATTGAGCATGCTCTTTCAACGTAACCTATCATGACTGTAATTTTGTTACGTCTGCATATTCGTGTGATTATATATGTGCTGATATAGGTTGTTGAGTGTATATTTTCACCTTATCATAATTTTATCCAGCCTGATTATATGTAGCGAACATATACAATCTATGGTGATTGAATTGTATCCAACACGACTATATGTATTGATATAATGAAATTGAGTAAACGATACAACAGAACAAAAACAGTACATTAGTGTTGAAGAATAACAAAAGTCCAACGTTGATGGTTAATGAGGTGAGTGGACTCTTTATAACGCATTGACAATCCTTCCCCCCTTGAGCTAACTTTTGGGATGAGATTTAGACTCAAGCCCTAATTTTACATAGTATCAAAGCATGACTCATCTCACCCAATGTTGAGACCCTCCCAAAAAATTAAAAATTACCCACACACTAGCTGTTGAGCACTTGGTTTGAGGTGGAGACCCATCTCACCCAATGTTGAGCCCCCAAAAAAATTAATAAGCACCGGTCGTGAGATGAGTGTTGAAAAATAAAAAAAGTCTCACATTGATGGTTAATAAGATGGGTGGACTCCTTATAAGGCTTCAAATATCTTCCTTCCTTTGATTAGCTTTTGGAGATGAGAATTAGACCCAAGACCTAATTTTATAATTAGCCGCAAATGATAATCAGGTAAACTATAGTTATGATATTTAAAACACCAAAACAATAGTGTTTATGGAAGTTTCTCAATTAATTAACTTCACAGAATTAAACAGAATATGCAATAACTTCAAGTAAACAAGTGGGCTCCTTGATCAACTCTTGGATGAGAGTGATGACTTCATAGGGAATTGAATATTTCATTTTCTTCCCATACGACAAAAATGAGCAAAGACCATGTGAAGTAGGACCTCCCTTACACAGTCCACATTGGTGGCAACAACAAAGGCAGCTAATATAAATACAACACCTTTCCAGTTCCAAACAATTCAGCAAATTCTTCCAATTATATCCAACACCTAATTAAGTCCATTCATCTTACTTAGAACAACAAATCAATATTTTTTTTTAAAAAAAAAAAGTGATCATATCATATCATGGGCATTCGTTTGGTATCTATGCTTTCAACTATCAAGCAATTCAATAAATTGCAGTTTGTTGTTACTAGGAATCAAGTATCAGACGTTCCAAAAGGACATTTTGCAGTTTACGTAGGAGAAACAGAGAAGAAACGATACGTGGTTCCAATTGCATACTTAAATCAACCTTCGTTCCAAGAATTGCTAAGAAAATCAGAGGAAGAGTTTGGATTTGAACATCCAATGGGTGGTCTCACAATACCCTGCAATGAGGAAGCTTTTTTTCATGTCACTTCTCGATTGAGCAAAGCTTAATCAGTATATCATGTCTTCTATTTGTTTTTCGATACGTATCATGTTACGTGTTTAATTTTTTTCCTCTTGCCATGCAAGAGCTGTAAATTTTATGTTTACAGTACCGACTCATACATAATTTTGAGACAAGTACTGGAAAGGAAAACATTCAATCAAATATTTATTATTCTTCATTGACATTACGCATCACTTTATTAAGTTACCGTATGTTTGTTAGAGAAATTTACTCTAATTACCTTATAAGTAGCCTATCTAATTGGTTAAATATTTTTTAAAACATCAGTATATACAACTTAAACTTTTCTATGTTAAATGATCAAAGAGCAAGAGAGATTTTGTAACGTAGAGGCCAGAGGATGTTCTGTTTCGTTATCCACAAGGAATATTTTGCGGTTGAGAGGAGCTTTCGAGCAACGTTAATTAAAAATTATTTTACATGTTGCCCTAAGTGGCGCGAGCTTTGTGCACCGAGCTATATATTTTTGACCAATGAACATGGTTTAATTACTTAGACATTATTCTATGTTGGTCAAATGCGTACTTCCAACGTTAATAATGCTCAAAGATAAAATAAGAAAAATAGTGTTATTTATACATTGATTTTGATAAATAACATGTGTATTAAGAAACATTTATTTTTAGTAAAGACGACAGGTAAATAGAGATAGAGGGAATAGTAATTTATTCCAGGTATAGTGAGCCAGATGATTATGTTTATTTTGATGGAATTTCAATCATTTGCAATTAATTAATTATCAGGATCTGGGTCAGAGACTTGGAATAAAAGATGTCAAAGCACTTCTGTAGAACTACTGTTGGAGTAGTTGTCAAGAAATTTCTTTAAATACTTAATTTTTTTCTTTTTGCAGAATTAATAATAACAAGGAAATCTAATTATATATTGAGCAGCGTCAGCAGTGATTGGTGTAGATCTTAGACTAATAGATTTGAGGTTGTAATAATAGTATTAATTAGATTAAGTAAACCTACATAATGGCAAGTAATGCCAACTCTCAACGAATTTTTAGATTCCTTCACATTTGTTTGCAAATGTAAAGTCGTCTACCACCAAACGTTGCGGTGAAGCACTAAGTAATTCTTTGTTTTTGACCGAATCACGTTAAGTTATTGTGTCGCTTTTGATGTCTCTCATTTATTTTCATACTCATGATTTTTCAAAATTTACTTTTATTAGCTTCCGCATGCCGCCTTATTCCTGTCGATCTGAACAGATTAGTAGGGGTCCAAAGTGGATCAGACATCGGATGAATCTATTGGCACACAAGATAAAAGCTTATGATAAAATAAAAAATGCGCAACTTCTATTTCATTTCCTTGATCAGCACACAATAAATAACATGTTTCATAAATTCAGAAACATAAATACGCGGAGAATTAAATTATGTACAAAAGAATATGTGTACAGGTAGTTTAATTTTGGCCAAATTTAAGTAATTTATTATGAATATATTTCTCAGTCGTTATTTAATGAATCATTGGGTTGTTTGATCAAACTTATTATAGTACTGAATTTGTTCTCTTTCGCATGTATGAGCTATGTTATTTGGACTCTTTAAAATCAGCAGGTGTGTGTTAGAATCTCGTAGTATGGCATGCAGTACCTATTATGTTTGAAGCTATCATCAAATGAATAAAAATGCAAAGTGTCCTCGATTGATTTATTCTATTTTTAAGTTAAAATAATTTTCCAGCATTAAAGTGATTGGGTAAAGTTCAAAAATATTTTTTAGCACTCATATATTTTTAAGGTAAGTAAAAAATCATAAATTAGAAATACTGAGTTATGACATTTGACTTATAATCATGATCCAAAAGTCAATCCAAACATGCTCTAAATCTCCAACATCGAAATGATCTCACACTTCATTGTGGTATCAATTTAGATAGATATCTTAAACACAAATAACTTTCACATCATTATAGCTAGAAAAAAGTGGTTGAGTCATTAAGAAAAAGAGTCCAGTCATGTATACGAAGGTGTTTCATAAATATGATCAAAGAAATGAGATTATCACGAATACACACATTAATTATTTCCGTAACAACTTGATACTTAATACAATTCCCAATAATAAAAATGCATGGGAGAGTTGGTAAAACTATCACTCGTTTATTTTGATGCATGCAAGTTGCCACTAGTTGGGAACAGTTGACATTCAACAGGAAGAATACACAATTTGTTGTGCTGCCATATTTTTTGAAGTATCACGACCAAGACACACACACGTGGGCATGCAGTTATTTCCGCAGATAAGGCATGTACCAAAAAATATCTTTAGAGCATAATGACTTCACAACTTTTTGGAGCACCCCAAGGACAAGAAGGCAGTATGGGAGTTGCAAATGGATACTAAAGAGTCTTTGTGGTTTCAGATAATGTTTTGGGACAAACAATAATATATATGGATATGTCCAAAGTGGAAACAATGGGAGAACAGTGGTATGTGTTTAACCAGCTTATGCCCATCCCTCATCACCAAAATTCAGGAATAGATTACTACCAAGTCAAGTGGCTACATGGCAGCGCAGAAACTTCTTCGGATATTCAAAATTTAATAATACAATATATACGTATGAAAAATCATTATTGACCTATATATTTAATTTCATATAACTTTCTTATTCGACTAAGCATCTTTCACTACATGCATTTGGAAACTCTCCAAGTAATTGTTCTCATTACTTTGGCAACTTAAGTTATTCCAAAGTAGGTGGAAAAATCTAACTTATTTTCTTAGTAAAACACTCAAATATCTGTCCAAATTCAAACTAGTAATTAATAACTTGTAACAAGGAATAGTGGGCTACTTAGTCATCCAAAGGGAAATATTTTAGTTTGTTGATGAGCCATGTGAACTAGGGCCATTATCACATGGGACCAAGAACATACAATAGGACAGATGAGAAGTCACACTATAAATATATAGCCTTTTTCCAGTGCAAAATGGAGAACCAGAACAAGTCAGTAAAATCATCAAACACCTTCAGTGCATTATTCCACACAAACGATAATACTAACAACTATTTATCTCAACATCATGGGCATTCGTTTGCTATCTATGATTTCCGGGGTCAGGCAATTCCACAAAGCTGTTCCTCGAAATCAAATATCAGATGTACCAAAAGGACATTTTCCGGTTTACGTGGGAGAAACTGAAAAGAAGCGATACGTAGTTCCAATTGCATACCTGAATCATTCTTCCTTCCAGGAATTACTTCAGAAAGCAGAGGAAGAGTTTGGGTTTCAACATCCAATGGGCGGTCTCACAATACCCTGCAACGAGGATGCATTTTTTCACGTCACTTCTCGATTGAACAATTCCTTATAATATTGTGAAATTGAGAGATTATACTAGACCTTACTCTTTTCTCTTTCATTTAATTTTTTCCTCTTGCAATTTGCAATGCAAGAGCTGTAAATTTTTGTGTATTGCCTTTAC
>JAOTQR010000001.1:36671458-36698879 GCA_025774065.1 Solanum ossicruentum | reverse complement strand
GTACAGGTAATAGGTTTGGTCAATTTAAGCAATTTATTTTATTTGTTAATCGCTGCTTAATTAAATATTGGGTTGTTGTTCAAAGGTCCAAATTTATAGTACGGAACCTGTGTTTGTTCACACTTAATTAGTTCTTAATCATCTTTTTTATTTTCATTTTTTTTTCGTTGCAAATCACCCAAGTAGTATAGCTAGCTTAGATTATTATCTTTCAGAAATCATAGTTATATGGAGTATAAAATTAAAGCTCATATAGTATTTATATATGCTGAAGATATCATTAATTAAATGAATAAAAGTGTTATTTCTAATTATGTTTTTGAATGAGATGGTTTAACGCTACAATTCAAATATGGTATCAAATCGTGCGAATTAGCCTGTTAATTACCCATTAAATTGTGCTCATGCTAAACCCTGAATCTTAGTATATAAATACATTATCATGAGTGTAAAATGTATGCTTTTTCCCACGATAATATGACGGCTAGGGTTCGCTATCTAATCAAAAGATAGAAAAAAAATACTCTTCCATTTTCCAACGATATCTGACAAAGAAAGAATCGATCAAACTTGTGAGAATTTTCAACTATCAGTAACACACAAGTCATTATTGGTGCAGTAAAAACTACTGAAATAATAAATACTATTTTCATGCAAGTAGCCACTAGTTGAGAACGTAACATATATAATTAAATTGAAAATTCAGACGAAGAATACACAATTTGTTGTGCTGCCATATTATCAAGCCCAAGACATATACATGTGGGCATGCAGTTATTTCTGCAGAGGCTGCATGATAAGTAGGAATTATTTGCACCAAAAGTTATGTTTTAGATCATTAATGACTTCACAACTTTTTGGAGAAGTGGAAGATATGTATACTTCTAACTTCTAATCTACTTCAATTTAATTCAACAATGACAAGAAGGCAGTATGGGAGTTGCAAATGGATACTATAAAAGAATTAGAGAGCAACATAATTAATTGTTTGTTGGTTCGTTTCATCTTGGTCATATATTGACAAAAACAATATAGTACAAACAACAAAAATATACCCAGTAAAATCCCATAAGTGAGGTTTAGAAGGGTAGAATGTACGCAGACCTTATTACTACCATAGAAGTAGAGAGGTTGTTTCCTGGAAAACCTCATCTCAAAACCCGACAAAAACAATATAGTGTAGTGGATAAATTAGCTTCCACTAGTTTTTATGTTTTTGAGCCAAAGAATATACTTAATTGGCATCCACAATCACTATTGTTTGCACTTTCAGTCACTTTATTCTAGTCTTGGCAAGTTCCCGATGCCAACTATATATTTATCTTGCCATTCATATCACTTATCATAAATTATCTCATACACATACTGAATAATTTGTCCAAACATAATTAATCTCATGATAACTTACGTTCAATAAAACGACTTTACCTTAACTTGGAAAGAATACAATAATGGGTTGATCAATTAATTAAATTATTTGCTGAATATTTTATTCGTTGATGATCGAACTAACATGTGAAGTTGGCCCATTTCACATGACACCCATTAATTGTACACAAGTACAGCTGAGCTACGGTGGAACGCAATATTTTTATATACTTAATAGCCAGCAGATCAGCTACTATAAATATAAGCATTTCATAATGCTAAATCAGAACAAGAACAAGTCAGTCAAATCATCAAACATCTTAACTGCATTATATATATTTTCTCAACAAGTTCAATATTAATCACAATCCTATCAAACACCAGTTTATATATAAAAGTTACCTTCAGTATCAAGATCTAGTGATGGGTATCATTCGTTTACCATCTATGATTTCCGGTGTCAGACAATTCCACAAACTGAACTCAGTTGTTACTCGGAATCAAATATCAGACGTACCAAAAGGGCATTTTGCAGTTTACGTTGGAGAAATAGAGAAGAAGCGATATGTAGTTCCAATTGCATACCTGAATCATTCTTCGTTCCAGGAATTGCTTCAGAAAGCAGAGGAAGAATTTGGATTTCAACATTCAATGGGCGGCCTAACGATACCCTGCAATGAGGAGGCATTTTTTCAAGTCACTTCTCGATTGATGAACAGTTTATGATATGAAGATGCAGCATCATATTAGTGACAGAATATATTTAGAGCTTAATTAGTGTTCTCTTTCATTTATCTATTTTTCCTCTTGCAATGCAAGAGCTGTAAATTTTTGCCAATTGGAAAGGCAAAGCATCCAATCAATTTTTACTCATCTACTATACTATTTTACAAAATTTATAAAATCAAATGAATAATTTATTTATTTTATATCTATTTTTGACCTTAATTCAATAACATTCAATTTTCAAATAAGATGATATTGTAAAATTATTCTTTCTTGCAACTTCTTAATTTTCTTGCCAAATTAATATATAGACAATTATTATTGAAAGGATAGAGTATTTTAGTTGTTTTATATTAGCAACTCAATTTACCAGACAATTCAAATTGAGGATAAGAAGTTTTTTCTTTTTATCTGTTATAAATCCATTAGATATTCTTAGATGTTAATTATTGTGATTTATAATTTTTATATATTTTTCAAATATATAAATTTATTTGAAAAAATGTCTTTATGCTTCTATCTCTAAATTTATGATCAAAGTTTAAAATTTTAATTTTTAAAATTTTATGTATGAACATATAAATTAAAATAAATAGTGAAGTAAATAGTAAACATTCCTCACTTCTAACCTTAAGTTTGAATCAAACAAACAAAAATATCAGAGCTTTTAAGAGAGTTAGAGAAAAATAAAAAAGTACGTACTCCCCCTTTCCAAACCTATTTCAAAATAAGTGAATGTTTTAAATCTTTTTATTGCGTTTCAAAATGAATGGTGTTTTATATAATTAAGAAAACATTGATTTTTCTTTAAATTTTTATCTTATTTAAATAAAAGGAGTTCTAAAAACTATTAAAGAGCTACTTTTTTTTCCAAATTACTTATTTGATTAAGGATAAATTTTTTTAAAAAATCCATACGCCCATATTACTTGTCCACTTTTCTCTTCGCACGCTCCTTAAGAAATTATATATAAGAAGACTATTTTCATTAATTTATCCTTTAATTATTTTTGACATTACACTTTGTTTTTTTGAACTTGGTAACTTTGTATTTTTAACATTACACTTTGTTTATGTATTTTATTCATCAATACCAGTATCAACAATAGATGAACTTTCTTTGAACTTTATAATATTTAATATGCTTTCAAAAGAATTAATTCTAAGGGAAAAACGAAAAATTGGTTGATTCTATTTTTATTTTGTAAATTAACGAGTAATTTCGGATAAATACTTTTAGTTATATGAATAAGAAATATAGAACTAAGGGAGTACTTTTTTTTACTTATTAGAAGAGAGTAGTTTCCTTCAGAGGTGTGTTCAAGCCATGGTCAATATTCTACGGACACACAATAATGGCTAATGATAAAATCATAAATGTGCCTGAAAATTTTCTTTTCCTTTTGGCAACTTCTTCGTAGTAACTCAATGCCCAATAATTAATGTGTTTTTATCAATTTGAATAAAATCCAATATACGCGGAGAATTATATTATGTACGAAAAGAATATACTGACAGTAGTGAATTCGGTCAATTTATGCAATTTATTTTATTAATTGTTTAGTCGTTCGTTAATAAATTAAATCATTTGGTGGTTGGAATTTGTGTTTATTCACATTTAGGAATTCCTTTTTCGTCCATTCATTTCCTTTTATTGCAAGTAAACTTAATTAGATTATTTAGGGTTTTTTTTCTTTCACAAAGTCAACATAGAGAACGAAGCTCAACGTGGAAGCACTCATTTTTAAAGTTTAAAAAATACATTAGTTAAAGATTCAAACTTTTCAATAGATGATCACACCTTTTTTTACTAGAAGAACCCGCAATTGCTAACTTTTGGATATCCTGTGCAATAACTCGTAAAACCATACAAAAAAGGTAATGTTGAAGGCAAACCTCTTATTTTCGTTGGCAAGAAATTTTAAACTTGAGACCTCCAACATGAAAGTCCCAAGTCTAAACCGCTAGGACACCAAAAAGGATCATCGCACCTTTCAATATGGTATAAAGAAGATAGTTGTCATGGTTTCTTGTATTACACCATCATGAATAATAATTACACAATTGATCATAAAATAAAATACATGGAAGGAATATCACATGCATCGGTATATAAATAAACTTATTTTTGCTCTCTCTCTAATAATTTATAGTTTTTAAATAGAATTATTTCGTGTTTCATCATTTGAAATGCAGAGTAAAGATACTACTCCTTCTGTTCACCTTTACTTGTCACTATTTCGCGTTTCAGGGTCAATTTGACTAAACTTCACTAAATTAAAATAGCTAAATTTAATATTTAAAATTTAGATAGTTAAAACTATACGAAAAATGTTATAAGATGCAATTCCTCTCATATTAATATGATGAAAAAATATATCTCAAAATGTTGGTTAAAGTTCATGTAGTTTGAGCTCGATAAATGAAATAATGATAAAGCAACCACTAGTTCAATATTACCGAATTGGAAAATTGACCACCAAAAATAATGAGGAAAACATAATTTTCTATTGTGCCATATTACCTTCAAATTGTGAAGATATTAGACAATGACTTCCCAACTATGGAAAACAGAAAGATGACTTCTTGCAGTTTGGTGGAGAACCTCAACGGCAATAAGGCAGCATGGGAGTTGCATTTTGATAGAAAAGAATAACATGCATGTTAAACTGTCCAAAGTGAAAACAATGGGAGAATATATATTGGTATATACATTACCACTTTATGGCCATCCGTCATCAAAATACTATACTTGGAAGGAATATACGTATTAATAGTGGTGATCGATTGGGAATATATTGGAAATGTTAAGTAAATACTATGATCAAAAGACATGTGAAGGAGGGCCCTTTCCACATGGGAGTTGGGACCAATTATATACGTATTTCTCACTAGGACAACTGACCTTCAACACTATAAATAGAAACCTTAAATTTCCAAAGTTGAGAGCAAGAACAAGTCAGTCAAATCATAATCTCATCAAACAACCAGAATTAACTTGCCTTCAATATCAAAATCTAGCAATGGGTATTATTCATTTGCCATCCATTATTTCCAGTGTCAAGCAATTTCACAAACTACATTCTGTTCTCACCCGGAATCAAATTTTAAAAAATGTACCAAAAGGATATTTTGCAGTTTATGTGGGAGAAACAGAGGAGAAGAAACGATATGTGGTTCCAATTGCATACCTGAATCAAACTTCATTCCAGGAATTGCTTCAGAAAGCAGAGGAAGAGTTTGGGTTTCAACATCCAATGGGCGGTCTCACAATACCCTGCAATGAAGATGCATTTTTTTATGTCACTTCTCGATTGAACAATTCCTTATGATATGGATTACAGCATTCTACAGAAGTCTTCTTTCTTTTCTTTTGACTATTTTTTTTTTACCTCTTGTCATGCAAGAGCTGTAAATTGTAAATGTTCAAAGTTTTTCCTCTGGTTAACATTGTTCAGAGGATTGAAAAGGAAAATATACAATCAACTCTTTTTTACTATTATCTTCATTGTCCTCGAATATCTACTCCACCCGACTAGTTCTAGGTTTGAATGCCTGGAAACTCACTATCATATCAAAATTCTGGTTCTCTGTAGAGAAGTCCGTATTTTCTCAATCAACTTCATACAAAAATTATAATAGATCCAGATACACCTCGGTTAACACGAGTATATAAGTCATATTATATTGTTGAATAACAAGTCTTTCAAACTCATGTGCTTGAGAGTCCTGATAGATCAAAATCCAAATCAACTCCTTGCTGGTTGAAAGGAATTCCTATAGCTCCAACAAAGTAAAGTCTTAATACCTCAAACCTCAATAAATTGATATTTTAGAACAGACTATGAGTTCAACTTAACGCTGATTAGCATGGCTGGATGCTCTGTTTCTTTATCAAAAAGGAATAATAATTACTAGTATAGAGAAGGATATATACTATGTTAATAATTCCTAAATAATCTATAATATCGTTAATTATCTACTGACATACTGGAAATAATACATGGAACAGTGAGCTATTTTTGCGTGCTAATTCTTTGGAGTTACGTTCACACAGATCAACCTAAAAGGGTGATTTGGGAGAAGAATTGTGGACAAAAGTTGGTTTTGCATAAGACGGAAGTTTGAGTATCACATCATTATAAGAATATATATTCTCAAGTATCTTATGTGATAGACATGCCTAGCTAAGGCGTAAATAAATAAAAGGTTATTCTCTATAATAATTTAAACCTATAAATAAGATGATCACACATTTTATCATTTAAAATGATAAGAGTAAAAATATTAATCGTAATGGCAGAATAAAAATATAATTAGGGAGATCTCCTGCTTTTGAAAATGCAACTGCAAAAGAGAAAGTTATGAAAAGAGATGGAAAATTTTGAAAAGGACAACTTTGTTATGGAAACGAATTTCTTGAATTGCTTTGACTTGGGCTTTCTTGGATTGGTTACAAATGCCTAATGTCACCCAATTTGTACTTGTGCATCGGTGATTTTAGATATTAAAAATTTAAAATATTGTACCATCTTCTATAAATATCTTCCTCAAATATTTAATACTTCAAAATATCTATACTATTCCTAAGCACAGATATCAACAGTAACACTCAAACTTTCTAGTTTTTTTCTTAATATCTAGGATAGTTATTTTTTGAAAAGAATCACTTTAGATATTTTTCACAATACCTTTTTTTTACGCAAGTTGCCGCTGCCACTAGTTGGAAACCTAATTAAAGAATTCATAAAGATATTAGACAATGACTTCACAACTATGGAAAACAGAAAGATGACCTGACAAATTACTTGTACTTGTAAGGACTTGCAGTTTGGTGGAGAACCTCAACGACAATAAGGCGCATGGGAGTTGCAATTTGATAGAAAAGAATAACGTGGATAAATATGCATATCCAAAGTGGAAACAATGGGAGAATATATAGTGGTATATACATTACCACTGTATGGCCATCCGTCATCAAAATGCCATACTTGGAATGCATATTATAGGTGCTGATATATCGGGAATATGATAAAAGATATGTGAAGTAGGACCCTTTTCACATGGGAGCTGGGACCAATTATACAAGTAATTCTCACAAGGACAACTGACCTCGAACACTATAAATAGAAACCTTAAATTTCCAAACTTGAGAGCAAGAACAAGTCAGTCAAATCATAATCTCATCAAACACCAGAGTGAACTTACCTTTAATATCAAAAACTAGCGATGGGTATTATTCGTTTGCCATCAATTATTTCCAATGTGAAGACATTTTGCAAATTGCAAATCTCAAATCATGTACCAAAAGGACATTTTGCAGTTTATATAGGAGAAACAGAGAAGAAGAAGCGATATGTGGTTCCCATTGCATACCTGAATCATATTTCGTTCCAGGAATTGCTTCAGAAAGCAGAGGAAGAGTTTGGTTTTGAACATCCAATGGGTGGTCTAAGAATACCCTGCAATGAAGATGCATTTTTTCATGTCACTTCTCGAATGAACACTAGCTTATGATATGGATTGCAGCATGCTACACAAGCTTTCTTTCTTTTATTTTGACTAGTAATTCTTTTCCTCTTGTGACGCAAGAGCTGTAAATTTAATATGTTCAAAGTTTTTCCTCTGGCTAATATTTTTCAGAGGATTCGAAAGGAAAATATACATTAATTATTTTTTACGATTCTTCATTGTCCTCAAATATCAATGAATTGGTATCTTAGAACAGCCTGTGAGTTCTCAACTCAATGCTGATTCACATGGCTGGATGTACTATTTCTTTATCAAAAAGGAATATTAATTAGTATAGAGAAGGATATATACTAATTTCCTAAATAATCTATAATATGGTTAATTATCTACTGACATAGTGGAAATGATGCATGGAACAGTGAGCGTGATAATTCTTTGGGGTTAAGTTCACACAGATCGTCCTAAAAGGGTGGTCTAGGAGAATAAATTTTGGACTAAAGTTAGTTTTGCATAAGATGGAAGTTTGAGTCTCACACCCTAATCAAAATATATATTCTCAAGCATCTAAACTTACAAATAAGATGATCATACATTTTACCATTTAAAATGACAAAGTAAAAATACTAGTCATAGAAATACCGTAGAGAATGGCAGAATAAAAATATTATTAGAGAGATCCAGAAGACCATTAACAAGGTTTTGAAAATTCAACTGCAAAAGAGAAAGCTATGAAAAGAGAAGGAAATTTTTGAAAAGAACAACTTTGTTACAAAAAACTTCTTGAATTGCTTTGACTTTCTTGGGTTGGTTATAAATGTCTAATGTCACCCTACTTGTATTAGTATAAAAATAATTCTAGATACTAAAGGGTCTATATTGTAAGGCTTGAACCCATGAGTTTTCTAATAACATGGCAGCAACTTTACCAATTACTCCAAGGCTCCCTTTCAAAAATTCTAGATACTAAAGATTTAAAATATTGTACCTTCTTCTACAAATATCTTCCTAAACTATTTAGTACTCTAAAATATCTATACTAACAAATATCACCCCTAACACAATAACTTTCTAGTTTTTTTTTACTAATGTCTATGATAGTCATTTTTCCAGAAGAATCACCTTAGATATTTTTCACAGTACTATTTTTTATCCAAGTTGCCACTGCCACTAGTTGGAAACCTAATTAAAGAATTCAAAACCAAGAATAATCTGCAGAACACAATTTTTTTGGCTGCCATGCGCCCATGCCTAACACAAAATTTTTCCAGAAGAATCACCTTTGATATTTTTCACAATACTATTTTTTATCCAAGTTGCCACTGCCACTAGTTGGAAACCTAATTAAAGAATTCAAAACCAAGAATAATCAGCAGAACACAATTTTTTTGGCTGCCATGCGCCCATGCCTAACACAAAATTGTGACAATATTAGCCGAAGTCGAAATAATGGCTTAGCTTTACCAAATCACATGAATGTGTGCAGTAGTTATTTCCGCATAAGAAAAGCTTGTGAGCCAATGAATTTAGACGTAGGAATTTGCGCCAAATATGATCTTTTTAGATTATGACTTCACAAATTGCATGTACTTCTAAGGACTCTTTAACTTAATTCACCAACAACAAGATCACAAGAAGGCAGCATGGCCAAAGTGGTCATGCTGTGACATAAACATTTTTTCTTTTAATTTCTATTCTCATGTTTTGGCACAAACAATAATGTGGATAAAATGCATATCCAAAGTGGAAAAAATGGGTGAATGGTGGTATGTGTTTAACCAGCTTATGGCCATCCATCATCACCAAAATTCAGGAATAGATAAACGAGTGGAAGGCAGAGTAGAACAAACCTACAAGTTATTGTACTCATACTCCAAAAATGACCATTTTTTTCTCCCTAAAATTGGCAACTAATTAGTTCAAATTCCAAACTATTTAGTTGGCTAAAACTTCTAGAGGTGACAAATCCATCTAAGTTTATAGGCATTTAGTAATGACCCATTTATCTCAACAGAATATTCAAAATAACTTAACAATTTATATACTGCGTGTGCACAGTCTTAATTAGCTGCTACATGCCTACATACTTGCAACTTTATCTTGCGCAAGTTCCCGAGCCTAGCACGCGCTACGTACACTAAAAATACAGATCTCCTCTGTAGTAGGAACTTAAATTTATATCTTTTGTGGGCTTTATTACTCCCTTCGTCCACCTTTGTTCGTCCATTATACCATTTTTATAAAATTATTAAATAATTTATCATTTTGTGTTTATTTTTCCGCTACTATCAAAAGGTATTTATTTTTCCATATTTAGACGACTTATATTTAATAAGAGTTACTGTACCAAGTTAATGGCTCTTTAAACTATCTGCGTTTCTTTCAATTATGAAGTAGCAGTTAGTCAATGCAACTTTCGACACTCATCATGGGTCATTCGAAAACAGTCGTGCTTTGTTTTTAAACATAGGGGTCAGGCTGCGTACATACGAGCCCCTTACCCTGCAATGGGCGGAGCCTTTGAGGCATTGAGGTTATGTTATTATTGTACTATACCAAGTTAATATCGGACAACTATTAATGGACAGAAAAAGTATAATAACACACATTCCCAAGGCAACACGCATTGGAACTATAGCAAACCCATAATGCACTACTTATAATATTAACTTTCGAATATGAAGCATGTGAAGTAGGGCCTCTATCACATGGGACCAATTGACCTGCCGTGACACGCAAAATACTGCCCGCAGTGGCTATAAATATAGCCCTTACTTCAGGACAATAACAATTTGCAATTCATCAAACACCTTCAGTGCATTATTCCAACAAACACCAAAACTCCCCTTCAAAATCAAAATCTAGTGATGGGAATCATTCGTTTACCATCAATTAAGCAATTTCACAGATTGCACTCTGTTGTAACTCGGAATCAACTATCAGATGTACCAAAAGGGCATTTAGCAGTATACGTAGGAGAAACAGAGAAGAAACGATACGTCGTTCCAATTGCATACCTGAATCATACTTCTTTCCAGGAATTGCTTCAGAAAGCAGAGGAAGAATTTGGGTTTCAACATCCAATGGGCGGTCTAACAATACCCTGCAATGAGGATGCATTTTTCTATGTCACTTCTCGATTGAACAATTCCTTATGATATTATGAAGAAGCAGCATTAATTAAGAGATTACACTAGAGCTTAATTAGTGTTTTCTTCATTCTTTTTCCCCCTCTTGCCATGCAAGAGAGGGCGTAACTTCATGTACAAAGCATTGCCACCGGCTCACATTATTTTTTGGACAACCGGAAAAGAAAAATTTACAATTAAATTCAATTCCTCCCTCCATCTTAAATTACTTGTAGTGATTTTATAGCACATGACATAAATAAAAATAAAATAATTCAAAATGAATTCTGATTTAATATTATCTTTAATTCAAAATAAATAAATTATTCAAAATTTTAATATGATTTGAAGCGCTAGAGGACTTTAGAATTCACATGGATTCAATATCGCCTCATTTTTTCAAAAATCGCTATGACTAATCAATTTAAATTAAGCTATTCATCCAGTTCTATCAAACTATCAAAAGATTTTGAGCAACACTCCCCTTTCGAAGTGCCATTAGAAATATTGAAAATTTTTATATATATTTATCTATTATTTTAATAAAATTATTTATTAATGTTTTATAATTTTTTAAAGAAGAATAGTTTACAAATAATTAAAAGAGTATCATGAAAACAAATAGCCTTTTATTTGTGTTGAATATTTTTCTTGAGGAGTCTGTTATACCTAAATAATCACTCAGGGGTGTTTGAATTTTCTTTTAGTTTATTTCTGTACCTTCTCAACTTTTTTTAAAAAAGAATTAAAAGCACTTATTTTTTTTAAACATCTCAAAAGGCAAACTAAAAATCAAAATTACTTTAAATATGTCAATTCAAATACCTCTTAATGTTGACTAGAGAGCATTCTTTTAAGAAAAATACTTTTTTTAAAAAACAATAAACAACGTGAAATGAAAAAAGCATTCATACCAAGAGTAATTAGGCTGTCATCTAAGATAGGATAGTCATCAACTCACTGCCTTTCATAAATTCATATGTATTACTCTTCTTGTCTTTTATATTATGTGTTGTAGTTATTATTTTAACCATGAAAAAATAATATTTAATTTTAGCTTTAAAAATAGATTTAAGTATATAAAATTATTAATTATTGTTAGGATCAAATGATTATCATTATGCCAAAAGTTATAACTGATAGCAAAGGCGTAATTTTATTTCTTAATCAATTCCACCAAACAAGCACGATGTTCGATTATAACAAGGATCCGAGCTACCTCAGTCCCCTCCTGATCCTTACCATAGACAGAATATTATCATTACAACAACAATTATGTATTACATACGTTATAGTAATTTTTAAATATTTTAGAAAATAAATTACTAGAATATTATATTTAAATTTACGTTAAAAACATTAATACAACTCTCATATTTCATATCACATGAAATAAAAAAGTAGTAGTTAATGATCTTCCACTGCCACGGCTCATCCATGTGATAAGAACACAAAAAGAATATTGCCCCAAAAATAGACTGCATAATATATGAAAGAAACAAATAAAAAAGTCCAAATGCATGTACTTCTAATTAAGAACATGTGCTCTTTGCATAGCTCCCGGAATGAAAAGAAATTACTCCCCCTTTTATTTTACTTGAGCTCAAGTTGTCTGTGTACACGAGCTATACAGACAACATGTAAATTATACAATTAAATTGCTTATAAAATATTTATATATTATATATTTATTAATACTTATTTTATTTTAATTTATTTGTCTTTACTCTATTTTTAAAAAAAATCTCATATTCTATGAATAGTAGCGATATTAACTTCGAACATCGTATCAACATCATTAAAGTTATAAAATTTAAAGAGCATTTTGATATAATAACATCTTCAGTTTAGGACCAGAAGACTTAAATTTTTTTCTTTTAACTCGCATTTCAAGTTAAGTTGAAACAAAGAAATAATAGAATGAAAGTAAGAATTAATTCACCATATATTATGAGTTAGTCAATTGGTAACATGAATCTTTGACGGAAATTATTTAGCGGCTAGAGTTGGTGCATGTTCTTTTTCTTTATGTGCAAGGAATAATTAGAGTTAAATATATTAATGGTCTGCCCATATCATATGAATCTGTCCACATTAACAAATTAATTTAAATGTACAGTTGCTGCAAGTTGAATTTGTCCACATTAACAAATTAATACAGTTCAGTTTCACTTAAAGTTAAATGAACTGAATATGGAGTATTAATTAAGTCAACTTTGATTGTGTTAATTTTTTAAAATTTTGGAGATCTGTGCCACAGATTCTCTTTAGATTTTGATAAGTCTTCTTCCAGTTTTGTTTTTATTAGAAATTGAAAAAATGTACTGTATCTGCGTATCAAAGTCTACATATATAGTACGACTGTTAAAGAATAATTATGCATTAATTCCTCTTTTAAATATAAATATTGTGCTTTGACCTTTTTCTTGTACAGGTAATAGTTGGATCTGGTCCATTAATTAGTTCATCATTATTTCATGAAATGATTATTAGTTAAGTTGTTTAGTCTAATATCTAAGTACAGAATCATATTGACTGGCTCCTTTAATATCATTTGCTTTTAAAGTAAATTATGTATGTTTTCCCAGTATGTAGTTAACTGGAAGTTGCAAGTAGATATAAAAAAATTGTTTTCGATTTATGTTGTGAGATAATTAGAGATCAAGCAAAGGTAACATCATTATTTTAGGGGCCAAGATGATGTTGTTTTCTATTTGGTCTTTGTTTTGACATAAACATTAACTTAACATTTCCGAAGTTGAAACAATTGGGGATGTTACTAATGTTACTGCGATCAGATTAAGGATGAATATTGTCATTCACTAATTAATTAAGAATTTTAAAAATCATTTAAAATGCCAAGTAAGTTTCATGAGTTTATATGAATTAAGTATTTTTTTATCTAGATCACATGTATATATGTTATCTTTATATATACATATTTGATTATGAGGGATTGAGGATGGGGTGAGGTGGCGGAGGATTGGCGTGTAGAGAGAGACGAGATATATTTCATGGAGAAATAATATAATAGTTGAACGTTTTAAAACGTAGTATCTTTCAACATATTCGATAAGATATCACAATAATATAAAATATAAATAATTATTTAATATTATTAGTATAATCATTTAAAAAAAAATTAAAGGGCCCAACCGATGACCAATTGATCTGCAGTCAAATGCTCTACCACTGAGCTATGGACCCATACATCCATCAATTTAAGAAAAAAGTAATAAATTCTAATTAAGCAGAATATTTAAGATTAATGTTGCCTTGTTAATGCGTGTGCCAATGTAAAAAATGTGAACTTTTCCGGAGTTTGTGCATCTCTTCTTGCTAAAATTCTATTTCCAATGCATCATACACTTTCCAATTAAGGGGTCTCTTTAATAATTAGCCACCTCAGGAAAACTGATGTATAAGTATTTTCTTAATTGAAATTGTAATATATTAGCAGAACCATGTGAGATTGGGGGCCATACTCCATAACAACAGCTGATTTTCGGTGGCAAAACATGTAACCTTTTCCTTGCTGCTAATATAAATACTAACCTTTCCATTACTGCAAACTTCACTACAAGTTCCAAATTCAAATCACAGAAGCAGCTAAAAGTGACTCAATCTCAATATCCAATCAAAACACCAACATGGGTATTCGTTTGCTATCTATGATTTCCGGGGTCAGGCAATTCCACAAAGCTGTTACTCGGAATCAAATATCAGATGTACCAAAAGGACATTTTGCAGTTTACGTGGGAGAAACTGAAAAGAAGAGATACGTAGTTCCAATTGCATACCTGAATCATTCTTCCTTCCAGGAATTGCTTCAGAAAGCGGAGGAAGAGTTTGGGTTTCAACATCCAATGGGCGCTCTCACAATACCCTGCAATGAGGATGCGTTTTTTCATGTAACTTCTCGATTGAACAATTGTTTACGATAGGAAAGCACTATTATTCTACACAGTAGATTAGCTAGAGCTTATAAAATTGATTTTTATTTTTTTTTTCCTCTTGCAAACAAGAGATGTAAACTTAATTTTATATATAGACAAAGCCTTGCAATCAAATTTTTCGCCTGGTTTATCTTGGAATTTTCCTCTTTTAGTTTTCCTCAATGGCTTGAGATCTTTAAGACGAGAGTTTCTCTCTCCAGACCCACTTATGATAATCCACTGGTATGTTATTGTTGTTTAGTTTTCCTCATAGTCAGACTCTATACACATACAAGATAATAATGTAATTTCTAGATAGGTATCCACGATAAAAATCCTCCCAAAAAGAGTTTTCAGTCTTGGCCTTAAAACTTAAATACGGGATAAAATAATGTATACTTATTTTGATAGTTTATGACAATCTGAGTAATAATGAAAATCAATTTACCATTAAGGAGTCATCTCAAGTTTTTGGTGCTTAATCATCAGATTATGTTAATGCTAGCTGGAACTAACTGAAAGTGTCTTTTTGGGGCTAAATTTGTTGTTTCCTAGATCTGTATATCACCGGTTTTGTGATAATTGATTAGTGTACTTTCAGTATTAAGTAATTAGGAAAGTCAAACCACAACTAATTGTTTCTTACTCCAGTAATTCCTATATACGCGGAGTTGAATATACAAATGATTTATGTACGTACAGGTATTAGTTTGGGGATGCCTAGGTTAGCTGACAATAAGCTTGTTCTGCTCATTATCTATATTGATCGCTCATAATATAAATTTAGACTTAAACAAATTACAATGGAACCGTTATTTTAAACAATTATGCACTAAGAAGGAAGTATCAAATAAGTTGGAATGTTGTAGGGAGTACAGTGGAAACTATCATTCCTGAATGAATTCTATAATGTGTAATTTAAATTTAATCGAGATTTTAATATGAACTTTAAATATTATAAAAAATAAAAAATAATAATAACTTCACGTAGTCAAAGGTGAACCAGCAAAAGTATTGGGTTGAAAAGAAGATTAGTATGCTTCTACACAGACAAATTTTCATGATAAAAGAGGGCATATTGCACTTTAGGACGAATAATCATCAAATTAATGAATAACTTAATTAAAAATACATAATTCAATAGGAGGGAAATTAAAATATAAAGTACAATCTTTCTAGTGACCAAACAAATATATAACTAAATATATAATTCAATAATATAGAAATTAAAATATAAATAAACATAACAATTAGTCAAATAAGTTCATAACTAAAAATTATATTATAGAGTGTAATTTTTAAATAAAAAAATATGAAAAATTATCATAAAAATAAGGAATAATAAAAGTTATGAATGTTATTATACATGATATTAAAAATAATATAAATATACATGAATGTAAACTGTAATTATAACAGAGTTTAAAATGATATGTTTATCATTTTATCCCAAAATAAATTATATCAAAATTAAAATTTTATTAAAAAATTATAATAACTTATCCCAATACTAACTATTAATTTTAGGATAACTATTAATTTTAGGATAAGCTATATGAAACTTTATAATCAACCAAGGGATTAAAAGGTTACTTTAGCCTTTCATTTTTGCCGAAGGACCAAAAGCTTTAGATAAGAAATATTACTTCTTCCCTGAAATACTTGCTCCATTTTCATTAATAAGAAAATCATATTTTGATTAAAAAAAACTTGCTCCACTTTATATTGTAAGTGTTAAATTATTTGGAACAATAATAATATAATCAGTGAAATTAGACTAGAGAAGATAAAATGTATAAAGACCTTATCACTACCTCATAAAAATAAATAATTTATTTTTGGAAGACCTTCAAGTCTCAAAAGTAGAAAATACTATATACAAAATGAGTATAATATAAAATATTTGAAAACTTATAAATACAATACAAGTAACAAAAGAAATAACACTCAATAACAACACAATATATAATAACACGATTAATCCTACAATCTACCCCTACTATATAGATATTAATTGATATATTTTTATTATATCAATATAAAAAGAATTACAATCTATAATACTTTTCATTAAAATATCTAAATTTTTTGAAAAGTAAATTAATTTAATTCAATTTAAAATTTTAAAATCCAATCATTTAACTCCTTAAAAGAAACACATGACAATTATATATACTGGCTCGACACAGGCGCAAAATACAACTTTGGCTAGTAGGCGCATTTTTAAAAACTCTCTCCGGTCTCGCTACACACAGAGGTAGATATCTTCTTCTCGTTTCATTACTTTATAAGTTGCAATTTGCGTATTCTGGCAATCTTTGTTCTTATCTATTCGAAAGCAAAATTTGTTTACGAATGTTTCAAACTTGGGGAATCTTGTGTCTTATCTAACTGTTGGGCTATGATTGTTTTTGCTAAATGTTCATAATGCACACCAGGTGTTTGACAAAATTTCCAATTATTTCAAGAATGGGAATCTTGGGTCTTCATCACGTTTTACGAGTTGTGATTATACTAGGTGATTAATTGACACAGTGATTTCTTGTTCAAAAACAAGAATTGAATTGTTCCGTATCTGGTGTCATCAGGGTGTTGTTGTTGGTACTGGTTTTTATCTTAGCATTCGTGTTATTATGATAATCTTGGCTTTTCTTCTTTAACTAAAGTGGGGGAAAATAAGAAAGATGACACTGAAGCATTTTCTTGAGTAAAAGTAGTAGAATAGGATGGCTGGTCCGTGGGAAGTTCTCATGTTGCATCATTGGGTGTGTTTTTCTTGAAAGTGACATTGGAAAATTGAACTGAACTTCGATTTGGGGGCAATTTAATGGATGCATTTGATCCCCTCATACATTAGGTCATAATCTAATCACGAGCTTTGATTTCAACCCACATTTATTTTGTTAATGATCATCACTTCAATTAGAACCTTCGAAGGGCGACCTTCTTCACTGTCTTTTGCAGGTCCAATCCTCAATCCATTAATTCCTATGTTTTTTTGGTTTTGTGGTGCAGCATTTGGAAGTTTTCTGATCCGTCTAGCAAAGTTTGACGGTCACTTTACAAGGAATGTTTGAACTTCTGTGAGTACAAGGAACTAAATGGATGCTTACAAGACTGGAAATCCTGTTCCTCAGCCTGCTTATCATTGGCCGATGGAGGAAGTTAAAGAGTCTACCCTCTTGATTCGGCATCTTCCAGAAGCAATTCCTCATGAAACCCTTTTTAGATTGCTCTCCAATTATGGGGCAACTTCTATTCGTCCTTGTACTAGTGGGAGGTATTCTGAAGAATGATCCCATATTTCTCAATTGTACTACTATTTTATTTTTTATTTGTGTCTTTTAAAAACAGCGCAGAAGGTTGGCAATCTTATGTTTCTTAAATCTGTTTGTATGGCTCATTTGTTGGTGTAATTTATATTTTCTTAACAAGCAATGGTAACTTGGTCGTACTTACGACCACCAACCAAAGGAAATCGACTCCTTCTGGGAAAAAAACGTTTAGAGAGAGCATACTATAAGTTGGATACATATCCACAATTTCATGGGTCTTAATCTTGAGGTTATTAATCTTAAGCACCCCAATGTTGACCACTAGACTAAGGTCGCTTTTCTTCCTAATCAACTTTCCTGTTGCTCTTCCCAATCCTAAATAATGACAAGCTGTCCCCTGTGTCAGGATATGAATTGTGGGACTAGGTTTGATAATCCATTCTTCTTCATTTTTGCTTACTATAAATGGAACCAGATTTGTATGTCTCCACAGTAACCTTTTGTTTTGGCAAACAATTTCAGAGATGCGTTTTCTGTACTAATGTCTTTTAGTTTTGTTGTCTTTCTAAAATGTAGAGTTAAGGTGAATCATGAGATTGTGCGGCTTCCTGAAATGTTAATAATGTGTTTCTGATCCCTCTCTTTTTGTGCTTGCTAAACTTCTTTTCTTTTTATTGTTAGCTCAAGTAGTTCTGTCATCTTATACTCAAACTGTTTAGGTATTCTTGTCTTGGATACTCCTATTCAATTTTATATGGTATTCTTTCCTTCTAGTCTATTCCAAAAGTAAACCTTTATTTTATGAACATCGTAATTCTGAGGATAATAGATATTTGATGCTATCAACTGTTGGTCCAATGCTTTTGTCTCTTGCTAGTACATAATTGGAACTTTTATCAGTTATTCGTATCTTATTTTCTCCTGGACAGAATGAGGAATTGTGCTTTCGTGGATTTCAAGGATGAAGGTCTGGCACACCAAGCGCAGCAATATTTGAATGGGTATTTTTTCTTTGAATTTCTCTAAATGTCATCAGTTCTCGGACATCTTAGGTAGACATATTGAATGTCTTCCTCTTATTTTTGCTTATCTGAAGAGAGTAAGAAAGTGATTGTCAAATTATGTGGATGTTAGGGTACGGTTTCTTGGTAAAACCCTAGCCGTGGAACGAGCTAGTAGAAGCACAGAGATAGATAAAACTACACAAAATGAACATCGGTCTGGAGATGGCTATGCTGCTGCTAAAGAATTTGGTGGAACATCTAGGGAAGGTCCTTATCCTGGCAGCGAACCCATTGCTGAAAGACTTGGGGTAGATTATCCATTTCCTCCTCACCTCGAGTATGATTTCAGCTGCTTATTTTTAAATAATTTTTTCATTTTTCTACCTTAGTTTGGTAGATAAATGGCTAATTGTCATAATAGCCAAGTGTATTTCTTAATCAGTTGTTTACTCTTTCCGGCAATCATTATTATAACAACCCAAACTTGTGAAGATTAAGAAACTGATTTTCTTAATGCAGAATACTAAAGTACTCTTGTATCAACCAAGTTCCTTTTGTGAGCCTACAACATATCGTGTTTAAAGACATCTCATTATTCCATTTATGTAATCTGATCGATTAAAGGTACACTGCGACAATTGATGATCTTGACAAATTTAAGCCACAACATGTTATTCTTATGGATTAGAACCTGTTCATAATCACAATTGCCCTACACAGGAGAGCGAATTTTTTTAACATTCTTCAGGCTTATTGTTCTTGAGAGGAAGGTTTCCCAGAAACAGCCTCTCTATCTCTATGAGGTAGTGGTAAGGTCTGCGTACATTTTCCCCTCCCCGGACCCCACTTGTAGTAGGATCACACTTGGTGTCTTGTTGTTGTAGATAAGTGGCTAGAAGTGGCTCTTTACTCTCTCTCTCCTAACCTAAAGCTTTACAACATTTCTGATAATTTTCCTTTAAGTCATAGATGACTTGCATCTTTCTCTGTATGCAAATATTTCTTGTGTCTGTAGGCATGCCAGATCTGTTTGACCTGTAAATTATAGGCTCTATTCCTGATCCTTTTGGCATAAATGATGAGAAAACTAGAAAAGGAGAAAAAACAAAAAACTAAGAGGATTTAGACTGGGGTATAGTAGGGTAGAGGAGTAGTAGTGTTTTATAACATGTGTTGTCATTATTTGTTGTTTATATGTTAATTGTATCATATTTACGTATTATCATGTGCTTTTGATTATTAGTCGTTTTTTGTTGTTCCCTTTCTTTTACTTTTTGTCATATCTCGTTTATTCTGCTTATGGGTTTTTGAGATGAGGGTTCCCAGGAAACAACCTCTCTACTTCTATGAGGTAGTAGTAAGGTTTGCGTACATTCTACTCTCCCCAGACCCCACTTGTGGGATTCCACTGGGTATGTTGTTGTTGTAAGAGGATTTAGACATTCTATCTGCTTGATCTAATGCTTTGTGGGTCTTCTTCTTCTTCTTCTTCTTCTTCTTCTTCTTCTTCTTTTTTTTTTAAAAATTGCTTTGTAGGTCTTTATATTGTTTCTTCAGTACTCATAAACAGAATCAGCTTCTATTTATTCTTCATAAAGCTGACTATCCTGCTTGTGATTCAGATATGTTTACCCTCCACCTGATGGACATATACTTACAAATATTGTAAATGCTCTTATTGCTGTTCCTCGGTTCTACACACAGGTTTTCTTTTTCACAATTTACCATCTCCTTTCTTCTCAGATTAATTTTCTCATTTCCTTGCTATTCATGTGTATTATTCTATTTTACATTATTTTAGATAGTCTACTTTACCACTTTTTATATTCATCTTTTGAATGGTTTAGGTCTTGCACTTGATGAACAAGATGAATATTCCAGCACCATTTCGTATGGCTTTGCCAACTCCACCTCTACCAACCTCTCTGTCTGCACCTCCGCCACCCCCTCCACCTCCTCCAACAGTCTCTAAGAGTAGAATGGAAGATCTATCAAGTAGTGAATCAGAAATGGAGTCTTCAGATGAGGTAGTAGTTCCTATGCTGTTAGAGATCCTTTGGCTTTTTGAGTTGAGTTTGACGAATGCAGTTAACTGGCACTTCAAATATATGTTATAAACCTCAAGGATATTGGGTAGCTGACTCAAATTTTAATGTTCTATGAAGTATTTCTCTGGTTTAATTCTTTATATTTTATGTTCCTCATGTTTTCTGCCATTTTTCACCATGATCTATTATGTTTTGCTATTAGAGAAAACTTCTGGATGATTCTAATGGCTTTTGTATATTTAATGGTTCAGGAAGCTACAAATGTTGGTGGGCCTAAAAAGAAACGTATCAGACATGAAGCTATCTTGGGCCCTGCAGTTGACAAGGATGTTGCCCACGAGGCTGTCGGATTAAGAGCTGCTGCCTTGGTTCCTAAAGAGATGCCGTTAGTTAAGAAAAAGAACCCAATAATTCAGGTGATAGGCTCTCATCTCCATTAGTCTCCTTCCTCTTTGTTGTTCTTTGTTGAAGTTGATGATACTAGGTTCTTGCTTGCTTGCTTGCAGATTAAAGTAGCACCTAAACAGGTACAGAATGAAGAGAAGGGTGATGAGAGTGCACCGTCATTGGCAGTGGAAGAAAAAGAGAATGATCATAAACCTTTTACGACCCTTGAACAGTTAAAAAGTGGAAGATTGCCCCCAGAAGAGATTCTGTCGCTTCCTATGTTTAAGGTATTGTGCTTCTTTACTTTTGCCCATGAATCACATGCTTTCACATTAAATTTGCATATGCTCTTTTTAGTATTGGGCAGAAATTTTGTCACCTGGTTAGTCATGTTTCTTTTGATGTTGTTTAGTTGATTTTTAAGAGCTAAAAGAGATGGAGGCACTAGGGCAAGGTCTTTTAACAGAATGACTTAGATTCTTAGGGTTACTACAATCCGTGGAACATGCTAGAAGAGGTAATTTCTTTAAGCATGTATTCCCTGATGGTAGTGTTGAGCATGCCAAGTTTCTTTCAGGGGCCATCCTTGGTAGCTTAGTGATTTGTGTTTAGCATGGGCTATTCATTAATGTGGATTCAGTAGTATATAACTTTTATAACTCAAATACATGTTCCAAATCATACTCTGCTGTCATCAAAAGTTGGATGTGGTTGTGAGTGCACGGTTATGAATTTCAAGCAGTTCAGGACAGAAATGTACCTTGTATGCTATATCATACCTGGGCTCTGGATCTTTAACCTATTACATTTTGTTGCTGTATAACATGGTTGAAGATGCACCAGGATTAGCTAATCATTTAAACTGTACAGAAGTTAAGGAGATAAAATGAAAATGCTGTTCTTGGGGGTGGTGAACAATGGTTAATATGGATAGGTCACATTTTTACGTTACTTTGGTATCTTAGAGGGTTTCAATTGCCCTAAACAACTCATAAACAACAATACCAGCTCAGACATTCCTTATTGTCTGGACTACAGCGAATTGGTAGCATTATTGAATATTGACTATAATATCTATCTGATCCTACCCTATGAAGGATTTCTTTTTTCCAATGATGGATTTCATGAACCAACAACTAGGTAAAATAATTCTTTCAGTTCTTATTAATTTTAGAAAATTCAAGTCACCAACTTATTGATAATTTGTTTCAGAATTGCTTGAGAATTGGTTTATGAGCTTATGAGATCGGTTCATGCTGCATACAGCCTACTTTTTCTAATAATCATTAGCTTCTTAGCCTTCCATTTTGAGATGTAGTTACTGGTTTATTGATAAGAAAGGTTTTTGCTTACTGTACTTAAGTTGCAGTTCATTAAGTTGCATCTTTCCAGTCTATAAATGATGCTATTCCAGTTCACTTCCTTATCAGTAAATCAAAAAGCTATATAATGAGGAGAAAGCTAAGCACAGAAAGGAGGATTTCCTGTACAAGCACAAGAGGGATCTTCTTCTATGTTGAGCTATGAGTGCAAGCAAAGGACTTGAATAATTAACTCATAAGTTTTGTTCGATGCAGAATTATTGTGCTGGGAATCCTTCTCAGATATTGTACTTGAAGAACTTAGCAAAAGAAGTGATTGTTGATGATATTTACTTCATATTTGGTAAGCATTAATATACAGATCCATTGCAAAGTCAAAACTCCTTTCTGTGACTTCCTTCTAGTTTTCAATATCTCACCTGCTTAAGGCTGCTTTAAGAAAAAAGATGGATAACCTGAAGTTACTTCCAACGGAAATATTTTACTTATACTCATTTGGCACTAGAATCATTTTATTTCTTCTTGTCTGTTGTGTTCTTTAGGATCCTTATTTGGGAGCATTGATGAAGCTAAATCCAGTCTTGCGGTGAAGTTAATGCAGGTGAGGTTCATGTATTTCTCTATTTCTACTAATTTGAGATATAGTTTTGGTTTTGTTTATGGGTTTTTGAGATGAGGGTTCCCAGGAAACAACCTCTCTACTTCTATGAGGTAGTAGTAAGGTCTGCGTACATTCGACCCTCCTCAGACCCCACCACTGTGGGATTCCACTGGTTATGTTGTTGTTGGGATATAGTTTTTGTTTCTTTTTTGATGAACTTAGCTAATTTGGGATATAGTTCATCAACTTGATGAGAAAATTAATTGGTAATCAACTTATCTATTTAAGAAGTTTCACTTTTTTTTTCTAGTTGCATTTTGTTGATCTCTTTCTTACCTGATCCAAACTGCGATGTCACTTACTGGATTCTACTCCATATATTTTGCACCATGAATGTTGCCAAGAGAACTATTAAAAAATGTTGGCAAGAGTCTGGCAGTCATGTGACATGAAATAAGTAATCTGTACTTCCTTTCCATCTGTCAAAATGCTATTTATTCAAAATTTAATGCTGAAGGTTATATGACTTCTATTTCCAGGAAGGGAGAATGCGTGGACAGGCTTTTGTTACATTTCCCTCAGTTGAACTTGCTCAAAATGCCTTGGTATGTTTTTTTGTAATTACTTTGTGTCTTTGTTCCATTTCCTTTGATGATCTATGAATAGTGAACTTTTTATTTGATGTATTTCTTAAAGTTATTGGTGTGGAACTGATTTTTGTAATGACTACATAAGCCATCCTTTTATTGGGAGAAAATATCCATCCTTGAATTTGGAATGACCTGATAAAGATGGAGCTAACTATCTATAAAAGTACACTTATAATTCCCAATCTTATCTTATCAACATGTCATGTGGAAAGTTGGAGATTAAAGAGTTGCCAAAAAAGAGGAAAGATTCATTTATCTTGAAATGGACTGAAAAGGAAAGTAGGACAAACAAATGGAAGTGGACCAAAAAGGAAAGCAGGACAAACAAATTGAAATGGGGTAGTATCATTTATGATTCGATATTGACCCATTGTAGTTACCAATGGAAAATTCATGAAAAAACCACATGCTTCTAGTGTGAAAGTACCACTCCAAATCAAAGCTGTTTCTTCCTCTGTATCACCCTTATTTATTGATCCATTCCACATGACACCACCACATACATCAATGCCTACGTGTAATTTTGAGGATGCTGTGTAAAGGTCCTTTCCTTTTTGAACTGATAAATTAAGGTACCTTCCCATTTCTATGCATTCATTTATTTACTAATTTTTTTTCTGGGAAGGTGATGTCAAATTCAAGATTTGAAGTTTGGTTTTCATGAAATCATTCACTTTAAAATATACAAAAACACACTTCTTCTAGGAAGTAGCTTATATAATGGTGCTATACTATACTAGTGATACTTGTAAAACAATTAATACAAGTGAATGATTGCAGAATCTGGTGAACGGGTATGTGTTTAAAGGAAAGCCAATCGTCATTCAGTTTGGTCGTGATCCTGCTAAAGCAAAAAAAAGCTAGAGGATTTTTGCAACAAAGGGCAGTTTTAAGCCCTCAGCTCAACATTCTAAGTCAGGTATATAATAAGTACAATCAATTGCTTAGTTTGCTCTATTTTTTCTTGCTTATGAGTATCAGCTCGATGTGGTAAAGTAGTAAATCCTTAATCCATGATATCTATATGCAACTCACTTCTTGTTTGTAACGACTGTACAGTGAGCTCATGTTTTTGGGCAACAATGTTGGTAAAGATCAGTTGAGTTATGAGATTGCTGGCGCCCAGGTAACATTAGATGAGTCAAACTAACAAAGATGCTGCTGGGGAAAGGAAGGAATTTAGGGCTTCCTTTCTGGACTCTAGAAGGTCAAGCTATGGGCGGAGTGTGTCAGGTGTCACCTATGCAACAGTTTCACCAGATGTTTGGAGCCAAAAGTACACAAATCATTATGATTTCTTCATTGAAGCATAACTGGTCAGGTAGAGTCCGGTGTTGTAGTGTATTTCTGGACAGGTGGTTTCGTTGGCAATCCGTGGAATTAGGTGAGAGGACTCTTTACTGTTTCTTCAGTGATGACTTCCGAGAGTTCTTGTATTAATGACAACAGTGGCATGTTTACTGCAAGCTCATATTGCACTATACAGAATCATTTTGCAATGTAAAGCAGCCTAAATGTTTGGTCTTTCCGACGATCACCATTAACCACCCAAACCTGTGAAGATTAAAAACTGATTTTCTTAATGCGGAATACTAAAGCGCTCTTGTATCAACCAGGTTCCTTTTGAAGTCATGTCATTATTCCATTTATGTAATCTGATCGATTGAAGGTACACTGTGACAAATTGATTCTCTTGATAAATTTAAGCCAACATGTTCATAATTACAATTTCCCTACACAGTAGAAATAATTTTTCTTTTTACATCCTTCAGGCCTATTGTCTCTTGGTGGTTTGTTACAAAAGTAGTTCTGAGATCCACACATGCTCAACGCGAGAGCTCTTATTTGACCGGAACATTGCATGACTTGTGACCTTATCGATAAGTAATGAAACTGGAGAAATATTCCAACTTATCAAAATCTCTATTATTTAATTTGACCATAAGTCCAACTGCTGCACCAACTTGAATTTGGATTCTATCGCCTTCTTATTGATAAATGAGACTGGAAAAGTATTCTACCATCATCCAATTAACATCACTACGGATGATCAGATTTCAAGAGTACGCCTTGATATCTTTAGCTGGTACCCACCATACTATGTTCTTGACCTATAAAAGTGTTTTACCATAATTGAAATCATACAAAGCTTTTCTCCACTTTCAGGAGGGTCCTTACTAATTCTTCTCTCTCCTTAATTGCATATAAATATTGAACTTAACAACCATGGCTATCCGTATGTATAGTCAAGAAGTCTTCTACAGCCGGCCATTTTGCTGTTTACGTTGGGGAGAAGCATAAGAAGAGGTTTGTAATCCCCATATCATACTTGAGCCAACCTTTATTTCAAGATTTTCTTAGTCAAGCTGAGGAAGAGTTTGGCTTTAATCATCCAATGGGTGGTGTCACAATTCCCTGCAGCGTTCATTGATCTTACTTCTCGCTTGAGTGCTTTTCCTTTCACAGTTTTGTAAAGAACGTGAAAATTAGATAGAAGGGACTATGTACTGTCAGCTGCAACAGTCGAAAGTACTTCTCAGTTACCTGATGTCTGAAAGATACCTTTAGCAAATGAAATTTGTTCAGATTCATTCTTTAGCCAATTGAGTAAAAACTATTTACAAGTCTCCGTTTTCCTCATAACATGGTAATTAGAGCTTCTAATGAGCTGAAGTCTATGTTAATTAACTCTAAACAACACAACTTATCTGTGACCTTAACCTGAACACTTGAATATTTTTTTGGCTATGAAAACGAAGAGAACTTCATATATATCTGCAGCAGAAGTTTGTACATTAGAAGAGTTAGGAAAGACGCATTATTTACTTGTCACTACTGCCAACTGGAAATTGTAGATCCCAATTTTGAATACAATTTTCAGTAGTTTAGCAAATGAAATCTGTTCAGACATCTAATTTTGTATATTAGCGTTCTTGTGTTACTAAAATGGTAAACTATTTAAATAGGAGATTACTCAGGCAAAAGAGCTTTGCTTTCCTAGGACATTATGAATCAACTAGTTCACTGCTATGCTAAAATCAAGATATGTATCAGGGAAATCTTTCAATCCAGAATGTCAACAGCTACATCATTTGGTCCGTTATCCTCTTTTCTTCTATGTAGGACTCTATCTATTGTTCACCAGAATGAGCTCAAATTTTAAGTAATGCACAAAAGGACTTTGAAGGTAAAGCCATATGACATCCATCAGGAGCCTATGAGTGGCCTCCTGCTTTGCATATTTATTTTAATGACAAGTAAAACTGTACGTGACAGTATGATAATGAGATTGCACAAGTGCACAACAACAATTTTATGGTTATGTTTTTTCTGTTTTCCATTCTAGTGGTCCATGTTCCTAGTCATAGCTTCTTAAAAATTCTACAGTGAATAATGCTTCAATATAAGGTAGGACCGATGGTTCTTGAAATAATACCACAATGTTTCCAATACATTGAAGGCAAGAGCATGTGATACTTCCGTGAAACTGTCTTCTGCTGGTGCCCAC
>JAOTQR010000001.1:36656602-36669433 GCA_025774065.1 Solanum ossicruentum | reverse complement strand
ATTGAGGGGAATAATTTTCTTAAGGACACACTGTGCATTCAGTGGGCTCGATTTTTGTTCTTATATAGATATATATATATATATATATAAAAAAAAATTTTATTATTATTCCTGTCTCTAAGGTTTTTGGGAAGACAGACAAACAACAAATAATCATGTCAATTAGTTGGAAGGCAGGACCATGTGGATTGTCTTCAGCTCTTCACCACAAATCATGCGATTTTACGACTCTCCATTGACCTATATAAACATGTTTTGAGAAGTTGTCTCCACCACAACTCTCCACAATACAAGAATACTACTCAAAGCTTTCCCTTCATCCTTTAGTCATCTTAAATTAAAGATCATGGCTATCCGTGTACCTCGTTTAATCAAGAAGTCATCGACAACATCCTTGGAAGTTCCCAAGGGTCATTTTGCTGTTTATGTTGGGGAGAAGCAGAGGAAGAGATTTGTGATACCGATATCATACTTGAGCCAACCTTCATTTCAAGACTTGCTAAGTCAAGCAGAGGAAGAATTTGGCTTCGATCATCCAATGGGTGGTGTCACAATACCATGTCCAGAAGACATGTTTATTGCCGTCACTTCTCAGTTTAGGAATTAAGAATATATATAGTTGAGATTATTTTTTCCTTTTTATAGGTGTTACAGCAAAAGCAGAAGATCTGTTTTGTACAGTTGATTAGTTACAAGTGAGTCATAGCACCATTGGTGGTTTTTTACTCACAAAACATACTTCAAAGAATACAAATACCTCATTTGTTTCTCTCAACTAAATGTTTGAAGATAAATTTATCATAAAGTTCTCAAACCATTCAACTTACTTATTTGGTTAGTTTAGAGGTAGATATTCATCAATAATTCAATCAAAAACATTACCAGAGCGCGATTGATGGGTTTACTACATGTTGACTATGATACCATATACTACAAGAAAAAAAACCAATATTCTTTTTACATTCACAAAAAATAAAAAATAAAAATTGTCCACCTAATTTAATATTTACCGGAGCATGGACGTTAGTGCTAGGAAAACGACTTCTTCACAAGGAATGGTGATTCCCATGTCGTGATCAAAGCCAAATTCTTCATCAGCGCGTTGTAGGAGGCACTGAAACAGAGGGTGACTCAAATAAGATATCGGTATGATATATCTAGCTCTGTTCTCTCCTACGTAAACTGCAAAATGTCCTTTTGGTACGTCAAGGGGAAGGTGATGTATATCATCATAGCGCTGTTTCTTACCCAATTTCAAACACCTTTTCATAATTTGCTTCAAATTTGCAGCTTGTGATAGCTTGTTTGATATTCGGATTGCCATTTTTGTATGTTATCTTGAAGAAATTTGAGAGCTTAATGCTAGTAATGTTGTGTTTGGGACAAAGAGATGTGAACCTATTTATGAAGGAAGATCCCAACTTATGTGTCCTTGTTTACGAAGATACCAATGTATTTTTGAAAGAAAACAAACAAGATAATGTACTTAGGGCGCAACTATTTGATACTACGGAATATTAATCTGTTTGATTTTGATAAACACATACTACGTAGATTTAGTAGTGGTGAATAAAATATGTAGGTTCTTTTTCAATTGGACTGCACTTTTTCTATTTCTAATTAGAAGCAAACAAAGATCATGTAAAGAGGATTTTCTCAAAAGTGAGAACAACAAACAGCTGGACACTTGGATCATACTAACAACTAGAAATTAATGTTTTTAACGAAGAACATGATGCCAATTAAGTACAGGAAATTAACAGTCGATTAATTAGCATTATTTAACTATTTACATGCTCCTTTTCTCATTCTAAAAAAATTACACCTTGTTACGTTGTTTAATTACATTTGGAATGAGAAGAATTCAACCGTATGAAAAATCCATATAAGTCATAATCATAGTAATATATAATATATAAAACCGAAGATAATTAATAAGAAGAGACAGCATCTAATAGACAATAGATTCAAGATACGAAGTTAATTATGAAATTTCTACGATAATTTCAACTTAATATATGATAATAATAACGTAAAATAGATTCACATTTAAATATATTCAAATATCTAATGATTATTTTTATACATATACAAAATTTAAGAAAAAGCCACTGAATTCCTAGGAAACGGATATAATACTCTCAATCTACTCTAAATCCCATGTCCTTATTTTAATTTTTCTGACTCTGCATATTTCATGATTTTGCATGGTTTGAAACTCAAAATTAGAATAATTTAAGTGTATTTTTTTCTTCACTTTTCGAGTATAATTTAAGTTTTTTTTTAAAAAAAATATTTTGTAAAATAAGAATAGATATATATAAATTATTGTACGTTGCACTCATAAATATTTAGGCCTCTTTTATTGATTATTATTTCAAAAACTTTTTTGTAGAGTTAATTGTTATAAAAAAATATTAAAAAATTCTCTAGAAGTATTTAAAAATTTAAGACTCCATTTGAATATCAAATCAAAGCATTATTTTTTTTAATTTATATTTCATATTACTCTTTATTATAAAAATCAGTATTATAGTGATTGTTACTTTTAGAAGACATTCAAAGTTAAGATAACAAATTTTAAATTTTAATTATTTGATAAGCTAGTTAGCTTGAGTTTGAAATTTTTATAAAATATCTCATTGAATTGAAGACAATCTAACAAAGTTAATATTTAAATATGGTTGATTCAAATTGAAATGAATTAGACAAATTAAGAAATAGAAAGTACTTTTAAGAGATAACAAATAAATTATTATTCTCTCTATTCTATTTTAGTTGTCACAATTTTTATTTTCAAAGTCAAACTATATAAGCATTGGCTGGCGTTTTAAAATGTTCGAAAATCAACATAATAATATGGGTCAAAAGAGTTTTTTTGAATTAATAGTAATAATAAATACATTACTATTAAAGGGTTTAGTGTTGAGTCGCCCTTGCATGAAGCAAGTATCAAAAACTCTAGTCCTCGCCACCTGGCCATCTCCATCGTGGATCTTGTCATAAATAAGATATTAGCAATACACAACACATTATTTTTAGCTGTAATAGTCACTTTCGTAGGTGGCATAAAAAACTTTAATTTGATGTTTTGTTTCCACGAATTTAGCTCCAAGAATCGTTGTTATAATTCGGACTAACCACTATCAAATTCCAAATTTGATACATTCATTTTCTTGGGCACATTTCCTTTCAATTATTCTGTATTTTAATTCTTGTTTGTGAAGAAACGGACAAGATTATAGGCTTTGTTCAAGATTTGGCCAACCAACATTATGATACTTTGGTGATACTAACGCAATATTAACATATTAGCTTTCAAACTGTGTATGAAGTTTGCCCCACCGCATGGCGATAAGTCTTGGACATGGACACCTCATTGTATATAGACCAGTCTATTACTTTATATATCCAGCATCGCTCCTATATTTTATTAATATGGGACATCTCATCTTAAGATGAGTTGTTACATATATCTACATTGTTATAGATTTGTGTATAGCATCAAAATCTAATAAAATAAACAATAGATGCAATATTCTTTTGTGGCTTCTCGAGAACCAACATCATTCATATATGAAACTAAATTGGATTCGATCAACTCAATAATTTAAAAGTCAAAACTTATATGAAAATTACTCTAAATAAATTGATAAACAAAACATTTTCTTCTCTCATTGGATGAAAATAAGTAACACTATCCAAGAACTTTTTACAAACCTGAAGCTGAACCATAGAACACTACTAATAATATAATGTGGTTCCTAGGTCAGGGTTATATCTTGTTTTCAATTAATATCTGAGCATGGAATTAGTTAGTGACCAGAAAACAACTTCTTCACATGGTATTCTAATTCCCATGTCGTGATCAAAGCCAAATTCTTCCTCAGATTGTCTAAGGAGGTATTGAAACTCAGGATGAGTCAAAAAAGAAATAGATACGATGAAACGTGTTCGATTTTGTCCTACATAAACTGTAAAATGTCCTTTAGGTACGTCGATAGGAAGGTGGTATTCATCATCATACCCCTGCTTCATTCCAAAATTTGAACAACTTAGAATTTGCTTCAAAATTCCCGAATGTGATAACTTGTTTGATTTTCTGATGGACATTTTTGTACGTTTTCTTGATAAAAAATCCAAACAAAGAGAAGATACTAAATAATTAAGTTGTGGTGTTTGGAACAGAGAGAATGTGAAGCTATTTATAGAGGAAGTGCCAAATATTTATAAAATTTGTTCCTAATTTTATTTAATGACGAATTAATAATAGATTAAGAAAAATTATATTAATTATTCTATAAAGAGAAAAGAAGAGAGTGGTCAAGGAGTAATTACAATCATGACGTGTTAGAAGTGATTCTAGACTAAGCAAGCTTAGGGGAATTGGGATAATTTCAAGGTAAAGCAAACAATTAAATTCAATAGATTGATGCTGACTGAATTGTCCCACTACGATTAAATAAGCACGTTTATCCGTAAATATTAGTACTATTATAAAAATTAAAAAGTATTTGGTATCTCAATTGACATTTTCAATTATTCTTTTTCTTAATTAATTAATCTTAGCACGACAATTGAATAATATAAGCCACCTTTAAATACATCAACTATGTGTAGTACTACTATCATAAACTAGTGAAATAACGATGATGTGTATGCAAATCTTACGTTATTTTTTAGTGCGAAAAGATTGATCAAGCTCTTAATTATTAATTATTCGAGCTTATAGAATAAGCCAGTACTTATGGAAACATCAACTATGTGTAGTACTACTCCAATTTGATAGAGTGAAACAAGTCATTTCTACTTTATTGCTCTGTATTCTGTGAATTGCTATGAACGTGCATGCGTTGTCTGGTGGCTAGGGATGACAACAGGGCGGACAGTTTAAGCCGAGTAGGTTTATGCAAAATGGGTAGCGGGGCAGAGCAATTTAAAAAATTAGCTGATTGAGCTCAACTCGTCCCGCAATAATCCCATTGCCATCCCTACAGTGGTGGCTTTAAAACACATCCAGTTGCTATCTTGTACCTTTGTTACTGCATAGTGCATATATATCCTTATCCTTAAATTTTGCACAATTATATATGTTTGATTTTGTACTATGGATCCAATAGTGTGTATATTTCCTCGAAGCTTCCTACCTTAATTAACAAAAACCTGTTTCTGGCTCTCTGTTTCTGTCTAAACACCCCATGTTTGATGGTTTATCATAGTCAGATAGTCCAATTAATTGCATTTTTGGAGATCGATTTTATTGATTGTGATCTATGACATTTGATTTTGAATTATTTTTGCCTAATTAATTTATCTTTATACAGATAACGAATCATTACAACAGAAAAATGTACGACTATGTGCTACCCAATTTGTTAGCTTGATCGCTTGTCTTATTTATCGTTTTCTTACTGAATGATTTTAGGTAACATATGAGAATCTTTTTATCAAATATAAGCTCTGTATATTTACACCAATTAGTGAATTAAACAAGATTCTATTTCTAGATTTAAACTCAACTCCTCTCAGTTTCTTCGCCTCAAGTTTTATCATTTATAGAAACTATACTAAGATGAAAATATCAAGAAGCATGGTCCTGGAAGTGGGGCACTCTGTTTTTATCATTTACTCCCTTTGTATTTAATAGTCAGTCATATATATGTCATGTGGAAAGTCAGAATTAAGAAGTGTCGAAAAAAAAAAGAAATATTTTTTTTATAAACAAACTAACTAAAAAGAAAAATAAGACACTGCAGATTAAAATGGAGGAAGTACAAGAGTACCTAATATTTGTGGCAATAAGAGCATATGTATGAATGAAGGAGTTAAGTTAATTAATGATGACCGTATGAAGTAGTTGGTGCTAAAATTACAGAGGGCAGGGCCTTTACAATATTGTCTTAAGTAGTACTAGTTGTAACATATTTTGGCTTGAAGAGTAACATGGCCTCCATGTGCTATGTGGAACCCTTTGGTCACCATCATCCCCCACAGATATGATACGGTTGTGTTGTACCCATCGCCGTGCTCAGCTCAGTACATGGACCACCTAATACCAAGTAGGATTATGCAATTCGTAATCCACTTCTTAATCAGATATCTCGGGTTTAATTCATACGCAATGTCTTTTAGCGAGCCCTACTCTCAATCGATTGCTCAATTTTGGGTGAGGAATGTGAAAACGTACCACCTCGGTTTTTGAAGTCTTTTAATAATATTACATTATTTTATAATTAGGGATATGCAAAAAAATATTCATGAGAATACTTCCCCTTTTTCTTTTTAGTAGTCATATTGTCTTTAAGAGGTAATTTAACTAATTTTTTAAAATTAAATTAGATTACATTAATTTCATCTAAAAGAAAATTTTAGATATTCAATGACTATAAGTGCAATAAATTCTAAAAAATTGATCAAAGTTCATATCATTTGACTCTAAAAGTGAAAACTGTAACAATTAAAAAGTATCAAAAAGAATTCCAGATTTCTCTCAAAAAAGGAATAGTGTCAAAAAAACACGGCGTAATTTAGTTTTCTTCATTCACACTCATCATTCACTTTTGTTCAGTCTCGTTTTCAGTACTATCCATTTTGAGCTAACCATACTTCTTTCTTGCATGTGCATTTCCCACTTCTTTTTCCAAAATTGTACCTATAATTAAAAAGAATTGAAACCGGTGACCTTTTCTTTCTTTACTTTGCGTTTTCAAAGTAGAAAGGGGAAAAGGGATTACAAAGGTGAGAATATCGAAGCCTATTCAACAACGTGAAAGTTGAGCAAATCAATCGACTAAGATACTGAGATTTATTGATATTTATGATTAAGTAGAGTGAAAACAGGGGGGAAAGGTCATTTTTTGTTGATCTATTACTAGTGTGATGATAAATTACTCTTAATAGGGACGAACCTCATCCGATGTTCATCCGATACCTATATTGGCATCCAACTAATTTGAATCCGTGCATTGCATGGCTCATTTTTAAGGGCAACACTCACAACTAGATTTTGCTTAACTAAAGGGGTAGATATTCCGACCATCCCATCGTAACCCATGTTGGTTAAAAGTTAGATCAAGAGTCAATCAGAATTGATGTGATGTTTCATGTATTTACAATAACATACAGTAGTTTAGATTCTAGTTTTTGTATTTCTTTTCTCCCATATTAATGTAACCAATTAGGCAGCTTTTGTTTGGGAGATTTTATTTAATTCTGTGGAGCAATTATTGGAGCTATGGTCTTGTGGATGGGGCTCATTGTGTGATAACTACTCTTCTGCAAATGATATTGATGTTGGTAAAGGAATCATAATTATAATCATAATCATAATCTAGTTTAAGTAACTCATGAGTGTCAATCTAGTTCAATTAACTATATCATTTATCATCAATTTGCATCTCCAAACATATTCTTGGTGCTCTTTTTTTTTTTTTTTTCATGTCATCAACAATCCCATAATACAACAAATACAAGCCTTTTAGCCTCTAAATAAAGCATCAAATGTTTTTTTCAATTCATGTTCATTTTGGAGATTCTAATAAAGGTGTTTCATTTATTTGAGAAGCAAATGCCAATTCAAATGAAATAAAACACTTTTATTTATGGAAAAATTGCAATATTAGACACTTTTAGATCCTAAATTGCAAACAATGTCAACCTATATAAATATTTATATTTTTGTCAATTTTATTTACATCAATGTCATTTTTATATTTTGTTATTATTATTTTTTTAGTTTTATTTTGTCACTCTGACCAAGAATATTTAAATTTTATACCATGAAAAGTTCTTTTTCGATTGATTTGACAATACAATTTTGGACTTTTTGATTTACCTAGATAAACCTTTGGCATCCGATTGTCTTTTTTTGTCCAAAATCTTTCATCTTCTTTCTTCTTCACTAGAATTTATGGTATAAGATTGCATTAATTATATGTAATTAATTACTCACTTTTTTGAGTTTTCTTTTATATTTTTCATTTTCTTTTTTCATTTGTATTCTTAGTCTATATGTGTTGCGTTAATTAACTTTGATTGGATGGCACATATTTTGATTTTTTTTTCTATTTTTTAATTAACTTATGAATGTACATTTACTAAATTTTTTGGGTTTTCTTTTATATTTTTCATTTTTTACTTCAGATTTTTACTCCAAAAGTGTTGCATTAATTAGCTTGATTGGATGGTACATCTTTTGCTTCTTTTTTTTTTGGAGGGGGGGGAGTGGGGTCATTTACTCATGAATATACATTTTTGTAAAAAAAAATGTTGACATTTTTTGGTAAATATTTTGGGTGACAAAAAAAGGTAAATATTTCTTCTAAATTGTATGCTTTGATTTTTTCCCTTTATTTATTCACTTTATTAAAAATATATATTTATTTTTACTTGTTCAATTTAAAAAATCAACAAATAATTTATTACCTAAATCCTAGTTTATCTATATTATTAGTTATAGTAATTTTTCAATGCAATCCTCAAAGTACTGAATTCTTATATTAAAGGTTTCTATTTAGTACTCTCTCTAGTCTATCTTAAGTGAATTGTTGGGGATATGACACACCCTTTAGTAAGAAAAATATTTAGAATATAAGTTGAAAGCTACTTTCAACTACTATCATTTTTATTGTTCTTCTAGAAAATATAATGTACTTAAATATTTCATCAAATTAGATAAATAAAAAAAAATCTCAACAAACAATTCTCTTGAATTTGGAATAAATCACTTATTTTTAATTAAAAATCATTTTAAATAATTAACTTAATTTAAACTAAAGATAGTGTTCTTTAAGAAGTTTTGTCAAATCAATACTCTTAAAATAAAAAAGTTAAAAAGGACAGCGAGAGTACATAATTCCAAGTAACATAGGTTTTACAGACATCAAAGGAATCATTTACTTGGAAGTTTTAAAATTTAGTATTGAATATTGAAAAAACCTGGTTACCTGCAACTACAAGATTCTCCAGATTTTAAAAGAAGTGTTCTTCCAATTTTGCTCTTAACATAAAATTACTCATTGTGTGTCTACTTATTAGAAAAAGACATTTCATGAAAAGGCATACTTTTCGTGAAAGTGTGTTATAGAATCTTTAAATACTTGTTATCTAAATTAGAAGATAAGTTTTTCTCTTTCTCTGCATCTCAAGAAAAGAACACTACAAAATAGTTTTCAAGGTTTAGAAAATCAAAATTTTCAAATAATTTATTACAATAGAACAAGATTAGTGTTCTTATCTTTCTTATATATTGATGTTCATGTCTAGTGATTTACTTGTAATTCTGGGTGGTTTCTTCAAGTTTTCCAATATATTGTCCCAGGAAAAAATACCAATTATTTTAAAATGATTAAGTAATTGGGATTAACATAGTTTTTAGAGAGATCCCAAGGAATCAGTTACGTTGGCAGTTGGAGTTGGTTAAATCTTAATTATTATAAGATTTACACGAAAAAATCTGGTTATCTATGAGTGTTTAGATAGTGGTGAAATAGAAAAATAGGACAGAAAGATCAAATGGTATCTGAATGTGATTATTTTGTACTTTAATTTAAGTGACAAGTGCACATGCTTTGCTCTTAATCTTGTTGCATCATTTAACTTCTTTTAAATTTTTTAACTGAATAGAATCAAACCAAACCAAACATTTTTTTAATAAAAAAAAGGACTTCCTGAAAAAGTAAGGTTATATTTCGTACTTCTTAGTATACTTACTGTTAGTCCGTGATCTCTCTGTAATGTCTTTTTTTTTTCATTCGACATTTGGGATTCATATTTGAAATTTTAAAATTTGAGAGTGCTGCTTAGAATAGAATTTTTTTTGTATTTAAAGTTTGAATCAAAAGACTTCTAGTCAAGAATAAAACAGTCTCACCATTAAACTATAATTATGTTGGTTTCTTGTGGTGCTCTACCTCATTTATGTTGTGTACACTAATAGCAATATTATTTCTTCTATCCTAAAATATTTATTATATTTTACTTTTCGAGAGTGTGTGTGTATATATATATATATATATTGATAGAGAAAAATTGTAAATTTTTTTTTAATTGGGAGTAGGAAAAAGAAAAATAGAAAAGGAGATTATAATGTGGGGATTAAATAACTTTGTCACTTTACATCTTTACTTTAAACTATTACAAATATATATGCTTAATTTTTTCATTTCAATTATGTGAAAGTGATACTACTATTTGTGAATCAAATTATTTGGGATCTCTCGATGTTTTCAACTTTTTACATTTTTGAGACAACATACTTCTTTTCAGCATAGAAAAATCAGAAACTTTTGGGGAAAAAAAATCTTAAGAAACAAACAAAAGGAAAAAGAATCAATAACAGTAATGTATAGAAGCATTTTGTAGCCACAAAGCAAAAGTATTCAGTTGAAAAGGAAAAATAAGAAATTTGAGACAGCATGTTGGAAATAGAAACATGTACCATTAATACATTTGTTGTTCAGATTACTTGCAACTTTCCTCAACAATTAAAGCCCTTTTTTTTCTGGCCATGATATAAACTATTAATCTAAAAAAAACCTTAGAATACCAAAAATCAAATGAGTACAATAATTTCAAATATATATAAATAAAATATAATACCTAGTAGAAATGAGGCTTTTTTTTTTTTTTGAAAAACAAAAACAGTCACCCTACTACATATATTTGAGGGAAGTGGGATTTGCTTCCCACCTTCACCTTGTCATACCCCACCATGTTCTTACCATCCACATGATGCAACATTGAGGCAAATAGTATTTCTTCCGTCTCAAATTTTGTCGCACAATATGAATTTTGAGAGTAAATTAATATTTTTTAATATATTTTAAAATGTTTTTATATAATTTTTGAATATATAAATTTTATTTTAAAAATTTAAAGCTAGAATTTGAATTCAAGATCAAAACTTAGAAGTTTGATTTCAAAATTTCTGTCTAACATAAAATAATTGGGACGGAGTGAACAGCACATTGTACAATTACTCTAAAACAAACCTTAATATAAGAAATAGTATTTCTGTTATTTCAAATTATGTCGCACAATATGAATTTTGAGAATTAATTAATATTTTTAAATTAATTATTATAATTTATAATATTTGTTTATGTAGTTTCTGATCATATAAATTTTATCTTAAAAATTTAAAACTTAAATTTGAATTCAAGGTCAAATTTTAGAAGTTTAAATTTCAAAATTCTTTATAACATAAATAATTGGGACTGAGTGAATAGCATATTGTATAATTAATTTTTACTTATTTATTACTATTTTGATATTTTCTTCCTTTACTTTGTAAATTATAATTATTTTTTTTTTTGAGAAAAAAAATCCAACACATAAAAACCCCACACCCCCTCCCTCAAGGAAAAAATATATGGAAACTTCCTCCATAAATAGGTTCACTTCCTTTTATCCTAACCACCACCACTTCTTTAGTAATCATTTCTTTCTCTCAAAGCTCTCAACATTCTTTACATTTCTACAAAAAAAAAAAGACCCACTAAAATGGCCATCAAAAAATCAAACAAGCTATCACAATCTCCAGTTTTGAAGCAAATTTTGAAAAAATGTTCTAGTTTGGGTAAGAAAAACGAAGATCACCTTCCCGTTGATGTACCAAAAGGACATTTTGCAGTTTACGTTGGAGAAAATAGAACTCGATACATCGTACCTATTTCTTTCTTATCTCACCCTGAATTTCAATGCCTCCTTCGTTGCGCTGAGGAAGAATTCGGGTTTGATCATGACATGGGAATCACAATTCCTTGTGAAGAATTTGTTTTCCAATCACTTACTTCAATGTTGAGATAATGAAGAAGTAATTGAAAGGAAGAAAATTAGAAAGAGTGAATATTAGGTGTTAATTTTGGAGTGAAGAAAGATGCGTTCAGCATGAAGCAATTTAATTAGTCTTTTTGCTTCTTATTTTTTGTAACATCTTTCTTCACTTTTTTTTTTAATTTTATATTTATTTATTGTTTTGTTAGTTTAATTTCCTCTAACCCTGACCTAGGAATCATCACATGGATATTAGTAGTGTTTTTTATGGGTTAGTTGGAAATTTTTTCCCTTGAAGTGGTGTTTTTTAACACCCTATGAGAGAAGTGAATTATATATTGAATGTGTCTGGAATATAATATATGTAGATTTGCCATTTTTGGTAAAAATGACTCTCAATCTCTCTGTTTTACTGCTCTGCTTTTGAAACTTATGTCCGACTCACCTTTTTTTAGTCTATTCTAAAAATAACATATTTTTATATTTAATATAAATTTAGTTTTAAATTTCTTTTTATCCGTAATGTAGATAATTGTATAAATTATTTAAATATCATACTTTAAGGCAATTATTTCATTCTCTCCCTACTTTTATTATATTTACGAAAAATCTCATTTTTTAAAGGAGGCTGATACATCTCCTGACTTTGAGAGAAGACGAAAAAATCGGTAAATTTAAGTAGTTGAGTTAAAGAAGGAAGCGTTACTATAATTAGAATAATTAAAGAGTAATAACAACACAAATATAATAGCAAACTTAATTGTATGACAAATCTAAAAATCATAAAAAGACAGGACAACATAAATTTTAATATAACAATTAATTTAATTTAACTTCAAAAACTAATTAAATCGATTCTTGAAAAATGAAGCATACCAATTATTTTGAAATCGAAGAAGTAAATATATAAGCATTTTCTATACTTTTTTTTTTTTAAAAAAAAAATCTTGAAAAGATAACATAACAACAATAACATACCTAGTTGTTGGGATAATGCAAACTCTTCCTCCCACATCGGTGGTGGAAGGTCAAAATGACCAACTTAAATAGGTTGAA
>JAOTQR010000001.1:36618701-36629716 GCA_025774065.1 Solanum ossicruentum | reverse complement strand
CTCGAAAAAAATCGAGGTTGAAAAAACCGTATTTATTGGTTTGGTTTGGTTTATATATTAAAAAAACCGCATTTAATGGTTTGATTTGATTTTTAAAAAATCCGCACCAATTCGCAGTACATTTGAGGACCAGCAAATCACTAAGGGCCACCAACCGTCCAAATCACATCGACTCATCGAGTGATACATTTACACATCTAAGAATATTCACGCTATTATCCATTATTCTTTCCGGACCGCACTGTCATCACATCCAAATCTCATACTAGTCCACCATAATAAAAAGTATATGGTAAAACAAAAACCATTCATTTCATGATCAATACCAACTACGAAAGTATCAAATTTTTACAACTCTTTCTCAACGGAGAAAAAAAATACGTATAAAATAAAGTTCAGAAAAGAATAACCGAAGGTAATCTTAGTAGCTCAATATTTCGCTATCCAAACTTCGATTACCTACTGTAATCCCCTTACCGCGTTTAAAACAAAAGGAAAAAAAAATAATAACAGACACTCTTTACAATATAATCTGGTGTCTGTCAGCTAATATCTCGGGATGACCTGAACGGATTTTTTTTTTCGCCATCTCCATTAACATCACAAATTTTCTACTCCTAAAAATAAAATTTTCTAGTCCTTCAACACACTGATTTTTCAGTAGATCCCCCAAGTAACGCCCGAGATTCACCAAAATTATCTATACTATTCCTGTACCTTGCATGGCACGATTTCTGAAAATCCTCAATGTTTAACGAACGATTCCAGTTACCCGATCCAGATCGAGAGACGAACATAAGGATCTCCTCGAACAATAACTCATCGCAAGGTATAGCCAAGGTCCCATGGTTCGAGAAACCATACTCTTCCTCCGCCTGAATCAATAGCTTCCTGAAAATCGGATGGTTCAAATACTTAGCTCGCACCACGAATCTCCGGCAACTACTGCCCACTGAGATCGCCACATGTCCAGCGGGAACATCAGAAGCTATGCGTTTAGATGAAGAAGATACGGCTCTTTTCTTCCATTGACGGAGCATTTGACTGATCCTCACAATGCAACGGATCTTATTGAATTTTCCAATCTCAATCGACATCTCCAACAATCAAATACACGAAACGTATGTAGAAGAATGAAGGAGTGAAGAGTAGAAGAAAGCTTTATTGCGTTTTTTTTTTAGTATATGAACAAGGAAATGGTTCTTAACGTGCGAGTATGTTATATAGATGGAACAAATGAAAAGACAAAATTATCCTTAATAGTTGAGGATTGCGACACATGTTATAACGCCCATGTGGTGGGCAAAGAAAAAGTGATTATGATTAGTTGCTTTGTGGTCCCCTATATTACAACTAATGCGCCTCTCATCAATCTTCCTAACATACCTAGTGATATCTTACGAGTGAGGTATGGAGAAGATAAATTGTACGCAGATTTTATCGCTACCTCTTATGAATCTTTGTGTGGATTTTATTTCCCAATTTATTGAATCTTTAATTGTTTTTATTTTGTCTCTTTTTAGTAAATTAAGTTTTAAAAATTATTGAGAGATAAGATAAGATAAATGTGATTTTTCGGATCTTTGAAATGGTAAAACTCTTGCTGATTAATATTTACCTTTTCAATAGGCGATTATCCTGTATAGATTAGTAGATATCAAAAATAAAGGAAACAAAGAGTGAATTTAATTATTTTTGGAGCTCAATCAAATATAAATTAAAATTTTAAACTATGTTTTTTATCACAAGGGAAAAAAGTTAAATATCCTTAAACCGTACAAATATGTGTTAAGAGTTGCAAATATTTGGTATTAAATGATAGTTAGGCTTTTAATACAATAATATTCTAAGAACTTGTATCAAAAAAGTATAATCTCTTTATTTTGCATATATTTTCTTCATATAATTTGAAGATTATACTCCGTATTATGTGGTTGCGTTTGTTTAAATAAAATATTTTGAAATGTCAACTTTTAGATTTATCCATTTTAAAATCTTTGAGAGATAAGATAAATGTGATTCTTTGGATCTTTGAAATGGTAAGACTCTTGCTGGTTAATATTTACCTTTTCAATAGGTGTTTATCCTGTATGGATTAGTAGATATCGAAAATAAAGGAAAAAAGAATAAATATAATTATTTTTGGAGCTCAATTAAACATAAAATTATATTTTTATCAAAAAAAAAAGAAGCTAAAATGCTCGTAAACAATACAAATATGTGTTGAGTTGCAAATACTTCTAGCTTTTAATACAGTAATATTCTATGATCTTTTACTAAAATATTACTCTCTATATTTTGCATATATTTTCTTCATATAATTTGAAGATTATACTCATTTATAAAGTGTTTGCATTTGTTTAAATAAAATATTTTGAAATGACAATGTTAGTTTTAGATTTATTGATGAGAAAGAATAAAATCTTTATGAAATATAATGAAAATCAAATTTGTAGGATTTGATATGAATAGTTAAAAGATAAACTAAACAAAATAAGAATAAAAATGACACAACTAATTTCACCTTACATCCCTTAATTTTCTTGTTTTAAAAAATAAACCGTTACAGAATCAAATTATTTGGAGATTTCTTGTCTACCAAAGATCTTTCTATTCCTGTAATCCAACACTAAAATGAAAATGGCAAAGATTTGGGGAATATTTTATGGGGCCCTTGCATATATATTGCATCTAACCATGTGTAATTATTCAGATAATAAACTACTAAATTCCCATTTAAGTCAAGACATTTTTTCTCATCACTCACCTTATCAAACTGGAGAAATAAAAAGAGTTTGTTTTTTTGTCATTTATGTAATCGAACATATAAAGTCTAATTATGCTCTATAATTATAGTTTGGATAATTATGTTTTGTAATTATAGTTATAATAAATTGGTATAATACACAAAAAATTTGTATACGTTTGTATAATTTGCTATATAGTTCGCAGTTTTTGCATAGTATTTGTGTATTTCGCTATACAATTAGTATATAACATTTGTATAATTCTCTATACAATTCACAGTGTCTATTTCGCTATATAATTTGATTAGCGCATGACGTTTGTATAAATTGCACAAATTATACAAAATTCAAACTATAATTATAGCTAAATACTTGTCAAGAATTATAATTAATTTAAAATATAACTATATTAACTAATTAACTAATATTTATTTACTTTATCTGCATGATTTTTCCTTTGTAAAGCTGGAACATAGAAAGAAAAAGAAGAAAAGTTTGATAAAACTATATAGGGATCAAGCTGTGGCCCAATCCAATTTAGTGGACTCTAACAAATGGTCACTGAGTTGTTACGGCCCAAATAAACCACACAATGTGCAAATTAAGATTTCGTTGCAGCGATTTAATTTAGCATAAATTATTATTCTTTTCGTATTAATATGATTTTAAAATATTTATTAAATTTGAAATTCACGTAATTTAAGTTTTTTTTTAAAAAAAAAAAGGGAAATTGACGAGTAATTTGAAAATGGTAAACCCTTGCCGATTCCCTAGACCCGATTTGAGAAGGAACAAAAATCCGGTAAATGCACCCATTAACAGTACCAATATAAGATTATAAGAAGATAATTATCGCGTTTAATTCCAGAAATACCCTTGCAAAAACGGATATTTAAATAAACCGGTCGGTTGGGTCATCTTTGCAACCCGATTACCCGAAGAGCTCTGCAATGCAGAACCTCGTCATCCAAATTCCACGATTACGTCCTCTCCCGTCGTCCACACAATGCCTTTTTCCGGCAATAACGGCTTTCTCGCCGGCGAAGCATCTCAATCTCCGGAAATTCGACTCGCGGGAGCTGATAAACAACAGCAGGAGTGTAAAGGATAGTTTCATTAGATGTATGGCGAATCCTCGGCGAGTTAAAATGGTGGCTAAACAGATAAGAAGAGAACTGTCGGATATGCTAATTACGGATAAGGTGTTACAGTACGCTGTTCTTCCTGAAGCTGCTCTCGGTGCGGATCGATACCTTTCTTCGCTAACCACTATCAGCGATGTTGAAGTTTCAACCGATTTGCAGGTTCCTTTTCTTCTGAGTTTATGTTCATTTTAGCTTAATTTTGGCTCGAGTCACTCGAGCTTCCTTGCCGAACCTTGTAATGTTAGTATCACTATCACAGCGATTGCATTTGCACAATTGCATTTCAAAATTCATATGATATGATTAAACTGGACGTCAATCTATTATGTCGCTCCTTTTTGAGTTAATGGTCAATAATGAAAAACACAACAACTGATAGTTGAGGTATGCAACTCACGGAAAAGTGATAGTTCAGCTGATTCCGACTATTATCTCTTCCTTTTTATCAGGTTTGAGACAGGCTATGTTTATGAAATTAGGAGGACTAAAGTGCATATGAGAGGTTTTTGTTGGAGGGAATTTGTGATAACTGTTCTTTTTCTTGTTAAAAATGCTGTTGAGTTAGTGACAAACTACAGCTGTGTTAACTGAGTCGATATCTTGGTTGAAGAGAAAGCCAAAAGCTTCATCTTTGGCTCTCTATGGAAGTCATAGTCTTAATCACATCCTGATCTCTATGCATAATTTTGTTGCTCTGAGCTTAATCCTTGCAGAAGCTATACATGTTCCACCTGCTCTTAATGTTATTCTTGTAATTCTGTTCCTTAATTTAGTTCTTTCTGAATTCCTTAATAAACTGAAGTGGTCGATTGCAGCTACCTGATAGTTGTTTTACTGATGTACCAAGCAAGGAAGGATCAGTTAGGTGAATGATCTGTTTATATGGTTTTAGGTACTTGACATAATGGAGATTATTATCTCCATCATAGAGATCTTATTTTTCCTGTATTTGATATGCTTTGCCATGCCACCATCTCACTACATCTGCCTCACTACTCTGTTAACTTTTCCCCCTTTTTGAGTATGAATGTAAAATCAAGTACTCTGATGATTGATTTATCAGCTCTGCAACGCAACTGCTGAAAAATAAGAGTGCATATATAGCATCTGGCTGTTTTGAAAAAGTTAATGTCAATGAGTTCATTCTACTCAAACACGCAAGAGCGAAATTGGTGTGGAGTTTTGACCATATAAAGCCCATGAAGCAAAGAGCACATTTGCGCTTATAGGCAGTGAAACCCAGATGATCATCCCCCTTTTTTACTTCCTTCCCCCTCTTTTTTAGACAAAAGCAATTCCAATGTTCAGCCTCCCTCTCTGTAGAATGTTACCGCTGATATTTAGTTGAGGTTGACTCCCTCTACTGATCCTGATATCCGGATTGACATGGATGAATTGCTTACATATTAAATGTTTTTTCAACATTACCTCTAAAACTTTCAGTTGCTGAAGGTGACTTCTTCAGAACTCCTTGTTTGACATTGAGTTTGTCCAATAACTTTGGAATTTAATTAGTCTGAAGGATGTTTCTCTAAACAAACTACATAATATAAGAAGTTAAGGATGTTCTATGGCCTGAAACTAGAAGTGATCGTAAAGAAGCAAGAAACATCTGAATATTAAATAAAATAGTATGTAATTCATACGCAGGACAATGCCATGGTTACTTTCCCCCTAGGGTAGAGAATTTACTTGGTTTGAATTTGAGGGTAAGACTCGCCAAGGAAGTGATCAAACCCCTAATCACCATTCACTGGTAAATATGTAACTGATGTCTGCTGTTGGCAATCAAAAATAAGAACCTGAGGTGGAAAAATCTTAGGTGAGGAAGAGAGAGATTTTCCAGTGTTAAGAAATCAACTTCATATTCACTGCTACTATCTAGCTGTCACCATCTATCTTACTACTGGATGTGGGTGTTTGTGTGTGTATGTGCAGGCTCTCTATATATATATGTGTGTGTGTGTTTGTGCGCACGCATGTGTATCTACCTAGATGTGTATATAAAATATAAGGGTTTCCTGGTGTATTTATTTGGCCAAAGAATTGTAGTACTAGACAACAAAGAAAGAATTTCTATCATTTGCATAAGTGATAACTTCTTTGATCTTCAGGGATGATTCCTGTAATTTGTCATATTCCCATTTGGACTCTCATGAAAAATTCTGTGCTGCTATAGGTTGTAAAGGTCTATGTTTCCGTATTTGGAGACGAAAGAGGAAAGGAAGTAGCTTTGACGGGTTTGAAGTCAAAAGCAAAATATGTAAGGAGTGAGTTAGGGAGGCGAATGAAGTTGCGGCTGACTCCTGAGATTCGTTTCATTGAAGATGAGTCCCTTGAAAGAGGAAGCAGGGTGAGTAACTCTAATCTATTTTCTTATTAGAGAACTGATTTTTTGGGGGTGGGGGTGGGGGTTGAGGTGGGTCTTTGTTGTTATTTATGACTCCTACGCTTTTCTTGAGTTTCTCTCCTTTTTCGCAAGGCTGCTATTGTTTCCTGGCTATTAATCCTTTTATGACTCTCCTTCCATAATTTTTTTTAGCAACCGATTCTCTCAATAATGAGGTTAGTCTTTATCTTTGACTTTTCCCTACTCAAATGATGGCCAAGTTCATTGACAACACATCAAAATGACTTGTATCTTGAACATTTCATATGCCTGTTGAACACTGCTCAGGAGCATTTTACATTTCAAGTTACGACTTAAAAATTTGCACTGGGCAGCAAGTAAAACTTGACTAATTACTATGTTAATCTCTTGCATGGGAAATAAAAGGAAAAAAGATTTATTTTGTCCAACAAAACCTGTAAGGAATTGGTCACTAATCAAGGAAGAGGGAAGTAATTGGCCTCGATGCCCATTTTTTTTTTCACTGATCTTTCAAATGATCTACAGCTCAAACTGTTTCTTGCATTTTCAAGAATCAGCATCACTCTCTATACAAGAAAAGAATGACTTATATGGCTTTTGGGACTAAAACATATTCTCGACACTGATTAAACCATAAGTTTCTGAAATGGTGCTGTTATAAGGCTGTCTTCTCTTGGTAGCATGGGTACTAAATCCGAAGTAGATTGCAACTGTATGATTGCTGTGTTTATTATCTGGCAGATTACTACTTTACAATCCCTGAATGTACTTTAGGTGATGTTTAAGGTTGAAGCAATTCTTGCAGGTACTTGCTATATTGGACAGGATTAAGGATGAGAATGAAAGTAAGAAATCACCATCAAGAGCTGCCAATGATGGATTATCTGATCAAAGCGATGATGATGGGGACTGGGAGGATGACGACCCTGACGATGAAGGCATTATTTATGTGAAATAGCTTTCTAGTGCGCTCTAAACTACATTGACTCTGGACTAGACAATACATGTGTTGCATAATGGTAAGTCATGTGGTTATAAAGTTCAGCACATTTTAGAGTGAGCACAACACTGAGTTTCCTGTGTTGCTTAGGCTACATAATTTTTGCATTTTTGTTGTCAGTGAATAGCATTATTGTGCTTCTCAGCTCATGTTAGTTCTTGAAAATTACCCTGCCCATCGGCTAACACTCATATAGAGTATAGCTTAACAATCTTTATAAGAACAAGAAGCAAACATAGGTAGAACATCAATATCATTTCCTAAAGAAGTTATCCACATTCATTTATCTCCATTGTGGTTGTGCTGAGTGATCTTACTGCTTGCTACATACGAATTTTAAAAGAACCTAATGATTTCTTATTTTATTACAGGGTGGTGGTGTTTTCCCAGCATGCAAAGAACATTTGTGCAATTCCCAAATTGGGGAAACCTTGTGAACCATTTTCATAACCGTCTAGCTAGTTTATTTTCTTGTTTCAAGTATAATTCATGTCTGATGAATGAGTCGTTAAAGAGTATCATTTGGCCTTCCATGCATAAGCCTGGCTTTGCCTCTCCATCTTAACTTACGTGAGTTTATTAGCTGGCATCGTCTGTTTCTGGGAAGAAAGATAGAGAAAGGGGGTAAGGTATCGGTAGTAATAGTACAAGAATTTTGTGTGAATTGCTTGTTATTCTTGACAATTTATCCCTTGGAAGTACCTGAACTTATTCTTACCGAAGAAAGAAAAAAAAAACATTGGAATTTGGAAGTAGGAACTGAGATCTTGCCGTAAACAAGTGATGAAGACCGATTAATTAAAGATTCCTACATAGGCAAAACTTACATCTGTATATCCTTTTGTGTTGAATAAGTATTATGTTTCCAAGCTGTATTGCTACTTGAGTACTGATATCATATACAGCATTAATTGTCTTTTCCATGATAGATTGTACATTATTAAAGGGGAAAAAAAGAAAAGAATAATGATACGTCCATTCATCATTTTTCCGACGGAAAAAAGAGACTTAAAACACAGCCGCAAGTCAGCATATCTTCATCAGTGATCCGAACAACCACAAAATAAATAAGCCTTTTCCAGGATTAGTTGATGTAACAAGAAGATTATTAAGCTAGCAGATCAATGGACAACTTTTCCCCTTTTACTCCAATGTAGTCCTCAAAATTGGACCACCATTATACTCATTGAACCATAAAAATGTTTAAGAACTCTTGATCACAAAATTGAACAGTTACAAATCGAAAATGATGGCCCTACAGGCCAGAATGAAAATTGATATAGTGTGATTATATTATTTTTATCAGACAGCAAATGCAGCATACTGCTCTCTTTCAGTGATGTGCCTTAGCTTCAGCTTTCTGGTGAGACTTGGCCTTAGCCTGAAATAAATAAGATGGAAAGGAGGTTATAGAGATAGTCTCTGCGGAATGACAAAGACATATTAGCTCGTAGTAAAACAATGTGGAATTCTTTGGTTGAAAGAAAACCAAATATGTGCAGTTGATATAGGGAGATCCGCAAAATAATTAACAACGGGAAATAATAAGAGCACTGTGGAAATGGGAGGTACAAGTCTTCTTAATATTATCCACGAGAATTTCAAAAGAGGTGTTTTGACATTACGTGACAGGAAAGAAATTCCAAACACATCGAGACTCTCAATGTGGATGGGCGAAGGATTTCAGGGCGCCCATGTAACTTGAAGAAGGTCCATCACAATGATCAAATTGCATTACCACCACCAATCAACCAATGTAATTCCACAAGTGGGTCCTAAAAAAGGTAGAACATATGGAGACCTTACCTCTATCTCAGGAGGAGAGAGGTTGTTTGCGATGGATCCTCGACTCAAAGAAGAAGAAAAAGAAAAAAAAGTGTGAAGAAGTCATGGCAAATAATTAAAGAGAATGTCAACACATTCTAAAAAAGAAACATAACAACAAAATATATAATAGTCAAAGTTCAATAAAACAACAAACATTGACGAACAAGAAACTCTCTAAGTAATACTACGACTAGTATGGAAAGATAGGTGGGACAATGTTCTATTACCTACTAACCTGCCATCCTAATTCGTGCCCTCCAAAACCTCCTATTTAAGGTCACGTCCTCTAGAGGCCAAAACTACACCATGTCCTCACCGCCTCTAATACCTCCTCAGCATACCTCCACCTCTCCTGAAACCATTTATAGTCAACCTCTCACAATTCCACACCGGTGCATCCGTACATCTCCCCTTTATATGTCCAAATCATCTCAACCTAGTTTCCCGCGTCTTGTCCTTCACCAATGTCACTACCACGTTATCCTAGATATCTTCAAATCTATTATCCCTCCTCGTATGGCCACACATCCAATGCACCATAGTCATCTCCGCAACATTCATCTTATGAATGTTGCGGTGAAAGCTATGGAGATGAATATGTTGCATTGAATGAGCAAATGCACCCTGGATCTGAATTCGACGACTCATAAAGATCATATTTTGTGAAACTTCTTTTAGATAAGGTGACAAACAAGATAAATAGTTAAAAATAGGATCTATGATACTTGGGAGAGGTAAAAACTACCTGGCGTCATTCAATTCTTGTGAGCCAATGGGGTGCAAACTATAGTCTTTCTTTTATATTAATAAGAAATCACACTAGAATCCTAAACCAACAAACTGCTCTACTTATCTTCCAGGGCCTCTATTTCAGTTTGTATCACCATCATACAGGCTATGAGAATATAAAATTCATGCATCTCCTTTCTGCTTGTGAATCCAAATTCTTCTCGCTTGAGTCAATTGAATACTCTTGAAGAAATAAAGTTATGCTACATCTTGCTACTTAGCTAGACATGTGGTAATCTATCGTGCCTTTCTAGCACCTCATTGCATATTATTTGTGCCTCACACATTTGAGCTGGTTATCAAATAGATCCACCACTTACGAAGGCTTTTTTTTTAATCTAAGATGAATGCTGCTTTTTACTAATTTCTACAGAGTTGAAGCTGAAATCTAAAAATTGAATTACAGTTTAAAGACGTTGAACAAACATAGCAAAAGAAACAATCCACACAGAGAAATCCATAAAATAAAGCAAATGAAAAAAGAATACCTTGAGATACTTGAGCTTCATGCTACCATAAACAAGTCCAAATGTAAATGCCGATGTACGAGCCACCTGTCCCAAAAAACAAAGAAATGGATCAATCTACCTATCACGTAAGAAACCAATCTAATTCTCTTCCACTCTATTCCGATCTATTCACTGAAATACTCTCAGTAATTTGACTCTTAAGACAAATCCAACGCATTTCAAAGTCGGCGGTCAACGGGTACATGAGATCGAAGAACTGATAAATAAGGTGAATAGACTTACCAAAGCAAGGGTGCTGGTTCCAGAGTAAAATCCAGGAAGAGGCGACATTTTTGACTAGCAAGCAGAGAGCTTCAAGATCTCTTTAAGCCCTAAAATTAGAAATTCACAAACCCTTGATTCTACCAACAAAGATGGTTGGATTTTATCGTGTGAGCAGTGATCCGCTGTGCGGCGGCCTAGTGATTCTTCACATGTATATTACCCTTTTTAGCCTTAACATGAAAACACAACTTTATTTATAGGGAGAATACATAAACATGACCCTAAACTTGGCAAAACTTTTTAAGTTGGACCTTAAACTTTCATGGTGCACAAATATGACCCTCAACTTGGCAATTCCTGAACAAGTAGGCACATACCAGTCGCTGACGTGGCGCGTGAGGT
>JAOTQR010000001.1:36597631-36609957 GCA_025774065.1 Solanum ossicruentum | reverse complement strand
AGATAAAAGGTGTAAGAAGTTATCCAAGACATTTTCTATCTTCTATGAAAAATATAACAACAGAAAAATAAAATGAACACTTCAAAAAATAATTAATTTTGTGAAAAGAATATTAATAAATCGTAGAATCAATAAACAAAATTAACATATATCTAAAAAGTTAGCTTTGATTATAGATATAAAGATACAATTGTTATGCATTGAAAAAACAAAAGATTACATAGTGAAGGAGAAAGAATTAATATATATATTTAAAGAATAATTAAAAAAAATTATAGTTAAATTATAATGGAAGAAGTCAATAAAAAAAGCAAAAACTAACCTATTTAATAAAGAAAAAAAAAGGTGAAAGGAAGAGAAGCAGAGAAGAAAGAAACAAAAAACAATAATTGTATTTTATTATTAAAAAATACTTCTAGGTAATCTACGATACCAAGTTAATATTACGTTGATATTGTAAAAAATTTGTACCCTAGCAATACCCCAAAATTATAAGCAAAAAAAATAGAGGAAAATGGTCAAAAGCCACCTCGAGAATCCAAATTTTGTCATTTTGACCAAAAGAATCGCCGAAAGCTTATCCCGCGTCAAATTCCCTTTTTATTAAATAACCATCTTTGTTAGTTATATATTTGATAGGGTTATAGAAAATTAATAATCTCTTCCTCTCAATATTTTGATTTGATATAATATTTAAAAATAATTTTAGATTATAAATTTAAATTTTTTTTTAAACATCATACCAAGTTAAAGAGTTTCATAACCACATAAAATGAGATAGAGGGAGTACTTTATCAATATTAATTATATATTTTTTTATATATTGAAATGTATTTTATTAATATATAAAAATTTATGATATTTACAAGAGAAAATGTCTAAAATGATCTTTAATATATGAACAATGCTTTATTTGAGTATTTAATATATTTTATTAGATTGAAATAGTCTTTAATGTATGATAAATATGTTAATTTTAGTCTTTAATATATTTCAATCCAATGAAATGCTCCTTAGTGGACAATAAAGTGTATTCATTTTGACTCTTTACCCTAAAAGTAATATATTTTATCCCCCAAAAAGTTAAAAATTTTAGTTATAAACTCCACGGGTGTATAAAATTTATCTTTTTGTCTTCTTTGTTAGCTCCAAAGAAAAACTTCATGAAATCTAGAAAACTTTTATTTAGATTGTGGACATGCAATTTAGATTTTATAAATTATATTGTGTTATAAATATGAAAATCTCATGAGTAGTGAAAATTATCAAAATTTTCTTATTTTTTATATAATTTTAGCAAATGAGTAAACAAGTCATTAATTGATAAATAAGATATTTTCTCCGTTCAATAACAATTATTTGTTATTGACTTAACACATGAGTTAAGAAACAATAAATAATACGAATAATTTTATCAAATCATCCATTAAATATAATAAATACAATATCTTGAAAAATACAATAGAAAAATAACTATAATTAATGATAAGGATAAATTACGAATAAAGTGTAAAATTGTCTCTTGATTTTATAAAGTAAACAAATATAATTAAACATTTATTTTTAATATATTGGGCAAGTAAAAATAGACAAAAAGAGTATCAACGCATCCTTAAGGGGATCCATTAACAAATAACACGCCTTCAAATAATTAATGCTCCATCCGTCTTAAATTAATTGAATTTTAAAAACTTTTTTTAATATTTAAAATAGTTGAACTTTTCAAAATTCAAAACAAATGTTTGAAACGTTTTTCATATTTGTCCTTCAATTTATTGAAGTTTTATATTTTTTAAGAGATACATTATAATACATATTATGGCTTCACAAAGACAATAGTGGAAAGTATGACTTAAATTTTGTCTTTGAATATTTTTTTAATATGCGTGCTATCTCAGAAATTCAATTAAAATGAAACGGAGGGACTAATTAGTTACTCTCTTTAATGTAAGAAAAAATTATAGAAATCCCGTATCATGTTTAAATATTTTCAAATATTTCCTACCTTTTTTACAAGTTACTAAAATTCTTTTTTGGCTATTTTCCTCCCACACGTCTGATACACTCATTCATTTTCCTACAAAACCTGTTTCTTCGACGAGAATCAAGCTAAACTGATTCAAAATCAAAAGCTAGGTTAACTTATCTTCTCCATTTCAATTTCATATGGTTTTTAAATCACAAATAAAAGCTAGGAACATTCTTGTTTAAAGAACTAGTTGTCAATGTTGGATCAAGTTGTTTTTTAACAGGGGATGTTTGTTTTAAATGTATTTGTTGTGCTTCTTTAGGGATATATTGATGATGTTCCTCTCTTCTCCTTCCATGCGGGAGCTATGTCGCTTTGATCTTGTTTTTTTTTTTTTTGCTTTTCTTCTGCTTCAAATCCCAAATTCATTTTGAACTTAAACTTGAAGTTCAAAATTCACCTCAAACAACTCCTCTTCAAGTTCAAAATCACCCAAATCCAAAAATTTTTAAAAAAATCAAAGAAGAAAGCTCAGATATGGTGATTCATGGGATATAAAATTGAGTTATATATGTTGCTAATTCATTGAGACTATATGTGTTATTTTATTAGGAAAATATAGTGATTCACGTGTGTAGTATGTATCTTTTATGGCGATTCATTTTTAAACTATGAGTTGTTCACAATTTTTTATGGTGATTTATTAAATATGGTAATTCATTTATTTATAAAATCGAGAGTATGTATCTTATATGATGATTCATTTCAAAATTATGAGTTGTTCATAACTTTCTATGGCGATTCATTAAATGTGGTAATTCATTTATATATAAAATCGAGTCATATATATTGTTGATTCACTATCACTGTATGGATTGAATACAATGATTCATTGAGACACTTTTTCTACTTATTATAGGTTGATGATTCATTAGGTGTATCATACAAGGATGATACATTAATGAATCATATTAATGGGCTGATTCATTAAGACAATGTATCATACAATATGATTCATTCCAATAAAATAATTTAACATATGACTGATTCATCGCATTATATATTGATTACAATAAATCATAGCTTATAAATCATATATAATATAGTGTATCCATAAAAATGCTCAATGTATCCATATCTTTAATATTTTATAAATTTTTGTAATTATGAAAAAGCTCAAGATAAAATTTCTTTTTGTGTAAGTTATACTTAATGTAATCTTGACTATTTTTTCCCTAAAAAAATCTTAACGAATTAAATTTTGAGGTGAGAATCCCAGTGTGACCCCACGTGATATTCAGTCCACAAGAAGTAATAAAAGGACCAAAACCTAAACTAGCCTCTTTGGCTATTCAAATAGCCCTCTCTGTTTTCTTATTTCCCCTGTTTTCTCTTCCTCACCACCCATGGCCGCCGCTGTATCCACCGCCACCGCGGTCACCAACAAGTCTCACCTTTCACCGGCCGCCGACAAACCCTTTTGCTCTCCATCCCAAAAGCTCTTATCTTTAGCCGCTAAAACCCTCCCAAAACCCTATCACCACCATCACAGAACTCTCATCACTGCCGCCTCCAAGAACCCATTAACCGACGTCGTTTCGTCGTGTAAACCCAATCCGGACGGCCGGTCTTTCGATTCCTATTTCGATGATGACGACAAACCCCGTGAAGAGTGCGGCGTTGTGGGTATTTATGGTGACTCTGAAGCTTCTCGTCTTTGTTATTTATCACTTCACGCTCTTCAACACCGAGGCCAAGAAGGCGCCGGCATTGTTTGCGTTAACGATAACGTTCTCAAGTCGATTACAGGTGTTGGGTTGGTCTCTGACGTGTTTAACGAGTCGAAACTTGACCAGCTCCCTGGCGACATGGCTATTGGTCACGTAAGGTATTCTACTGCTGGTGCTTCTATGTTAAAAAATGTTCAACCTTTTGTTGCTAGTTATAGATTTGGGTCAGTTGGTGTTGCCCACAATGGTAATTTAGTGAATTACAAGCAACTTCGTGGTGAACTTGAGGAGAATGGGTCCATTTTTAATACTAGTTCTGATACTGAGGTGGTCCTCCATCTTATTGCTATATCAAAGGCAAGGCCTTTTCTTTTGAGGATTGTTGAGGCTTGTGAAAAGATTGAGGGTGCTTATTCTATGGTGTTTGCTACTGAGGATAAGTTGGTTGCTGTTAGGGATCCTTATGGGTTTAGGCCATTGGTTATGGGTAGGAGAAGTAATGGTGCTGTTGTTTTCGCATCCGAGACGTGTGCTTTGGATTTAATTGAGGCTACTTATGAAAGGGAGGTTCTTCCTGGTGAGGTAGTTGTGGTGGATAAAGAAGGGGTTCAATCTATTTGTTTGATGCCTCATCCTGAGCCTAAATCTTGTATCTTTGAGCATATTTACTTCTCCCTGCCTAATTCAGTGGTGTTTGGAAGGTCTGTGTATGAGTCTAGGCGTGCTTTTGGGGAAATTCTAGCTACTGAAGCCCCTGTGGAGTGCGATGTTGTGATAGCTGTTCCTGATTCAGGTGTTGTGGCAGCTCTTGGTTATGCTGCTAAAGCAGGGGTTCCATTTCAGCAAGGTTTGATAAGGTCGCACTATGTTGGTAGGACATTTATCGAGCCATCCCAAAAGATTAGGGATTTCGGGGTGAAGCTTAAGCTATCTCCTGTGAGGGCAGTATTGGAGGGGAAAAGAGTTGTGGTTGTGGATGATTCAATCGTTAGAGGGACAACCTCATCCAAGATTGTGAGGCTGTTAAAGGAGGCAGGTGCAAAAGAGGTTCATATGAGGATTGCAAGCCCTCCGATTATAGCTTCTTGTTATTATGGAGTGGACACTCCTAGTTCAGAGGAGTTGATATCTAACAGAATGAGTGTCGAGGAGATCAGGGAGTACATTGGATCGGATTCATTAGCCTTTCTCCCAATTGAGAGCTTGAATAAGCTGTTAGGCAGTGATTCTAAAAGCTTTTGTTATGCTTGCTTTTCAGGCAATTACCCCGTTGAGCCAACGGGCAAAGTTAAAAGGATTGGGGACTTCATGGATGATGGATTAAGTGGGGATATGGACTCCATTGATGGTGGTTGGCTACCAGGAAGTAGTAGAGTTCAGAGGACCATCTTGAATGAAGTTAGAACCATCTAAATTTTACACGTTGCTTTAGTTTTTGCTTTTGGATTTTTCGTGCTTTTAACTATAGAAAATTCAATGCTTTTTTCAAGTCCCTTTTTTCCTCCCTCTCCAAGTCGTGCTTCTGTACTTCTACTTGGGATGTTACATCAGATTATCAACTAATCAGAATGCTTCATTATTAGACCATGTTATTTAATTTGCAAATTCTTTAACCATCAATGGACCTGAATGATTAGGAAAAACATTCGAGTATCTAGCAAGGAAGGGGGGAACCAGGAGTTTGTTGACTTAACTGGTTAAGTTGTTGTCACGTGCAGCTTTTTGCAGTAAGACTGAATAGACAGATATATATATATATATATATATATATATATGCACCTCGACTGAAATATAAGACTTGATAACTTGTATCAAATAGAGCTTCCTATCCTATACTTCTTTTTTCTTCTTCCACGATAGCGATATTCTGTGGCTGCTTAATCCAGAGGTGGAAAGCAAGGAAGCTCGGCTATGATTAAGAACGGATGTTGATCCCATTCCATGGCGTCACTAATTGGATCATCTTCCATATTCCAACTTCTTCCCAACATTTGCTCGGAAGAGAACTCATCGTCTGAAACCATGATTTGGTTCTCCTTGTTTTGGCAATCAGTAAAGTCAGAATTGCTACTCAGGTACATCCAGAAATGGCTTCTTTCATGTTTTCTTCACCTGAAACAGGACATTTGCAGAAACTCCCAAATCCTTTTATTCCAACTATTACTTTTCGCGCTCTCTGTCTCTCCTCTTTCAGGAGACTCCGGTCTTCTAGTAGCTTTATCACCCTCTCTGACATGTTTCTAACACTTGATCCCCAATGAAACCTGTTTTAATGGAAACAAACGTCATGCAAAATTCAACTCAATCATAGATGACGGAATCATCAAAGATTTAACCTTTTTGAACTCTAGTCTCTAGCTCACTGTAGGCGTGAGAAACAAAGAGATGAAAGTATAAAGACCAACCCTTTTTCGTCAATATATTGGAAACTTATCATTTTGAAACTCCTCTGCAATGCTTTCTGGTCCATGAGTTAACAGGTATCCCAATAATATCAGCGCCTTATAAGATGATCCCCAGTTTCTTCCATCAAATTTCGACAACCTGCTTCCGTGTAAGAACAACAAACATAAAATTCCAGACTTAGTAATGCAACAAAACAAAGAAAAACTGTTATGCAGAACATCAACAATCCTCCAATAATCATCAACTTCAAAAGCTGCACGCGGTATTAGCCTCATAATGTCCTGTTGTAGCTTCTTCTGCCAGCCTTCAATTAAATTTCTCATCAATGAAGATATATCATTCATAAGATGAAGGCAAAAAGGATGAAGTCACTAAAAGAAAAATTGGAACTATCTACAAAATTTCTCTGTCACTAGCTCTTCTTGTTTGAGTAGTGGAAAAGGAAAACGAGAATTTACAGTTGAATAGAAGTAACATCTGTAAGAGCGAGTCGAGCAATCTTGATTTTCTCTTTGAGGAAGGAGGAGGCCTGCCTTTTGAATTCATATAACAAATTTTTGTTATGTGTTGCAAGGAATTATTGAATTCTTAACTGCTTTTTATTAGTGTGAAATGCTAAAGTGGATTTGTACATTTTTCTTTCTTTGCAGTGAGAAGCCACAAATAAAGTTGCAAGGTTGAATCAGCTCTTGTCATTCTCAACTTTCTTTTTTTGCTTTTTTTGAACCATGTCAGAATGTCATCCCAATCAACCGACTTTATCGAGAAAAATTACCTTTTTTAGGTCGGGCAATAGATGATGAGATTTTAAATCAAGTCATTCGTCTTATGGTATAGCTCAATATCAAATGAAATAGTGTTCTCTTAACTCGCTCAAAGTGGAATCTATTGCGAACATATAATGCCATGGCTAAAAGAATCAATTGATTATCACACTATTCATTAGGTGTATGACATACATAACAAACAATGATATTAGTAATACATGAGAAAAAAGACAGAGATATGACTGGCATAATATCTCATCTTCACAAATATGTCTATTTCATCGAGCCTCTCTCCGAGACAGTGCCCAGATTATGACTAATACATAACAAACAACGATATTAATAATACATGAGGTATTAATACAAGGATAAGAATGTGTACAGACAAAACTATCCTTTAACACACCAAACCAAACAGTGAATAGGAAATTGCCCCAACATTACTAATACACTCTGGCTAAGTTCTCTGAGTAAACATGGATGCAAATATAACCCTACATGTTATTATCACCAACAACAATATGCCTAGCGTAATTCCCTATTTTGATAGACCATCGATTCAAAGAAAATGTTTTCAGAAAGGTAATTGGTTATTGCACTCAAAATAATTGTAGCTGTTCATCATAGCTTCTTGGTTGCAACTCCTCTAGGATGATTGGAAGAAAAGTTTCTTCAGAAAAATAAAGCACAAGAACATGATAGACTTTGAATACTCACCTGCAAAACTAAGTTTAAATTACAGTTTCACTGACAAGAAAGCACACCTAAGTACCTCCACTCAAACATATACTTGACAACTTAGATCAAATAGAGCTTCCTATCATAAGTTTTTTCTGTTTTTCTCGCGATAGCGATATTTCCTTTGCTACTTCTTTCCTTGGCTAATGATAGTACATGATTTCATCCGGATGTGGAAAGCAATGAAGCGCGGCTATACTTATCTCTAGTATCACAGAATGGATGTTGATCCCATTCCATGGCATCACTAACTGGATCATCTGTAACACTTGCCATATTCTTATGTATTATAAGAGCATTTCCCAATCTTTCCTTGCAAGAGAGCCTATTCTCTGAGGCCATGATTTGGTTCTCCTTGTTTTGGCAATCAATAAAGTCAGAATTGCTTCTCAGATACCTCTCGGAAATGGCTTCTTTCATGCTTTCTTCGCCTAAAACAGGACGTTCACAGAAACTCCCAAACCCTTTTATTCCAACTGTCACTTTTCGCGCTCTTTCCCTCTCCTCTTTCAGGAAACTCCTGTCTTCCAATAGCTTTAACACCCTCTCTGACATGTTTCTAACACTTGATCCCCAATTAAACCTGTTTTAACGGACATAACAAAACTCAACTCAATCATATATGATGAAATCATCAAAGATTCGACCTTTTTGAACTCACTAGAGGCATGAGCAACAAAGAGATGAAAGTAGAGAGACCAACCCTTTTTCATCAACATATTGAAAACTTTCCATGTGTCTGATGACATCTTCATCGCTTTGAAACTCCTCTGCAATACTTTCTGGTCCATGAGTTAACAGGTATTCCAATAACATCACAGACTTATAAGACGATTGCCAGTTTCTTCTATCAAATTTGGACAACCTGTTTTCGAGCAAGAACAAAAAATCCATTCAAGACAAAAAAATCCCAAACAGGAAAGTACAAATAAGATCACCTAGTAATGCAACAACAACAATATGCGAGTGCAATTCCATAAGTGGAGCCTGAGGTATAAAGAAGAAGAAAAGAACCTCTTATGCAGAATATCAACGATCCTCCAATAGTCATCAACTTCAAAAGCTGCACGCGATATTATTCTCATGGTTTGCATGTTTGGTGCAATCAAATCTCCAGTTGTAGCTTCTTCCGCCAGACTATAATAAAGATATATCATTCATAAGACGAAGGCAAAAAGGATGAACTAATTAAGATGAGCAATATTTTGCTAATTTCTAGTAGTGGAAAAGGAAAAGAGAAGTTACAGTTGAGGAGGAGTAACATCTGTAAGAGCGAGCCGAGCAGTCTTGATTTTTTCTTTGAGGAAGAAGGAAGCCTGCCTTTTGAATTCATGTAGCAGAGGAGAATCCATGTCTCCTTTTGTTTCTTTTCTTGTAAGGATTCTTGAATTTGACTGCTTTTTATCAAGTCCATATGAGATGGAAATGCAACTACTCCATTAACTTAAACTAACTACTACTCTATAAAGTGGATTTGCGTATGTAATGTGACATTGAGACTACTCAAAACATTAGGAAGGATTCAACATTTGACAATTAGATATTTTGATTAGTTTGTCAATATCATCAGGATGTCTTGTCGTCTCTGTATGTCTGCATTTCCTTAACTCTATATACGTGTTAAAGTAGTGCTAAGTTGTACAAAAGTTAAATAATTCAGAACTCAGTTACTAGCACTTGAGGACGTGTCACCTGATCTAGAATGTATAAAGTTCAAATCTTGGCTCTGATGGGCTATTTTGGTCAAGACAACAACACAGTAAGATATACCTTTCTAAGTCAAATCAAAATGTTTGGGATTATAGCAGTTGAGTAGAGTACTTACTAGGTCTAATACCACCAGCTTGTACATGCAAGCCGTTAATCTCGTCAGAAAAAAAAATTAGACAATGCTTTGATACCTAATAGAGTAGTTTAAAAAAGGGAGAAACCATACTTAAACTGTCTCCATTTTTTTTTTAGGTTTCATATCTAAATTATCACTTATTAGTTTGAAAAACACACCTCTTCCTTTATTATACTTTCTTATGTTGTTGTTGTCGTTGTCGTCTTAATGATGTGTATATTGTCGTCGTCTTAATGATGTGTATACTACGCTTTCTATTTATTTTAAGAAATTGTCACATGGCATCCAACAATAACATAACCAATCGAATCCCACAAGTGAAATTTTGAGAGGATTAAATAGATCCAAACTTTACCACTACCTCATAGAGATAGAAACGTCGTCATAAGGTATCCAACATGGACAAAATATTCCATCTTTACAAAAATTAAATAAATCACTAGTATCACATACCGCTAAGGTGTGCATCACAAATTAATGAGTAATAATTTCGATATAACACATTCTAAATTAAATATGAAACTTTTAAAAAAATAGATGCATTTTTAATACTTTAACCCCAATTTTTATCAAAGGTAAATGAAAATACAAAACATGTAGGCATAAAACAAACACCTCACTTCCAAAAAAAAAAGATGGTTTGCCTAGTTGATCAACCATCAAAGTAGATTGATCAAAAAGAATCAAATTGATCATCAGCAGTGACTTAGACTTAATTGAAACGAGTATCTTATAACACCATACATCACGTCTTTTCCCAAATGATCATTTTTTATAAGTTACCAAAAAGAATGATCCTATCAGTTGTGTGTCAATCAAAATTATGTTTTAGTACCTTAAATAGAATGCAACAATAATATTGATTTGAATAAACAAAATTAAAGCCCTAACAACATGCTATGAATTGACATATCAATCTCGCCTTGATGATAAATAAGCCGCTGATCTTGAGAGGAGGAATGTCGCTAAGGGCTCAGCAGAAATTACTAACAGAAACATCAGCAACAAGAAATGGTCTTATCCGTTCTCTGCTCTATCATAAGCATTGGATTTGTGTTTTGGTGTAAACGAATAGCCAGAAGGAACCTTGCCGAGTAACATCTCGGAGATCCTTACCTGCCGAGGGAAGAAATATAGCATGTTACAATGAGAGAACAATAAATGTTTTGAGTGCTTAACAATACTGTGAGGACGAACAATAGATTATGTACCCAGTCAGCAGCAGAATCAGAGGCCATTAGCGTCTCGAGGTCATTCCTACCGTAGTATGAGGGTGGTCGCCAATTTATTCTTTGTGGGATAACATCTAACAGGCCAACTGGAACATACCGACACGTGTAGCTAAGCCACTCCAACAAAAAGTGTCTAGTTGTCTCCACTCCTGCGCTCATTGTGCAAACATTAGGTATAGATTATGATAATTTCTCAGGTAGAAGATTATTGCAAACATAGTAAACTGCAGACAGAATAAAATGTACAGAGGAAAACCCCCCATTTATTCAGGACAAACAATGGAAGGTTCTCGCAGCAAACAGGTAGCTCCTGCCAATTACGTCTTCACAGATATTCAAGAAAAGAATGAATAATCACAGGATGGACATTGTGGATAAATAACCACAGGACTTCTTACTGTACGATAACATTTTAATCACATAAATATATACCTTCCGATAACATTTTAATCACATAAATATATACCTTTCGAATCGGAACCCCAGTGTTGAAGGCCAAATCGTGCGTAATCCTTCAATATATCTAACCGCTCACCGGATGTAATGTCCCAGTGCCTCTGTTCCTTGATTTCGGTGAATATCCATGGCTACAAAATTATGAAGTGCTGTTTAGTGCAGATAGACCCTCAGAGGCACAGATGGAATGGAACATGCAACAGTAACAAATTTTACACGACAGAAATAGAAGAGAAGAAAACATTTTACTACCAACCTTTACTAATGCACCTCGAGCAATCATACATGTAGAAAGTTCAGGACACTCAGTTTTGTGCTTGTTCCAGTCTAAATAAGAAAACACATCACCATTTCCAAGGACTTGTAAAGACTTGGGGGCCTTTTGTACGCATCGGTAGATGTAATCCCAGTCAGCAAGCTTACAGTAGCGCTGTTGACGTGATCGACCATGTATGGTAACTGCAGTTACACCCCAATTACCCATATCTGCTATTAGAGAATCAATGCGATTTTTTCCCTCAAAATAAGCAGTCCGTACCTAAAGCAGGAAAAAGGTGCATTGTCGTCAAGCATCTCCATAAATATCCTTAAGAAATTAAGGGCATGAGTGAACCATATTTTGAACAAGATAAACACAGAAAGCAAATAAATTACTCTAGAGCTGCCATTGTGGTGGGTACAGGGGAATGTCGTATCATCACGCCGATTACCTATGCCCAGATATGTTGATCTCCAAGAGTTACAAAATAAAAGGGAAATAGCAGTCCAGCCTACCTTGATAGTTATTGGTGTATCAACTGTTGAAGAAGCAGCTTCTACTACACTCTTCATCCGTGTTGGTTTTGTAAGAAGAGCCGATCCAGCACCCTTGTTAACTACGATATCAATTGGGCATCCCATGTTAATATCAATGAAATCCACAGAGCATTCTTGCTCTATAAGCTCAACTGTCTTTGAAACAGTGTCTGGATATGCCCCACAAATCTGAACACCAAACAAATTTTCGGATGAATGCCGTCTCAGCAGTGCCCATTCAGATGCTTGGCCCTGCATTAGCCATAATATGTGAGTTAATAGATGGTTAAATTACCTCAGGACCCATGCCACCTGTTGAAACATATAAAGAAAATATAGAAGATATATTTATTTGTGTGTCTTAACATGTACAAGTGAAGCCCTTTA
>JAOTQR010000001.1:36542820-36569190 GCA_025774065.1 Solanum ossicruentum | reverse complement strand
GATCAACTCGAGAGATTCCAATAAACTAAAACAATTAAAATTTAGAAACTCACAATGAGTCATCAGAATAAATAGTAAACCTACAAATAAATTAGCATGAATTCATATAACTAAACCAATTACTGGGGTGTGGCCAAGGGCTGAGCCACGATCTTTTATTACGGGGTTCTACACGAAAAGCTAAAGAAGGTTCAAAAAAAGTCTACTACATATGGATGAAAAAATAATTTTACCCTCCATCGAAGGAGGTTGTGATGAACTCCTTGGCCCTAGCTGTCTCTGCCCCATAGACGTGCTACCCCTATGCCAAACAAGGGCGGAGCTACATTCAGATGAACACCTTTCATTGGAAAACTTTTTTGAATATATAGGTTAAATATAGATATTTTGATATCTATCAATTGTTGAACACCCTTGATACAAAAATCAAGGGTTGGCTCCGCCACTGATGCCAAAGGTGGTCAGTTGAACAATACATGGTGCTTATATATTTATATACATCAAATCAAATATTACATCTTATATATATATATGTGTGTGTGTGCGCGTGTGTGTGTGTCACATTTTGAATATCCTTAACGAGATTCCCGACTTTGCTACCGAATTTAAGTACTTGTTTATCACATCAGTATGCAGCAAAATCAATGAAACACGACTTGTTCATAAACAAAGACAACATCAATTTCTCGAAATATAATATCAGAAAAAGGGGTAAATCTAGGGTTTCAGCACACAGAAAAACAACACCGACAAGCAATAAAGAATGCTTCTGTGATATGCTGTGAGTAAAAAGAGAAAAAGAGATTCTTAATTACAGTAACAATAATAACGGCGAGAAGAATAAAGTGAGAAAGGTAAATATTGCGGAGAGAAACTTACCAGCGAATTTAAACGGCGAGAGAAGAATGATCATAAGCGTATCGCCGGTGAGTGAAAACCCTTCTCTGAACCGCTTGAATGGAACTTAATTATGTTTGCTAGTATAAACTGTTCCTTTTATAATTACCAAAAAAGAAAATAATTTAATTTTTATATAAACATGTTTTAAGAGCAAAAACCATTACACAATAATTTGTAAGTAGATATCATGATATAATATTAATTTAATATATTAAAAGTACACGCTAACTAAATGTAGAAAGAAGTCGGAGGAGAAAGATTTTATTTCTCTTGAAATTGATGTACAGATAAATTATTTAACTTTTTATTTATATTAAAAGAAAAGTTGATGTCGAATTTTTCTTGTAGTTATTGTGAGTCTTTTGAAAAATTACTTATGACGTCTTTATTTAAATTACTTACAAGTTATTTATTTGATTACAAATATAAAAAAATTACTTACAAGCTATCTAATTTAGATATTTGCTATACATTTGCTTGATTGCAAGTAAGGGTGCTTATTAGGTGGTTTGGTTATATAGTTACTCAATTTAGAGAAACTTGCTGACGAATTTAAATGGAAGAGAAATATGATCATAGCGAATTGCCAATGACTGGTAACTCATTTTCGACCCCCTTGAATGGAATTTAAATATGTTTGCTAGAATAGACTTTTCTTTTTATAATAAAATATAATAATTTAAATTCTAAAATTTAAGCATATTTTAAGAGTAAAAGTAATTATATAATAATTTTAAGTAGATGTTACGAGATACTCTATATTAATATAATAAAAATATATGGCAATTAAATGTAGAAAGAAGTAGAAGAAGAAAGATTTTATTTTAGACGTACAAATAAATTATTTAACTTTTTATTTATAGCAAAGAAAAGTTGGTGCCAGACTTTTCATGAATTTGTTGTAAATCTTTTCAAGGCTGCCTGGTGACGTGCCTATTTGAACTACTTGTATTTTATTTGTTTGATTGCAAGCATGAAAAAGTTGCTTGTAAGCTATTTGATTCAGATACTTGCGACATGTCTGATTGATTGTGAGTAAGGGTATTTAAGCTAGTAATTTGATTATATAGTTACTTGATTATTAGATAAAACTCTTTTTGGAACCCCTCGACTAGAATTTAATTATGTTTGCTAAAATAAACTACTATTTTAATAATTAAAAAATAATAATTTAATTTCTAAAAATATAAGCATGTTTTAAGAGCAAAAGCCATTACATAATAAATATAAGTAGATGTTATGACATAATAAAAATACATGACAGCTAAATGTAGAAAGAAGTCGAAGGAGTGAGATTTTACTTCTTTTAAAATTAGTGTATAAATGAATTATTTAACTTTTTATTTATAGCAAAAGAAAAGTTGATGTCAGATTTTTCATGAAGTTATTGTAAGTCTTTTCAAAAACTGCTTGTGACATATCTGATTGACCTACTTATAAGTTATTTGTTTGATTGCAATGTGAAAAAATTGCTTATAAGCTATTTGTTTTAAACGGTGGCTAAATGTTTGCTTGATTGAAAGTAAGGTACATTTATTAGATAGTTTGTCTTAATAGTTATTATTGATTTTTAGATATCATAATTTGATAACATAATCAAGATATCGATGGATGTGATAGAATTTTAAAACTATCTACCTACTTATCAATTAATTAACAAAGTTAATGAAAAAAAACTTGAAACACTCATAATTGAATCTACTTATTAACAAAATTAATGAAAAAAAAAACTTGAAAGACTTGTAATTGAATCTACTTATGCGAAACAAATAGAGCAAAAAAACGACTTTCAAATCCAATATTTTTTAAATTGCTTGAGAGTCTAAATCGCCAAATTTCACATATCTTTTGGAACTCCTTATGTACATAACTAATATCGAATTTCAAAGACAAATTCTCAAGAACACCTCACAAACTATGATGTCAATGTCCAAAGAAATTTTATAAAAGACTAGAGAAGAGAATTGATGCATCCGTTCAACTCCATGGAGTTTTAACATTTTATTCTGAATTTTAACTTTCTAAACAAATTTTATATTGGTTTGATTTTAAATATATATGATAAATATTTGGAATAAATATAGTTATGTTTTATTTAAAGAACAATAGTTGAAAAACTATGAGAAATATACAACGACCATACAATAAAGATTACATGTACTAAATATACATTATAATAACTTGGCTATACACAAAATATACACTAATTATATATGACTATGCATCGAATGGTCACTTTTTTAGTAATTACTTTGACTGAATGACTATCTACTGTAATGATCGCTTTTATATATACAAAGTATAACAAAAATTTATTTATTTTTAATGAATTAGTAATTTATTCAATAGGGAAATTGAATTATTATCCCGTACTGTTAGATGATTAATTATGAATTTCAATATATTTACCAAGCATTAATTCTATAACCTAATGTCAATAAAGCCAATAAATCTATTATGTGGTTGAATTATTAGTTATAATTCGATTTTGAATATTCTCAATTGCAAACTTTAAAATAAATCTCCTTTTTATCCTAGGCATTCTCGTTTTATTAACTGAGAACTGATCTCTATTGTTTTTTAGAAAAAAATAGTTACGTACTTAAAAATTGTCTTAAAAAATATATATACATAAAATATTTAAATTTATAATCATGTGCACCATAAATAAACCAATAACTCCGTCCTGATCTTGAAAGTGCCTAAAGTAACATTCAATATATTATGAGCATATTAGGTAACAACAAATGTACTCTTGTTGGTAACACACTGATTAACGAAACTTCCCAATTGTGTCTAATTGGGAGGGTATAATTGCCGCATTTAAGGCAAGCTTTCTTGCACACAAGGTGTTCGACCAATTGACCAAGTGATCATTAGCCTCGAGTGTATGTTGCAGGCATTAAATTTCAACAGTAGAAAGCAAGTGCCGTTGAGCCTTCTCTTCATCTTGAAGTTTTCTTGAATTGAGTGCCCTGAAGCATAGCATATCCATTCCTTCACGGCGCTGCATAAAGGACCCACTATTTATATGGTATCCCTGTTTTCTTCATTTCCACGCGAGCGCATTGAAGTTTGTTTCTTTTTTCTTTTTATATTCATTCAGTTATGGAAACTCTATAATTTTGATAATCAGTCGGAATTCGGAAGCCCCACTTGTGAATTTGAACTAAAGTTTGTTTCTTTTGTTGTTGTTGTTGTTGTGGGATTTTGTAGAAATGGAGTTAGGGATGGTCACCCTGTTGAGAGCTGCATGGGTTGCTGCGACTTTGCCCGTTGTTATCGCTTTGATTCCTTTTTCGAAGTTTAGTTTCTTTCAACAATTAGTGCTAGGGTTTGCTAAGCGTGGCAAGATTATGCAGTCTTCGTCAAATGTAAGTATTCATATGAAAATTTGCCTCTTGCGATGCGTAGTTCAATTGATTAAGTTTTTTTCAGTTCCCGAAAGAAACAGTGTACCCAATGACACGGCTCCGGGCATCCACCGGAATCTTCCCACAGAGTTAGGTCTGACAAGGGAATGATAACTAAAATGACTATTTTCCCCTCCTTACCCTCTGTTCAGATTCAACCTGACGATTGCCAGAACCTTACACATCACTAGGTAACCGAATTCTGGAATGTTAACATTCAAAGACTGTAACAAACCCGAATTCCTCACTATATTAATAAGACCAGGAACATGATTACATTTGCAATTGTAATACTCAAACTACTAAATCACAGAGGAAATACTGAAATTACAAGTAACTAAAAGATATGTATAATAATGGGGGTGAGAAACTAAGACTGTTGAAAATGTAATGAGAGGAATTAAACACTTTACTCAACAATGTGCATAATCCTTGAATCACATACCACTATCCCTTTAGATAAAATCGTCTTCAACCCACTTCTCAACCCGGATCCCAAATTAACCTGGCCCTATTTCTTGTTCTAAGCCCAATAGCTCTTGTCAGCCCAATAACAACTTGTGTGACATTGGTATCTACATTGGGCTAGACTTGCCTGCCTCAATTAAGAAACTTGTCCTCAAGGTTCAAGTCATGAAATCCATCCACAGCTTTCTAGGTTATCTGAAAAGTGGCGATTTCCACATGCTGAAATGTCACAAGTGTAAAGTGAGACAATGCTCATCCATCCAGCTATAAAAGCCAAAGAAAATGATCTAGATGATCTGATGAAAAGTGCAACTTTATGTTGTCTGTTGAGAGTATTAAGAAAATTGGCATTACTCCTAGTGCCTCGTTAACATCTTGTCCAACTTTAACCATAAATATAACACATCTAAAATGTAATATGTCTCTGCAACATGCTCCCCTAGGGTGACTTTTGTAGGATAATGCCTCGAAAAGTGGATTTGTGGAGAGTTTTAATAGTACCAAAGGCAACCCTTGGTTCAACAGATTAAGGTGTCTGACAACACCATACACAGTGGCCGGGGTGTAATCAAGAATGAAATTAAGATGTAATCCCACCTCATCAGTTATCGGGAAAAAGTACTTAATTAGCTGACCAACCAGTGAAATTGTTGGGTTACAAAATCAATTAGACAAAAAGCTAAGACAAGTGAACTTATAACTTTCAGCTGCCATAGAACCATGCTAGAAAAGTTAGCCATCCAGTCTAGACTGGTGTTCAATAGTATCCCAATAGTGGTTAAGCTCAATGATTAAAGAAGTGAAATTAAAACCACTTAAAGATTTTATTTGGGAGTGATAAGATTAGGAATAAGGTTATTTAGGACAAGGTGGGAGTGCCCTGTGTGGCAAACCAGATGAGAGAAGCGAAACTGAGATGGTTTGGGTATGTGCAAGGAGCTGTGTCGATGCCCCAGTTAGGAGGGTGCGAGAGGTTGGATTGAGAAGTTATACGGAGGGGTAAGGGTAGACCGAAAAAGTTTTGGGGAGAGGTGATTAAACAGGATATGTCGCGCCCTCATATCACCGAGGACATGACCTTAAATTGAAAGGTATAGAGGTTGCATATTAGGATAGAATGTTAGTAGGGGTAGAATATTGTCTTGCCTTGTGAGTTTTAGGTTTGTCGTAGGATTAGTTGTGCTATTATGATTGTGTTGTTATTGCTCTTTGATTATTTTGCTACTTTTTTTTTTTTGTAGAATTGACATTGCTCTTCATTTTAGTCGTTATTTTATATCTATTGTTTTTCTTCCTTTACTTGGGACTGATACATTTGAGCTGAGGGTTTTTTGAAAACAACTTTTCTATCTCCATGAGGTAGTGATAAGGTCTACGTGTGGTCTACCCTCCCTTGATCCTGTGGGATTTCACTGGGTATGTTGTTATTGAGGATGTTCATAAGGGGAATGTCATGGTCATTGGCACAAGGTTAAGGGTTTAATTGCTCTTAGGAAATTGATATTTCTAGGCTTGAAGGAGATTGTTCTTGAAGAAAAAGTCGACATGATGGCATAAATTGAACAAAGAAGATGACTGGTGTCCGCTTGCTTTAACATTAGAACTTTGAATCTGGATGTTTGTTCTAAAGTTGAAGTTTTGTTTAAAAATTGCTAATTAGGGTGTGTAAACTTAGGCAGGCAATGTCAGATGAGGTTAAGAGTCTAGATGTTTCATTAGGTATCCTGTCAGAAGCGCTTGGCATGTATACTGAGTGGTTGAGGATCCCCAAGAGCCAGATGCTTTTGGTTGGCATTTGCTAATTTGCAGTATGATAATGCGTCATTGATGTACAATTTGTGGATGGCGTGTTGCGACAAGGATGATCCTCATCAAATGAGTGATAATTGCTTTATCCCTGGTGGAAATGTGGAGTCGAATTTGAGGCCTGAGTTCTTTTCTTCTGTAGTTATTTTTTTCTCTCAGGAGGAGAACTTCTTGTTGCTCCAGCAATAAACTTTGAAAAATATTTCCTATTGAATCTGCTGGGGACAGAATCATTTTCTGTTATTGCCTTATTGCTATATAGCAATTGGAGCCTCAATGGATGGTTACTGTATCCTTGCTGAGAGTGTTGGACAAATAAGTTTCTTTGCAGGTGAAGCAAACTAGGAATAGTATCCTGCAACAATGCACGGGATGACAGAGGCTGCTCACATACTGAGAGTTGCTGATCGGAGTTCCATAGCTCCAGCTTAGAAATCGCATAATTCTTATTAAGAAACCATTAGTGTTGATAAGTTATTTGAGATTTCAGAGTTGGCATTTTCTGTGTGTTGTATGATCCCAGATCAACTAAGCTGATGTGTAATTGCAAGGGGAAAATCTCTACATTTTATAATCTGATTCCGGAAGTCTGTACTGGAGCTAAGCAAATTCGAAGGGGACCTGAGCAGGATACAAATGTTAACACATGATTTTGGGGTGAAATTGAGCGTTGAAAAATTGTATCGGCTGCCGTTGGATCTCTAATCACTTTCATTGAACCAGCTAGATAACCTCCATTCAGCTGATTTAATTTGAATATGGCTTGTGAAGATTCAGGGGTAGAATCCTATCAAATTGGACTGGTTCAATGTTACTAGCAGAGAGTGGTACTGATCAAATTTTGGTAGTCGTCTGACTGATACATTGGTGAATATGGAAAATGTACTTTCAGAACTTCTCGAGGTTCAAAATATGATTTTCAGTGACATCTCTGTCTAATTTGTTCATTGAATCTTTCTCATTTTTTTCCTTCTTTTTTGGGGGTGGGGGGTTAGGTTCCCATCTTCTGAAGGGAAAATATATCTTTCTTTCGTGATCCTAGTGTGTCTTCTATTGTGCCATGTTCACCTTGCTCTTATTCATTCAACTTTAGTTTAAAAAGATCCTGTTGTTTGAAACAAAATTCAGTTTCAATTAATTGGTGAGTTGTCTCTAGTTGCAAGATTTTTATTTCAAGTACATGGTCACTTGTCTCATGTTACAAGCTAAAGTATGTGGCATCTGCAACCCTTGTATAACATGGAATGAATCCTCAAAGTAGTTGTTATTATGTATAAAGTAAGTTTGTAGTTACAATGCACAACTGTGTTATATGGATGGTGACAAGTATTTGTGAAATATCAGTTTGTTTCTTCTCTGGCAACAACTTTTTTCATATTTTTTCTCTGACAAAAAGAAAATTTCTGCACTTTTAAATGAAACAAAAGTTGTTCAACAACTTTATTGACCTGACACTCTTTTTGGAATATTTGTTCAATTGCAGAAACTCTCTGTTCCACAGAAACTCTTTATTCACTTCTATGTTCTAGCTTTTGTTTGGACAACACTTCTGTTAGCTGCAACCTGGATTTATGCTTATAGTACAACGCCAAAGATCTCAGAACCATTGCTTTTTTCTAGTATTGCTAGTCACTTGACGGGAGGATCGCGTATCTTCTCTTTACAGAGATCTCATACATCAAAAGAACATAGAAGCAGAATTGCTGTATCAATCTTTCTGCTTTTACTAATGGAAGCTCAAGTACTGCGACGCCTGTTTGAGTCAATATACGTGTTTAAATATAGTCCTTCAGCCAGGATGCACATTTTAGGGTACCTCACAGGTTTATTGTAAGTTGATATCTCACTTTGTGTCTTTTTTTCATAAATATTTCCATATTTATTGTTGCGTTTTATTAGCTGGTAAGTAGCATTTTTTGTCGTAATCATGGGGGATAGCTAGTAGATTGTCTAAGGGTACATCCAACTCCGATTGTGGTCTGTGTGCGTGTGTGTTGTTCCTTTTTTTTTTTTTGTGTGTGTGTGTTATTTTCTTTTCTTAAATAGGAATTTCAATTTTGGCCATCATATATTTACTTTGACCAAAATTTCCATGGCCTAGTAAAATGGTCTAATCTTTGAGCATTAGGAGTCTATTTTTTATGGAGCATAAATTTTTTATCTATATGTAGAATTTCTAACTACGCTTTATGTTTTACATACTGCCCTGTTATTGTATAGTAAGTATTTTGAAATGATTCACACTTATAGAAGTCTTAGTCCCTGTTCCTGTTTGGTGACAACACTAGTATGTTCTCTTTTAGGGCCCAACTTCTTATAGTTTTTATAACACATAAACTCCAAGTTGTCAGATCAACAAAACACTTGCTGAATTTTGTTCTTTTTCTCGATTCCAGCTTCTATACAGCAGTTCCCATCTCTCTTTGCTCCAATTATGCTACAGAGGTATACAAGTTCTGGTTGAGTTTGATTCAAGAGTTTATTGTCAAAGGAAAAGATAGAATGCTAGCAACTGAGGTTGATTGGTGGAGGTTTTTGAACCCTCTCATGCAACTACGATGGTACTCATGGATTGGTGCAGCTATATTTGGTTGGGGCTGGCTTCATCAATGCCGTTGTCATGCAATTCTGGTAAGTGGCATGTGCTATTGAATTTAGATTCAGATTTGTCTTTGAAGTTAGGCCTTTAGGTTACTTGGTTAATATATTACGTGCTTTTCCTTGTGCCCTACCTCTTCTATATGAGGATTTATTAATGATCATCATTTATCTCGTGGAAGAAAAAAGGCTAGTGGTATTTTCAATAAAAACCTAAAAGAGGTTTTAATTGCAGGATAAAAATTGTTAAAGTATTGATCATATTTTCTGTTGCCAAATAATTTCATCTCTTAAGCCCTTCTCATTCATTGGAGCTCATCCACCTGCATCAAATAGAGCACAATCACCACATTACAAGCACGAAATAAGTGTGGTATATTTAGAGTAGCTATCTTCCGACTGAGAGAGCTCATATTTAAGATGAAGCAAGAGTACTACTGATTTTCAAGTTAGAGTTAACTGATTTTTGTTTGGATCGATGTGATTTTGCTTGGTAAATGTAGCTGGGGATATTATATACCTATCAAAAAAAAAATAAAATTGGCAGCCCGGTGCACAAAGCATCCCACTTTCATGCAGAGTCTGGGGAAGGTCCGCAACCAAGGAGTGCGATATATACAGCTTAGCCTAAAGCAAGCATTAGTGGCTGCTTTCACGGCTTGCAGGCTTTGACCCGTGACCTATAGGTCAGATGGAAATGAAAATCCCAATCTCAATCTCAATCTATTCAGCATAGTTTCTAGGTGCAAGAATGGACTAAATCTAAGTTTTTAATCGTGCCATGCTGGTCAAGGCTGGAGCAAGGTCGGAATATGGATTCTTGACTTCAAGAATTTTGTAGGTGCTAGATGTGTATACATGTGCATGGGCGATCTCACTGCCATTAAGAATGACTCTTAGAGTTAGTTCTTTTTTCATATGGGACATTGGTGTTTTAAGAGGTTGTGAGTTCTGACAACCATAGCTGCTCTAGATATTATTACTGGATGTGGTTTGGCTTATGGTTGATTCTTATTAAGAAATTGCAAATACTAGGATGAACAGATAATGAGAGTGACGATAGCATATGATGATAATACAATAGATGGAATCAATACCCTGTGAAGGTGAATAACTGTGCTTATCCACTTCTTTTAATCCGTGTATATAAATCTTATATGCTGGATAAATTCAGTTCATTAATAAGCTGAAGCAAATTGAAGGGATAAGTAGAAATTCAGCTTAATGATAATTATGGAAGTGAAATATACACCGGAACAAAAGTACAGGAGCTTAAAGAGGTTTGACTAACTTCTATTTGCTTCATTCAGCCTAGTGATAATTATGGAAGTGAAAAATACACCGGAACAAAAGTACAGGAGCTTACAAGAGGTTTGACTAACTTCTATGTCGGTTGCTTCATTCTATTGTCTTTTACTTATCCTGCTGGTTCGTAAAATTTTCTTTATTAACTTTCCCTGTTAACATAATGGTATTTCTCTTTCAACTTGACAGCTGATTCTTTTACTATGTTTGTGTCTGTTATTGAGGCATAGTTATTGTATGCTTGTGTTGGTTATTACATTAATGGTAACCTTAGAATTCCTTAGATTTAGCTTCATCATTGTGATAATAGCATCTTTACATTGCCAAACAGGGGTCATTGAGGGAGAACAGAGAAGACGTTGATGATTATGTTGTCCCTTATGGTGATTGGTTTCAATATGTTTCATCTCCACACTATTTGGCTGAGATTGTAACTTCTCTCTCTTACTAATGTTACACACAAGAAACCACCGACCTTTGTCATGCTCTAATTTATAAGTTTTTTTTTGCTTTTCACTTGTACTAAAGGTTATATATGCTGGCTTTGTGGTTGCTAGTGGATGTTCGGACCTCACGATATGGCTACTCTGGGGATTTGTGGTACAATTCTATTCAAAATCTTGATAAGCAACACCTTTCCATCCAGTATTCTTCCATGTTCATTTTCCTCTCTGCAACGTTATGCATTGTTTTGCAATTGCAGGTGGCTAATCTTGTCTTAGCAGCAGCAGAAACACATAGATGGTATCTGCACAAGTTTGACAACTATCCTAGGAATCGTTTTGCTATTTTCCCATTTGTTTATTAATGCTTAATGTCCAAGTTCTGCTATGTTATTTCTTTGAGCGGAACTGTTTGTGTATATATAGGTTCTGTTAGTTAAGGTGTAAATTGTTTCTAGCCATGGATACAACTCTATGCCCAACAGCTTTGGTGAGAGCTTTTGATCCTTTTGTTTTGTTTTTTTTCCCTATTGCTTTATCTATCATGTAAGAGAAATGAATGAAATGTTGCAGCACAAGTTACAGAAATAAAACCAGAGTTTGACTTATAATTCCTTCTTGTTTGCCTTATGTTTTGAGTACCTTATGCAGTTTCATTAAATAGAAATATGCAGGTTGAAATACAAACTAAATATCAAATTTGGAGATCGAATATTATGTATAAATTGATAGAACTTTTTAAGCAAATAATTGAAGAAACATATATATTAACTCTTCACACTTTTACCAATATCAAGTAAAACGGATGGAGGATGAATCATGTCGAATGGGATGGGTTATTACTCATTATTCGTTTCTATCTTGACTTTTAACACATTTTGACCCAAGCAAATTAAGTCATAACATGGTTTAACTAAACTACACCCAAATGACCTCAACCTTCAAGGTAAAAAATAGTTTAACTTCAAAGTTTTGCCCTAAGGGTAAGCGAGGTCAAAAGTTCAAGAATCAAAACCACCCATCTCCAAGACCGTTCTAGTAAATCACCCCCAACATTTGACTCTACATAACCATTCATAACCTCTAGCTGTTGCGTAAAGAGTTGAGAATTTCTGCAGCATTTTAATAGCCAATAGTTTTATTTGCTATTGAGTGGGAGATGTGTTACCCCAGGGGAAAGGGGCATGCACACTCCCAGAAACTCAACCACCATCCATCAGCTTTGTATACAAGTTCAACATGGAAAAAAGAAAAACATTACTACATCATAGGTAGAACAGTGATTGTCTTTCTAATCCCAACATAAACTCACTTTGCCATATGCAAATGAGATGCTAGTCTAGGTATCTTAGTCCCCTTTCCTGGTGCCTTTACCAACCTTTGGAGTCAAAATGAAACATCAAGCATGAAACTTTTTAGGCATACAGGTCTATGCCCCAAAACTTTGCAGGTTGGTTGGTCCTATAGTTGCGATCCAAACTTTTGATGAGGTCCATGTCTTCTTTGGTGAGCTCAAAGTCAAGAATGTTGAAGTTCTCCTGCAGTCTCTCTAGTTTTGATGATTTTGGAATCACAACTATGTTTCTTTGGATGCCCCAGCGCAGAATAACCTGGGCGACAGTCTTCTTGTATTTCTCAGCTAGACCCTGATGTAACAAGTAAATACAAAAAAGAACCTCAATTACACCAAACAGCAAATATGGATCAATTTTGCGAAACTTCCAGAAGAACAGTTCACAAAATACGGAAATATAAGAGAATAAGGAATTACTTTTAGAGCCGGATCCTCTAGGCATGACACTGAACCAAACCATTCAGTATTAGCGGCAGCACCACCAAGTGGGGTGTGTGCTGTAACACAAATGCCATGCTTTTGGCAGAACTTGACAAGAGATTCACGCTGGAAATAAGGATGAGTCTCGATTTGATTCACAGCAGGCTTCACTTTGGAATATGCTAAGCAATCTCGGGTGAGAAAGATGTCATAGTTGCTGCACATTGATTCCCATTGCAAGAGTAAGAATACAAGCCCATGAGTTTGAAAAATATTTTAAATTTTAATAGCATAGCATGATAGCACACAGCTTGAGCCTAAACCAACGTAGTTATGCACCATAACTGAATGTAAACATATAAAGTTGTAGGTGATAGAGCTGACTTTAGACAATTTTATAATTGCAGTAGACAAGATGAAGTCAAGAAGAATGTGCTCATTTCAAGCAATACTGAGCAGTTAAGTCTGTGATTTGCAATTTTCTATTTTTCAAAAAGTAAGTATATAAGCATTAAAGAATTCAATTTCCTTTTCTAGATTTGTCACACTACGTAATTTTCAGTGCATTGAAATGACACAAAACCAAAAGGAGGAAACTGCTAGTAATATACCCGAACAACATCTGGCTTTTGTCAACAATGCCTGATTTCAGCTATAAGATTATCCACAGCAGAATAGTATCATGAAGCAGTAGAATGAATCTGCTGGCCATAGCAGCTGAATAAAGGGGAGTACAGCCTTTTTAAGTCGTAAGCCTACCTAATTCCTATGCTGCAAACCAAGCCCAGGGACACTAGATTTTCCATGTCGTGCCAGGTAGTCTCCAATGATATGGTGGTATCTATATCAAGAACACCATCCTCACCCAATGCACTACCTGTTGTACCAACTCCTGAATGGATTTAGAAGAAACAAAATGAGCCATTTCAAGAGCCGAGAGAATTCTTTGATTTTAAATCATGGCCAAGATTAAAGTACAGTATTGAGTCTGGACGCTTAGATCACTACTATGTGTATTGAAATCAAATATTGATTTTGCTGAATAGTTAATTTGGGTTTTCAGTTGTATGAAATCAATCACCAAATATTTGGAAATCAGAAAGTTTAAGCATTAGTATTCAGCTAACAATCGCTACATGTCACTGATCTTGTTGAAATACCAGCTATCCATTTTTGCCATAAAATTATTATGCACAACATCCTTCAGTGGGAGATGTACAATAAGCATATTAATTATGATCTGAACGATAAAAAGGCAATAGCTAATATGCCGTATCAGCCATAAGTTATGGTCTGACTCTGCCACCCCACCCTCACCCACTCTCTCATAACTCAAAAAAGGAAATGAAAACAAAAGAGACAAATGTATAAAAGTTTGAAGAAGTCAAAGGTAATAGACCAGCGGTATCACCTGTATGTCTTGTGGCTACAGGGAAGTGAACAAGGTAGAGATCCAGATAATCCAGGCGTAACTTCTTAAGACTGTCTTTACACGCCTCAAGAACATGACCATGATCTGAGTTCCAAAGCTGCAAAAAAGAGACCCGATATTCATTGCCAGCTACATGTAATTCTCTCAGCAAAATGCTAAAACTGAGTCAATAGATGAAATTAACATTTTCGTGCTAACCTTGGTTGTAATGAAAAGATCCTCCCTCTTCACGAGCCCTATCTGAAATGCTTCTGCTAGTGCTTCCCCAACTTCAGCTTCATTTTGATAGTCAGCTGCGAGCATTATACAATGTCAGATCACACTATTCCAAGAACATATCAGGTATCTAAAGACACATACAAAACCTAAGAGGATCAGTGAAGAGTAACATTACACCCATTAACATAAATATTCATCTTTTAACATTTTAAAATAATCAGGGTGACGTCCAAGCAGCCTGAGCTCACCTTAACTATTACACCTGATATCTCTTATCTCCCACTAGCATATATACAAATAACAATGCCACCAAGGCTTAAGCAGATGTGGAAGAAATCTACTTTTCTTTCTGCTGGGATGTAACCATTTTCTAACTAAAACATATATAATTCAGATTAAAGATACCAATGCACCTAAACCTCTGCTTATAGGTGTATTCCCCACAACCCCAACTAGTAAGAAGCAAAATTCTATTTGAAAAAGATTTAAGGGATGGGCCATAACATTAGTTATACTTCCCCATTTCAATTTATTTGTCTTATTTTTTAATTTGTTTAAAAAAGAATCTCACTTTCTCTCTTTAACTACTCTTTAGTTCCAAATTTCCACTTAACAGAGCGTTTTTGACACTACAGGATTCAAAAGTCTTATACTTTCTTGAACTTCATACCAAGTTAAAACCAAATAAACAAATTGATACAGAGAGACTAATAAATAAATAACACAAAACAACAACATACCCCGTGGAAATCCATAAATTGAGTACATAGGCTTTTCCTATCTACTGAAAGAGTAAAAAAAAAAAAATTACCGGCACAATCAAAGTGACGGTAGCCAATCTTGATGGCGTTGATGAGAAGATCTTTTATATCTTTTCCTTCCATTCGCCAAACACCAAGTCCCACAATCGGCATCTTGTAACCGCTGTTCAGGGTTATCGCCATTTCTGCTTTTTTTTCCTTGAATTTTTGGTACTTGCTTGCTTGGAACTAGTGAATCTGCAATGATGTGAGGATTTGCTTCGTCGTTTATATATATGGGCCTCCAAAATCATACTCTTAAAAGAAGGTTTATGGGCTCCCAATTTTATATGTTGGCCCAATTAGTCTTCCCAGGAAATGGCAAGTAAACTGAATATAATGTGAAACTAATTACTTTTTTGAGTAAACTGATATTGTAATATAAAAGATTCTTGCTCTATCTTCTACTCCTTTCGTCCAATTTTACTTCGCTCTAATACTATTTTGGAATGTCCAACAATATTTATCTACTTTATAAAAATAAGAAATAATTTTACATTTAGTTCCCAATATACTATTATCATTAACTATAATCATTTTCTATCACATCTTTCAAGACATCATATTTATTATATTCAAAAAATAATTTAATAAAATTACTCTATCATTTATTATTTCTTAATTTTAGTCCCAAGTCATAGTATGATGTTAAAAAACTTTAGTATTTGACATGCCTAAGCATGTGATTTAATGGTGAATCTTGATATTCGTGATTTTTCAGGTTCAATGGAGCAAAAAACATCGGTAAGAGGTAGTCAACGAAACACTCAGGATTGCAGTTATGAAAAAGCACTTTAATATTCGCAAATGCCTACTTGGTTAATGTCTAACAGGTCTATGTATTATTAAGGTCCAAATAATCTTTAGATTTTACTTCTTCTAGTTCTTTTTTTCACGAGAGAAGTCAAGAAATCATCAAGTTTAACCTTTAAAAAAAATTTATAATAAAAATACAAGGTAAAATTATATATAATAGACTTTTGAGATCGAACCTATCTGGATCATTGTGCATAGGATGAACTTTATTACATTTGGACTTGCCTTTTAGTCCTTTTTCTTACAATCCAAAGAGCCGCACGTCTTTTTGTGAATCCAAAAAATCATACAAAGATGCAAAGACGAAATATAAGAAGAAAACAAGAAACAATGTAAAACACAAGAAGAACTGTTATTGCCGATAAGAAATTCTAGGGAATCTCATTCACTGTACAAAAGCAACACTAGAAATTTGTTATCTTCAATCTTATGGTAGTGGATATATGTGGCAATTCGTATCTTACCAGCACAAACAAAAGCATATGACAAAAAAATTCATTTTTAACAGTTTATACACACAACGTGATCTTACATGCCTTACCAAACCAAAAAAGCACAATTCTTTTTCTGTTTCAAAAAAGTCACTATGTGAATCACAACATACGAGTACAAATCAAAACATTGTCCACAAATCTCTCCATCTCTAATCAAAAGTCTTAAAAAGTTCTAAACAACTCTACCCACTCTGTTCTAAAAAAAGACGAAAGAGTGGCCTAATGATATAGGCAACTAGCACAACATTATCATTATCGAATCTAAGCCACATATGGTCTTGATGATGAGAATCACCACCTACCCATAAGCTGCCAAATCCTAGGAGGTTTCAAACTTCCAATTCAATTTGGGCACTTACTATTATTTTTCTATTCCAAAGAGAGAGAGGAAGAGACGTCACGATAACAATAAATGAGATATGAAGAACATAAAATAAAATATAAGTAGATCTCACCACTGTGAGATAATTTCCGAGGAGAGAGAATAACAAAATGACAGACCATCATTATACTAAAACAAATGCATTAACACGAGGAGGAAAAGAGGCCGATCCATACATGAAATTGATTCGGTCATGTCTTGCCCCCTTTAAACAACAATAACATAAGCAAAGCTGCAATAGAAATGTCCCCTGGCTGTTTTCTACTGCATCTTTTTTGAAAACAAGAAACTAAACATGCACCAACTAAGGGGATTATTGAAAAAACAGACGACCTCAACGACAAACTAAAACAAACTGGAGATGCTAACGAGACACTTCAAGCAGCAGTTCAGTAGGACCAAATCCCATCTTCCTCTGTTGCACAATCTGCAGCATTGTCTTCATTGTAATAGTAATAGCCACCATTATTGGCAGTGGCTGCTGCAGTGAAGCAGCAAGACGAAGATGACACAAGGTAAGGCATGTTGTGGAAGGACTGAGCTAAGCTGCTGATCAAAGATGCAAAGGCCACACCTTTATCTTGTCCTTCTTCTTCTTCTTGCTCCAAGAATTCCTCTGCACGGTGCTTGAGAGTCTCGAACATGAGTTCAGGCTCGAACTGCATCGCCCGGAGAACATCAGCACAGGACGGGCCAGGGACAGAGCGAGTCACCGCGAAGCTGTGAGGGCTATCGCTCTGCAACACGCGAACTACGCTTGGTCCACCAAATAGGTTGTGGAGTCCTCCGAGCGCCTCCTCATAAGCCCCACCCAAAAACATACCCAGATAGTACCGCCCACCATCACCGCCATTGCTTCCCAATTCATGGAGAGGCAAGCTTGATTCGCCTCCAATGAACTTATCTACCTTCCCATCACTATCACAAGTCAGGTCCGACAGGATTCCTCTCATTGTAGGCTTTTCATCCAGACGGTGAATTGGAACAATAGGAAACAATTGGCTGAAGCCCCAAAAATCAGGAATTGAGGTGAAAACTGACAGATTCACATGATAAGTTCGCACAGGATCAGCCAGCCCGATAGCCTTCGACACCAAGTCACAGATGCTATCCACTGCGGCGAGCTGTTCAAGATCCAAGGACCCTTCTTTGAACTGTTCCACACATCTCTGTTTCAACTGATCAGAGTAAAGGAGACATGTCTCATATTCTCCATGGACCGCAGCAGCAGATAAGTTTCGGTAGTCAACACGGGCATCTTCATTGAGTGTCTCCACCAAGGATTGTAGACCACCGGAAGACAACTGTGGAGAAACATTAGTAGAAGCAGACACAGCTTCAAAAATCAGAACTGAATGGTGAGAAACAATTGCCCTGCCACTTTCGCTGCAAATCACTGGATGCTTTACGCCCTTACGGTCACAAACGTATTGGACCGCTTGGACAACAGCAGCGGCATATTCTTCAATGCCATAGCAAACAGAGACATCAGAATTGCTTGATTTTGTACCGTCATAGTCAATTCCAAGCCCACCACCAATATCAATGAATTTCATACCAGCTCCAAGTCGGACCAATTCAGAGTAAATCTGAGTGGCCTCACCAACACCATCAGCAAGCAGCTCTGTTGTGGGGATCTGAGACCCAATGTGAAAATGCAATAATTGAAGACAATCTAGCATTCCAGACTCATCAAGCTTCTTCACTACACGAAGAATCTGAGTTGTTGTCAACCCAAACTTCCCTTTTTCTCCAGAAGTCGATCCAAAGTGGCCCGAATGCTTGGTCCTGAGTTTAGCACGAAGACCAATTACGGGACGGACAGCCATCTTACGGCTGATATCAATCACCAGGTCAAGCTCCTCCTCTTGTTCAAGCACAATTACAGTGTTCAAAAGGAGCTTTCTTGCGACCAACGCAAGCGAAATATACTCAGTGTCCTTGAAGCCATTGCAAACAAGAAGAGCATCAGCACTGCCCTTGGAGAGACAGCTCATGGCCAACAGGAGCTCCGGTTTAGACCCGGCTTCCAGCCCGAATCGGTATGGCAATCCGAATTTCACGATATCTTCCACTACGAACCTGTCTTGATTGCATTTCACCGGATAAACACCTTGGTAGTGAGCCTCATACCCTTGGGAATTCACCGCCATATCAAAAGCCGATTGCAAAGACTCCAAACGGTTCTTCAAAACATCAGGGAAACGGACAACTAGAGGCATCTGAAGCCCAAGTCCACCCAAATTTTCTGGGTCAGTAGCCTTCTTCACGACCTTTAGAAGGTCAATCTCCTGGTGAGGAAGAGTCTCCTTGCCATGTGGTCGGACGGAGATATCCCCGGAAGAGTTCACGGAGAAATAAGGAGCACCCCACCCCTCGACCCGGTACAAATCAGATGACATATCCGTTGACCAATGGGAACCGGCGGTAACAGCGGTGGTTGCGTTTGTCGCCGGAGGTACACCGGAGGTAAAGAACTCCGGCGCGGGAAGAGAGCTATCCCAAGAGAAGGCATAGCCGCGAGGAGGGGAAACAGCAGCGTCTACACAACAACCTAAGGCCGGCATCTCTTCCCCGATCTGTTTGATTTCTTACGAAGAAGAAAGAATCAAAGAATCAAAATTTAAGAAAAAACTAACTTAAGGGTTTGTACAGATTGTTGTTGTTCTTCCCAATGTTGTAATAGTTGGGGGCTATTAAAACCCGCCGAGGCCGAGGCCCCGGCTACCCCCTCAAAAGAAGCAAAAAAAGAAGTGAATCAAAAGATAATCACCCTCTAACACACTCTTACACGATCCAAAAATCCCCACCCTGACTTCAGAAGAAGCTAATTTCTAGATTTAAACAAAGAAAATTTAAGGAAACAAGAATTGAAAGCCAAAATCTAGAATTCTAGGAAGAAGAACACCATACAGATATTGATGACGGAGAAGAAGAAGAGAGACGGAAACCTAGCGGCTGTTATAGAAATTGGGAAGAGAACGTAAAGTATGAAGTGAGCGAAATCTGCATGAGCCAACGACGACTTTATATAGGGGTAAAATCCGCTGCTGGGCCGTGGGCCCCAATTTTCGGCCCGTTTAAAGTATCTGACTTTCTCTTTTGCTTCTTCTCATCGTAATATAATTAAAAAATATTTCACTCGTTTCATTTTAATTAAATTTGTGAAATAATAAATTCATATAAAGAAAAATATTTAAAGGTATATTTTATACCTGATTTGTCACTATTATTTTTTGTAAGATCATAAATATAGTTTAATCTATCTCTTAGAAAATTACTCTCTTCGTCTCATATTACTTGAATTTTTTAGATTTTTTTTAGATTCTAAATATTTGAATTGTTCGTTGTTCAATGTTCAAGTTAAATGTTTTAAACTTTTTCCATATGTAGTGGTAAAGTCTGTGTACATTCTACCCTCCACAGACCCCACTTGTAGGATTATACTGGGTATGTTGTTGTTGTTGTTGTTGTAAACTTTTTCCATATCTACTCTTTCATTTATTGAATTTTTATATTATCTAGAATATAAATTACACTATGTATTTATGATTTTACAAAAGGCAATAGTAGAAAGTATGGTGTAAATTTATCTTTGATTGTTTTTCTTAATATGTGTGTTTTATTTCATAAATTCAATTATTTTGAGACGGAAGGAGTATAAAACTTCAATAAACGATAGGACAAGTATAAAAAAAGTTTCAAACATTCATTTTGAATTTTGAACAATTTAACTATTTTGAACCTTGAAAAGGCATCAAAAATTCAATTAATTTGGGATGGAGGGAGGATAATTCCTTCGTCCCATTTCATGTGGCATCCTTTGATTTGAAACGGTATTTAAAAAAAGAAAAATTATTGCTCCCTCCGTCTAATTTTACTTGGCCTATGTTACTTGGCACAAAAATTAAGAAGTAATAAATGATGGGGTAATTTTACCAAATTATGCTTTGAATATAATAAATATAATGTCTTGAAAAATGTAATAGGAAAATAACTATAATTAATGATAAAGTTAAATTAGAAACTGAGTGTAAAATTGTCTCTTAATTTCATAAAGTGGACAAGTATTGTTGGACATTCCAAAATAGTATAAGGGTCAAGTAAAATTGGATGGAGGGAGTAATTTTTGTTATCTAAAATAATTCTCGATTATGTATGTAGCTTAGAATCATTTCATTAATAATAAAAATAAAATTTTTAAAGTTAAATTTATTTCATTTTGGACATTTTCTTCTTTATTTGATCGTATGGCATCCACTCCCATTAGAAATAATAATTTTTACAAATATTATATCATATTTCCATGGATATGTTGTTACATAAATATTTTATCATAATAATTACTTACTCTGTCCTATTTATGTAACATTATTTTATTTGTCATTAAAAAAAAAAAATTTATGATCTAAAATAAAGTAATCACAAAATATATTTAGTGAAATCTAACAACGGAATCTGAAAAAAGTATAATATATACAGACGTTATCATAAAGAGTATAATATATAAGATCTATTTTCAGAAAATTCTGGATTCAAATCTGCTCGAAGTACATGAATAAAACAATATTAAAAATTATATCTTTCTTTTGATATACATAAAAAGAAAAAAATTAATATAGCAGATAAATAAAAATAAATAATAGATAGTACAAATTCTTATCCAAAATAAAAAAATGGCAAGAGTATGAATATTTTTCTTTTATTTAGTGGGCTGGGAGATTCTATCGGGCCCTGGATAGACAACGGAGGGTTGCCGCGTGGCGTAAATTGGACCTGATATTTTGCATTTTAGCGTTAAACGAGAAGATAAAGTAAGCGTGTTAGGTATGATAATATCATGAGTATTTGACGAGATATTGGTAGTTACTCATTTGCTGATGAACAGGAAGGTTCCTCTGGAATTTTTATAATCAAAATTCGAATGTGCTATTCTAGTAACTCGCTTTTACTAAACAGGTTTTAACTGATTAATTTAATTAAAAAGACGGAGACAGAGAATATTTTACATAGAAAATTCAAAAGTTTTATCGTTTGAATTTTATTACATGAAAAGTTGAGCGTAAATAAGTTCTTTTATGTAAATAAAATAAATTTATTTGAGGCAAAGTAAACATAAGCTTTGAGGGTGAAAAATTTTACATGACCTTATCTTTTTTTCCAGTTACTCCTTGAAAGTAATTAATTCAACTATTCGAATGAGACTTGAAAGCAGAACGAATTGCTAATGAAACTATTACACGCGAAAGCAATTAATTAGACTTTCAAGAGATATTTGTTTATTAGTTTGCTTCCTTTTTTTTTTTTTTACATAAATAACTAAATTAATAGTCAATTATTTGGTTTCAACACTTTCTTGATTGTCCCTCCGATGGTCAAGACAGTGAGTGTGATTGTCTTCTTAACAAGATACCCATTAGGTTACCGCAGATCATGGTCCCTATTTACGCTTTCCCATCATTATATGGTGTGGCTAACTGTGAAATATGCATATCCAACGCGTACACCTCAATAGAAAACTGAAGAGTAACGATAACAAGTAGTTAAGTTTAGTAGTTTATCAAATTTAATAATTCTTAATGATTTCTTTTAAATTTTAAATAGACTAACAAATTTACTCATGAAGATTGGAAAAATCTATAAATGTGATTTTTCATTCTATATCTCATTTCTTATAAATGAAGTGAGATGGTTAAAAAAGAAAGATAGATCTGAATGAAGTGAGATGTTTGAAAAGGAAGATCGATCTGGGGAGAGGAAGCCGAGGACGAGAATATGTTACCTATAACTTAAACTCTTGAATTTGGGTAAGGAAGAAGATGGCTTAAAAAAAACGTAATTTTTAAAAAAATATTTTAGACCAAATTTTTATAATTTTGTAATTTATTTAGTACATGTTGTTTGAAAAATAAGGACAAGGAGAATTAGGTGGTGTGCCCCAGAAGGCTGTCTTATCTATAAACACAAATACATTTTGTGGTTCTTTTTAACGTTAGGGGGACCAAAAACATAAAACCACAAAAACCTAAGTCATAATTTACTCATGAATCGTGTGTAACAAGTGAGAGGACGTAATTTTCATTCAAATTTTATATTTTGTTGATAAATTAAGTATAAATAGTGTAAGTAGTTATTAGTAAAATAACTATAAAACTGTTTTTTTTTTATTTTTCTAGTAGACGAACACAATATTAAATTCCAAGAACACAAGTTTATTTCTAAAATCAATTAATAGTTAATCATGATAAAGCTCTCAATTAAGCTAACTATTTTTTGAAATGTGGACTTTGGTAACATAATATGAAAACTCCTTATTTTTATTTGGTATTTTAAATTACTTTTTATTTTTATTGAAATTAATTTTATATAGTACACTTAAAATAAACTAAATGAAGTGAAGCTTGAGAAATCTCAAACGTTATGAATTAAATTCTTTGTATAATTTAAAACTGTTAAATTGTCCACGTCATGTTTGGAAAGGGACCCTTTTCCTTTTTTGTTTTATCATAATTTTATTTTTTCCTCTCACTACGTTTTATAGTATTTTTGTTTGCCAATTTTTTTATCTCGTGTAATGAGTTTTTTTCTTTAAAAAGAATATTTGGGAAAAAAGGAAAAAAAATAATTATTCCAAGTGGTAACATAGAGAATCTCCGTATCTGAATGATAAAAGAAAGGGACCCACCGTGGTGGCCTATTATTGACGCGCATGCTACGCTCTTTACTTTCAATTGAATTGAAAGTTCAATGACTTTGTGGAGTTCGAGTCAAAATTGAAAAGGTAAATTTTAATTTTTAATTTATCAATAATTAAAAAATATAATTAAATAATAGTAATATATTCAGTAAAAGTGTATGAATCATCACTTTTTGAAAATAGAGAAATTATTTTTAAAAGTATTTTATCTTGGTTAAGAGTAAAAAGGAAATTTGAAAGAAAAATTATTTCCAATGAAAATAAGGTGACGTTCTTTTTTGGAACGAACCAAAAACGAATGAGTACCACATAAATGGGCAGATGGAGTATTATTTATATATGATAAAAATATTTTTTGTATATATATAATAGACGTCGAACCTTCTTCAATTAGTTCATATTTTTACTTTTTAAAATTTTGAATCTCTTCACAAAAAATCTTAGCTTTGACACTAATAATAATATTATATAACTCAAATAACTAAGGACTATTAGTCGAAGAATTCAAAATTCCACCAAAAAATTATTCTCTTCTCTCTTTTATATATTTTATATAGGTGTATAAATTTCTTCCGCAAATGAATGTAAAGAATGTGGAGAGTGTACCTGAGGATTAATAAGACAATCGATATGGTTACATAAATTATAAAAAAATTAATGATCCCACTTTCTCCATTTAATACCTACTAACTATCGTATATTATACAAAATAATTAAGCTATTAAAATCCACGTATATACCAAAATAATCTTTTGAAATATTATGTTTTTAAATTAATTATTTTTATATTACCTTTTTCCTCGTGGAATTTAATAGGAAAGGAAAAAAGAAGAATATTTCAAATATGCAATTTAAAGTAAGCTTTATGTTTTGTTTTATGATTATAAACTATTTTATTAAAGATATTATAAATTTTTTAATATTAAATTATTTTAATAATAACATAATAAAATTATTCTTCATCATAAAATAATAAAAAATTGTACGCATGTTTTTACAAAGGATTGAAAAGAAGTGTGTCACGAATTTAAAATAAGAAAATACATAATTATGTTGTCTTTCTATGTGTGGGTTTAATATCATATTAAATTATATGATAATTTTTTTTATTTAATTTATATCTTTAGATAGGATAAGTTTGCCATAAAATTTGAGCAAAGGAATATTTTGCTATAATCATTTAAAGATTCTGGACCCCACACATCATCATTTTCCACATCTAATTTATTTTTTTTTCCTCTTGAATGAACTTGTGATTTGATTTGATCGAGTGATTTACGTTTATAACTATTCAATAAAAAATTATAATGAAATAATAAATATTTTTTTATAATTAATTAAAGATTTTAAATTCAAATTTTCATGAATATAATTATTTTTATTAAAAAATATTTTATTCTTAATGTGAAAAAATCTAACCTCAATACTGGATGCAAGAAAGAGCCTTGCAAGGAAAACAAAATTGTTGTGGAAAATGAATCAAGGATGTGTTTGATAGAGAGAAAAATATTTTTCCAAAAAATAAATGAGTTTTTTTACTAATTTTTTGTGTATTCTATATTTAAGTACAAGATATCTTAATCAATGAGATAACTTCGTCGATTTCACCCAATAATCTTCAAAGTTAAACAAGCCACTTTGTTTAATTTAAAATAAAAAAATAGAGAGTATGAGCAATTCGAAAAATGAACAAATTATATAGCTCATGAAAATAAGAAGTAGAGAAAAAGACCAAAACAGTCCTCTAAAAATTTGGACTTAGACTTAAATAGTCCCTAAAATGTACTTCTTGTGATCCTTTTTATTTTCGTTGTTACTATAAATATGTATTATTTCATAAAATCAATGCATAAATGACACAGTTCTTTCTAATTTATCCTTGATAGTTAACGAGCTTTAAAAAATTATATTTGACTAAGTAAAAGAATTAAAAAAATAATTAATATATATTGCGACTTAAATAAGGGCAAAATAATAAAATTATTTTTTTCGTAATGCAAATACAATCACGAAAAGTGACATATAAAAGGAACCAAGAGGAGTAAGTTTAAAAGCACTAATGGTCCTTATAGTTTTGGGAAAGAGAAAACTATTAAAATCACCCCTTAACTTGCATAAGTTATTAATTTTATCGTCGAACTATTGATAGTTTTAAAAATACTCCTCTATTTGACTAACTAAACTAAAATACACCCCCGAACTATCACAAATGTTAAAACAACTCTTAGCTTGGCAAGAATTTAGGGATATATTTCTCTTTGGTTATAAGATTCAGTCAAGTAGAGAGATGTTTTTAACACTATCAATAATTCAAACATGAAACTAATAATTCGTATCAAATTTAAAAGTATTTTTAATATTTTTTTTCTTTGGAAAAAGGTGCACTTTTAGGCGGTGTTTGGTAGGAGGTATTAGGAGGAATAATCCATGGATTATTTATGGTATTAGATAATACTTTGTTTGGTAGGATTTTGGGGCTCATGTATAACTAATCCATAAGTTTAGTTAATACATCATACAAGATATTAGCTAATACCTCTAATTTGGTGGTATTAGCTAATATCTTAGATTAATACCATGTGATTAATTATATAAAGACAAAAATATCTCTTAAATTCTTTTACATTTTTGTTATATTCTTGATTTTATGTTTTATATTTGTAATTTTGGACTAGTAAATTTGTTTAAATAAATTAGCTTACAAATTTTATTTATTTGGGAGTTCATATTTTTATAATATAAAAGCAAATAAATTTACCATGTCAAATTTTTACATTTTATCTATTTGTTATTTCATGTTTACATAATAGACATAAAAATATT
>JAOTQR010000001.1:36528223-36542720 GCA_025774065.1 Solanum ossicruentum | reverse complement strand
GTCCTTTCGAATCTCGAGAATTGATTTTGCTTAAATTAATTAAGTTTAGATTGATTCTCGATTTTCGAATAATTTTTCAATTTTTCTTTAAAGTCGGTCATTTTTCGGCATAACAGTCATATTAGATAATTATAATATATCGCTTATATTTATTTATTTCTGTAATAATTTTTTTTGCATATAGTGATGATTTAATTTGTGATATAACTTTTAAATTTATTTTTCTTGATATTTTTAATTGTACTTAAATCATCATATTAATATTTAGTTTTCTGTATTTTTTCATTGTATATTATTGATTGAATGTTTGACTATGTACATTTTTATTTAATAAAATAAAATTTCTATGAAAATCTTATAATAAATATTTGAAATATTTTTTTCTATAAAACAATCTTAATATTATAAAGAGAAATTATTTTAAATATTTGTAAAACAATCTCAATATACTTTTTTTCCCAATAGATCCTATATGTTATAAATTTAAATTAATATAAGAAGAAAAGTAAAAAAAAAATAAAAAATAAAAATTCCAGCCTGGCGTCTAAAAGGGTATTATAGTCCTGTTAATAGTTTCACAGCTATTAATTGATCCCATGCTTTTCCCTTCCTTCTCCAACACACATCTTCTCTCGACTCGTGCTCTCTGTCATTCATCTTCTAGGTCTTTTTTCTTCTACTTGTTCTATCATCTATTCATGTCATCCCCTTTGTTTCTCTTCTATGTACTACGTCGTTCTTGAATCTTGAATCTTGAATCTAATACCTAAAGAATTTGTCAGTCAAGTGTTCTTGTAATTGCTTTGGAATCAATCCACTTTAAGGAGACCATACTTAACACAACTATAATCATCATGCCGATTTATTCTATCTTGCTTTTATGTGATTCCTAATTTGATTGTCGTCTTGCTTCATAGAAGAAGTTAAGTATAAATTAATTCATGGGGAAAAAGGAACTTGCCCAAAAATAAACAATAAATCATAGAATAAACTAACGCCTACCATTGATAGTCTAATGGAATTTACTTTTCTGAGTAGGAGCATAGTGGTGAATTTATGAATCAAATTTATTTGTGAAACATGAATATTAGTGAATTGGATAATTTTGCTTTTTTTGCTTGAGTTGTATATAGAAAACTTCTACTTTAATGTCTTAGTTATCTGCAATTTTACGAGTTAATAAATTTTCTTATTTGTGCGATAACGGCTTGAACTTTTGATTGTGTCTAAATTTCCCAAAAATCTGAAATAGTAAGTCATCCAACGACCAGCCATTGTATGATTTTTTTTCTATTTTGTTTTATGCTTGAAAAACTGTATTTGAATATATATATTTTTTTGTTTATTGTTCTGTTATAGATTAGCTGAGACAGTCGAGTTTGGGGTACTCAGAGATAGAAATCATGGTAAATTTTCTGTTCTCCATGGTTAATGCGCAGCATTACTGTTATTGATTCTCGATATGTACTCCCATGTTTGTACTGATTTTAAGAATAAAAGGGGCAGCCTGCTGCAATAAGCTGGGGCCAAGGGCAAGGCAATATTGGATTTATCGGAAGTTGTGTTTCTGCTAGAGTCTGTACTGTTTTAATAATATCCTCTAATAATTTTTTCTTTTGAATAAATGATGGAATTGGATCCTGACTGAAATTATACTCAAGGGTTTCTTAATTTAAAAAGAGCCGAGATATAAGTGCCTGTTTAGGGATCTCTGAATTTGTGAATAGAATGTCCATCTGTAGGGCTCACTTTTCTCCTTTTTGGGCAAAAACTGAGAAAAGAGGAGGAACATGGTCTCTATGGTAGTTTATAGGTTAAGTACATTAAATTACAAAAGTTTGTTCTCAGTTGTCAAAATGGCATGGACAACAGAATTCTGAGAGTAGCAGTTGTATATTTGATTCATTCACTTGAGTAAATATTGAGATTATGGATTTCCGTTGATGTTACTACAATGATACACCATGATGAAGTAAAAAAAAACATAATGGTACGAATTAGATGGTTTGCTAATACTATTTTCATTCCTTTGCTCTGTTGTTCTTCAATTAATCGACTGGGATTCATCTTAAAGTGATACATTCCATGGAAAGAAATTACCTACAGTTCACATGAGAGAGTGAGAAAGCAATAGAGCAAGTTGATTATCAAAAGGCTTGGTCAATGATTCAAACGACACCTCTTGGGACATCGCTTTATAATGGCTAAAAAGGTGGGATAAAATCCTACGGCGTTTCGGTTTACCTTTCAAATTCGTTACGTTGCTAGTCCACCCAAAAGGCTGCAAGAAAACGGCCTCAAGATGCACAGGCCCAAATCCTGTATCCAGACAAACCTTTGTAGACTTGCAATAGAAGCAAAATTTTGTTTACAGAAACATACTATTGAGAGTGCAAAACCTTTAATTGAAACTGACTTGCTTTTCCATTGCCTTCCCTAAACAGCCAATCATTAAATAATGCCTTCAAAGAAGCATTTTCCTTGTTGACGGTGGTGTTCCCTGTTTGATGTTATTTATTTCTATTTTTTAGCCTTTAAAAAACTATCATGGACTCTATTGACATATATCTATGTCATTAGTGTTATCTTCATTTGTCGTTATTGTACGTTTTGATTTGTGATCTGCAGTTTTTTGGTGAATATGGATATCATGGAAGATCATTTGAGCAGACGTATCGGTGTTATCCTGCATCGTTCATTGATAAGGTTAGAATGGTTTTGAAAAGACAAATTTGTTTACTAATCTAATCTACTTGTATTAATTACCTGCGAAGGTTTCCCAAAATTGTTCTTGTTCTTTTGGCCACAAAATTTTACTTCAATCTTCTTCATTTTTCCGTTCTTCTAAATTCTTATACAAGTGAATGATTTATTTTGAGATAACTTTCTAAATGAGCTTTCCTCAAAATTAATTTTCAAGTCTCGTTACATCTTATTTCTGCAGGTTGCATGGGGGTTGTGTCGGGGAGGGAATGGATTCTCTTTTATTAAGGGAAGGGGGAGGGTAAGGGGAAATTGGTATAGTTGTACATAGAAAGAAGTTTTATGTGTATAGTGGTGGGAGATGGGTCTTATGTGTATTAAACTTGTATCTTAGATTTTTGTCCTGCATATGACTTCTACCACTGCAATTATTTTTGCTTGGTATTTATTTTGTGTCACTTTTTCTTCAATTCTGATTATGTTTGTTTCATATGCTGCAGCCACAAATAGAAAATGGAGACAAAAGTAAGTATTACCAATAGTTCTTTTATGGATCGGCCATAGGTTATTCGAGCACTAAGTCTTATGGTGTTTTTGCTTTATTCTTTTCCAGTTATAATGCCTCCATCTGCCCTTGATCGTCTAGGTCAGTATCCTTGTTCAGTATCTTGGCATTTGGCAGTTATTTAGATTTTGCACCATTATCAGTTGGCGGCTGCTTCTTTTCTTTAACCATATCCAATATTGAATGTATAATTTTGCAGCATCACTTCACATTGATTACCCAATGCTGTTTGAGCTTCAAAATACTAACACGCAACGTGTGTCTCACTGTGGGGTTCTGGAGTTCATTGCAGAAGAGGGCATGATATATATGCCATATTGGGTACATGCCATTTTGTGTAATTCTATTTTCTTAGGTTCAGTTCAACTGCTTTGCATAAACTCATTTTGATGTGGACCTTGTAGATGATGGAAAATTTATTCCTACAAGAAGGCGATATTGTAACAGTGAAAAATGTAACTCTTCCTAAGGGTAAATATGTCAAGCTACAACCCCACACGAAGGATTTTCTGGATATTTCTAACCCAAAGGCCATGTGAGTTTACTGAAGCCTTCTTTTTAATGAACTTTTTTGTGGGTCAATTCCATTTTATGCTAGTGTTTGTGGAGCCCAATTGCTTCTGTATAATTTCTATAATTCATGGCACTATCAGAAGGAAAATTTAGCATATGACAAAGAAGTGCTCCTTCTGTCCCAATTCACCCTCTATTTTTTTTTTGGGGTGGGGGGTGGGGGGGGGCTTGGATTATTGAGTTAAGAATTGAAGTTTGTGTGAAGAGTGAAAGTGGGTCCAAATGTTGTAGATGAAGTAACTTGTTGAAATTAGTTACTTCTTTAAAGTATAAAAGTTGGTGCCATAGCAACAAAACAACAACATTACCCCAGTGCCTCAAAGACTCTCTCCCATTGCGGGGTAAGGGGGGTCAGATGTACGCAGCCTGACCCTTATGTTTATCCGGATGACCCATGATGAGCGTCGAAAGTTGCATTGACTAACTGCTACTTTACAATTGAAAGAAGCGCAGACAGTTTAAGAAGTCATTTTGCTTTATTCCATCATACCCGAAAGCCCAAAAATAGTGAATATTTGGCTCCATCCGAGAATGATGGAATTTGGTGCCATAGCATATTCTAAATTTTTTATAAGTATCAAATTTTGTAGGTAATAGGTTTACCTGTCAGGTTTGGAAAAGAACATAAGAAGTAGGAGAGTAAATTGGAAACTAGTATAAGAGATGATGATCATCGATATAGGGTACAACAACAACAACATACCTAGTTTAATCTGACTACAAGGGTTTCGGGAGCGTAGGATGTACGTAGACCGTACACCTATCTTTGTGTGTGGCATAGAGAGGTGTGTATCAATTTTCACTAACTCCTTCGCGTCATGTGTAATGTCACTGAACTTACACTCCAGGACAAAGTTTTGTTCCGGCTTAGCCTGAAACTTTTATATTCTAGGGCCTGTTATCAAACTTCTAGCCTATCGTTAAGTCCACTGCGCATCTCGTTGATCAATACTTTATCATCTGCGAATAACATATACCACAACGCTTTCCCTTAAATATCACCAACTCGTTCATTGCTAAGGCAAATAGAAACGGACCAAGGGTTGATCCTGGGTGCAACTCCATTCTTGAATCACCTCCCACTATTCTTGCCTGTGTCATGACTCCATCTTAAATGTCCCTAATTTCCTTAATGTAAGCTATAAGTATACCTCTAAACTCCAAGTTTCTCCGTAGAACCGTCCTAGAAACTTCATCATATGCATTTTCTAGGTTAGTGAACACCACATATAAGTCCATCTTCCTATCCTTATACAACTCCGATAACCTCCAGACAAATAGATAGTTATGAAAATGACTTTCTGTAGTTTACCGCCTCGACGTGAATCCAAATTGGTTCATGAAGATAGGCACACCCCTTCTCATCCTCATCTCGACCACCCTATGCCACACTTCCATAGTTTGACTTAATAATTTGATACCCCTACAATTAGAGTGGACCCAAGAAGATCAAGTGGGTCCATGTTCTTTATCTAAAATGGAACTTGATGACAATTTTGTGTTTTAACATTTAGGAGAGATCACAAGACAAATCCATTGGAATTGACATTTCATTGTTGGTATAGATAATTACTAAACATTGGATTTTTACAAGTCTGGTGGCAAAGTGCACTAGGTATTGCTCTTAATAAATTAAAAGTAGACTTAATTTTGAAGTGAGATTTCTTCAGCAAATGAGTGTATTAAGGAACTTCATAGAACAATATCACCTCTTTGTTGGTGGATTAACTTTTTGTGAGATAGTTTATGATTTAAAAGTTCCCTTGTAGAACTAGAATTACCTATCGGAGTGCCTTTGGAAAAAAGAGAAAATTATGATATCCAGGATTGAAGTTCTTTTGTCTAACATGTGGCTGGATTGTAGGTAAAAGCGCCTAGGAAGGTGATATATCCATGCAAGAAGTCGGAGTGCCTTTGGAAAAAGAGAAAATTATGTTATCCAGGATTGAAGTTCTTTTGTCTGACATGTAACTGGGTAGTAGGAAAAGTGCCTAGGGGAGATGATAGAGATTCATGCAAGAAGTGCTTATGGTTCAAATACTTCCCGGATTAGTTTGTCTATTATTGTTTTAAATTGAGAGAAATGATGGTGCAACGTAGTATAGTCAAATTATCTGTTTTTTTTATTACACGTGGAATTGAAATGATATCATATTGAGGGATAAACATGCATATATGCACAGGATTGGCTTCCTGATGACCTAATCCATAGTGTTGCACCTATTCCATAATTGCTCTATTATTTTGAGAATTCCTGCTTGAATACTAAGCATAGATAAGTGAGATGATTGACATTTATTTGAATTAGGAGAATTATAGCTGCTAACTGGTTTAACCAATATTTGTTGGTTCAGCTGCTTAGTAATTTACTTCATTTGCAAAAAAGCCCGCAGATTGATGAAGTTTGACATCCTTCGTTTACTGATGCAGCTTGGAGACGACACTCAGAAACTTTTCCTGTTTAACCACAGGAGATAGTATTATGGTGGCTTACAACAATAAAAAATATTATATAGACATTGTGGAGACCAAACCTTCTAATGCAATAAGTATTATTGAGACAGACTGTGAAGTAGACTTTGCTCCCCCACTTGATTACAAAGAACCTGAAAGAGTGGCTCCTCCTCATCCAAGCAAGGCTCCAGCAGCAGGTGCATATTCTTCAAATTTACTGAAATTAATTCTCATTCTTCACTTTTTGTTCATATGTTTCTTCCTGTAGATTACTGCAGAGCTTGCTATATCTTAACTTATTTCTGTAGCTTAATTATTGTTTGCTCATGCAGTTGAAGAGGCTGCAGCTGAAGTTGAGCCAAAGTTCAACCCTTTTACTGGTGAAGCAAGACGTTTGGATGGGAAACCGTTAAAACAGAAACCTCCACCTTCTTCCTCTTCTGGGTCCTCAGAGAAGCACGTCAATAGTACTAATGGTAATAAGAAGCCTGCTGCAGCTCCAAGCTCCCAAATCTCTAGTCGTCAGTCACAAGGGAAGCTTGTATTTGGCTCAAGCGCAAACCGCGCAGCTGAGAAACAAAAGGTTTTATATCTCTTCCTTTGGCAGACTCTTAAGAATCCTTCAAAAAAAATCTATTCATATCCATTTGGTATTTTCAAGTACCTTGCTAGACTGAGTCTCAGCTGGTAATATTCTTGTCAATATGCAGGAACCTGTGAAAGAGGAACCTCAAAAGAAAGAAGAACCCAAGTTTCAGGCTTTCTCCGGGAAAAAGTACTCCTTGAGGGGCTAATTGTATATTAACCTTTTCTTTTGTCCGTCAAATATCTGAATTATGTTAAACTTGTTGTGTAAATCCATACAAATCAGGTTTCATTGACTGTTGCCAATGATGGAATGTACTCCTATTCAGGAGAGTGATCTTGAAAAAAATGGCTGGCCAGCCGGCAGGCGCAGGCTCTTTTATAAAGCAGTGTTTGTTTGATTACTCTAGTATAGTGGTCTTTAATTTGGCCCTCCAAATTTGTGGTTTTTAGTTTTTGTCAATGCTTTTCATTTAATTAAAATTTGTGCACCCTAGTATCCTTATTGATCTAATTTTCCTCAGCATAAGTTTATGGAATTTTTGTCTTGTCCGACACAATTTGAGTGTTGTGAAATTGAATTTATGCCTCTACCAAAATAAGTTTCGTAGGAATTAAGTTGAGCTTTATACAATTGCTTGTGAGTTCTGAATTGAAATTATGCTTCCAGGGGCATAAGTTTGATAGGAATTAAGCGGCATAACATTATGCCAAAGCACAATTTGTGTTATTATATGATACAAAACTGTAAGTATATCTTAAAGTGATTTTCCTTTTATAGGAATTTAGCGGCATAACGTCATGCCAAACAATAATTTGTGTTACTATTTTGTATATGTCTAAATGTTTTTTTTTTAATTTTATTTTTTATGTTGAGACTATTTTGGGTTATTTTTGGGGGAAAATAACACTTGTAATCTAAAAAGGAAAAATTATTTACAAGTGACTATAACTTTATTTACATACCCAATCTTTTTAAATATTTTCGCGCATTTGATACCACGAGAGTATAACTCTGATAGTATCAAGAGGAAAGAGACAATGCTTCAGCAAAACTGATTGATACCATCAAAGAATAATATATTTTGATAGTGTCAAAGAACAAGAAGTCATTTGAAATTATCAGAGTATATGGGAACCACTAGAGTTTAGAGTTTCCACTAAATAAGATTGTGGCTTTAATAAAAAATAAATAAATTCTATTTTAATAATTTTCTCTTAGTTGTTTCTTATTTATCTTTTTGAAAGAGAGCCAAACCTCTATTATCCTGCTATGGTAGCCAACAAAGTCTTAACTGTTTCATATTTATTTTTTTAAAAATAAAGCCTAATCTTGTATGATACTTGAGTATCAACACATAAATAGAGTGTCACCGGATTAAATTCAATTTTATATAATACTATAGTATGAGTGGAGTACAACAACATAGAGATGTTAATATCATTATTGATGTCATGAGTAAAATAAAAAAATAGAATAAATGAATAAATAAAATAATTTGAATTGCACCTATTTTTGATAAATAATCTTCCAATTAGGTTTATTTTATGTAATTTTTCCCGTTCATCTGTGTGGTGTGCTTTTCAATCAAATTTATTTTGTTGGCCCATGCCCAAATTCCTCTTATTGGGCCGGCTCAAATAAATAGACCCATACCCGGAAGGCGTCTCCCATCAGCATCAGATTCTTGCTCTTTTCCTCCTCTTTCTACACGAACTCTTCACATTCTCTTTCTCGGAAGGAATCAAATCTGTATGTTTCTCTTTCTTTTTCCGTCATAATTCACCGTTTTGTCCTGTATGATTCTAATTGGACGATGAACCTTTAGTCTTTTTGCGATTATACTTGTTGGTGAAACACGAATTTTAGTGAATTTGGATGAGTTCTAGTGTAATTTGCAATTTTTACGAATTGATAAATTTTCTTACTTGTGCGATGAAGGTTTGAACTTGTTATTATGTGCTTGATTTTCTGAAATAGTACTAAATTATTGAAAATAGACTGTATTTTTAATAATATCATCTTTTTTGATTACCGTTGTTTTATAGGTTAGCTGAGACAGTTGAGTTCGGGGCACACAGAGATAGAAATCATGGTAAATTTTCTGTTCTCTGTGCTTAATATGTGCAGCAATACTGTTATTGATTCTCGACATATACTCCCATGGTTGTATTGATGTTTATTTCAGTATATCTTAGGAACACTAATTTGTGAATGGAAAGGGAAGCGGCAATTAGCTAGGGATAGGGCCAGGCCATATTGGATATAGCGGAAATTATGTTTCTTATTAAAGTATGCAGAAGTTGTGGCCCTCTGCTAGGGGCTTGTTTTAAGGATGTCATCTAATCATTTGTTCTCTTGAATAAAAGATGGAAATATATGATTATTGTAGTTATACTTTGGGGTTTCTTAATTTAATACGAGCTGAAGATCTAAGTGCTAGCAGTGGAACTTCCTTCTTTTGGGAAGGAACCTGAAAAAAGACGAGGATGTAGGTGTTAATGGTAGTTAATAGTCAAGAGTACATTAAATTACAAAAAGGTTTGTTTTCAGCTCTCACAATGGCATGGACAACGGTTTCTGAGAGTCAGCAGTTGTATATTTGGTTCATACATTTGAATAAATATCGTGATTATAGATTCCCATTGATGTTATTACCAATAATACACCACGATGCAGTAAAAATATGTAATGGTGTGAATTAGATATTTTGATACATACTATATTTCATTCCTTGCTCTGTTGTTCTTCAATTATTCGACTGAGATTCATCTTAAAGCAATACATTCCATCGTAAGAAAATGCAGACTGTTCGCATGAGAGAGAGAGTGAGAGAGCAATAGAGTGAGCTGTTTATCAGAAAGCTTGGTCAATGATTCAAAAGATGCCTCTTGGAACATCATTTTAAAATAGCTAAAAAGGTAGGGCGAAATCCTATGGCATTTAGGTTTGCCTTTCAAATAATCATCTACTTTGCTGGTGCACCCAAATGGCTACAAAGTAAAGGCCTTGTTTCAAGATTCGCAAGCCCATGCCCTGTCTCCAAAGACACCTTGTAGACCTGCTATAGAAGAAAAGTTTTGTTTTCATAAACATACTATTCAGAGTGCACAACCTTTAATTGGAACTGACTAAACTGACTTGCTTTTCCATTAGCTACCATAAACACAGCCAATCATTGAATACGTCTACCTTCAAAGGAGCATTTTCTTTGTTGAATGCAGTGTTAATTTATTTCTGTTTCCTAACCTTTACAAAATTATCATTGACTCTATTGATATCTATCTATATCATAAGTGTTAATCTTCATTTCTATTTTTCATTATTGTACTTTTTGATTTGTGATCTGCAGTTTTTTGATGGATATGGATATCATGGAAGATCATTTGAGCAGACATACCGGTGTTATCCTGCATCATTCATTGATAAGGTTAGAATGGTTTTGAAAAGACAAATTTTGTTTAATACTCTAATCTACTGTATTAATCACGGTTTTTTGCTTAGCTCATCTTCTTCTTTTCATTCTTCTAATATATGTGTATGATTTATTTTGAGGTAACTTGCTAGAAGAGCTTTTACAGCTTTCTGCAGGTTGCATCATGTGCATTTGTTGTTAAAGACAAGTGGGTTGGGTCGGTGAGGGCATGGATATTCTTTTATTGAGGGAAGGGGGAGGAATTTAACTGTTTAATAGTTCTTCTTGGTATAGTTTTATGTTGAAAAAGAAGTCTTCTTTTTGACCTATATGCAGATTATATGTGGTGGGAGCTGGGTCTTATATGTGTTTTAAACTTGTATTTCAGATGTTTTTCCCACGTATCACTTCTACCACTGCAAAATTATGCCATTTATTCTCTTACTTTTTCTTTAATTCTGATTATGTGTGTTTCATACTTTGCAGCCACAAATAGAAAATGGAGACAAAAGTAAGTATTGCCAATAGTTCTTTTTTAGATCTGCAGTAGGTATTCGAGCATCAAGTCTTAAGTTGTTTTTCCTTTATTTTTTCCAGTTATAATGCCTCCATCTGCTCTTGATCGTCTAGGTCAGTATCCTTGTTCTGTATCTTGGCATCTTCAGTTACTTAGATTTTTGCATCTTTATCAGTTGGCAGCTGGTTCTTTTCTTAACTGTATTCAACATTGAATGTAAATTTTGTAGCATCACTTCACATTGATTACCCAATGCTGTTTGAGCTTCGAAATACTTCCTCGGAAAGGGTTTCACACTGTGGGGTTTTGGAGTTCATTGCAGAAGAGGGCATGATATATATGCCATATTGGGTACATTTCTTTTCTTTGTAATTCTATTTTCTTGAGTTCAGTTCAACTGCTGTGCATAAACTCATTTCAATGTGGACCTTGTAGATGATGGAAAATTTATGCCTACAAGAAGGTGATATTGTGACAGTGAAAAATGTAACTCTTCCTAAGGGTAAATATGTCAAGCTGCAACCCCACACGAAAGATTTTCTGGATATTTCTAACCCGAAGGCCATGTGAGTATGCTGAAGCTTTTTTCTTTTTTTAAAATAACTTTTTGTGGCTCAGTTCCGATTTATGCTAGTGTTTATGGAGTCCAATTGTTTCTGCATAATTTCTAGAATTTACAGCACATTCAAGGAAAATCAGCACGACAAAAGAATTGCTCCTGCTGTCCCAATTCACACTCTTTTTGTGGGGCATGATTGTTGAGTTAACGAATTGAAACTTTTGTAAAAATGAAGTCCAAGGCTGTAGATGAATTAAACTTTTTGGAATTAGTTACTTCTTCAATGTATAAAAGGATGAACCAGAACATATTGTAATGTCAAAAGAAATTGAAAATGTATCAAATTTTGTAGGTAACAAGTTTACCTGACAGGTTTGGAAAAGAACATACGAAGTATGAGAATAATTTGGAAACATGTATAGGAGATAGTATGGCCATCAAAATAGGAGAGCTGGGTGTGGTAAAAAATAGGAGGATGCATCGGTCTGTGTTCTTGTGTTAAAGAGGAGTTTGAGGACAATTTTGTGTTTGAACATATAGGTGGAATCACTTGCTAATTCACTGGAATTGACACTTGGTTGTTGTATATAGTTAATTAGTAAACATTAGAGTTTGACCAGTCTAACGCCAAAATGCACTAGTATTGTTCTTAATGAGTTAAAATCTGACTTAATTTTAAAGTGAAATTGCTTCAGCAAAATGATGTATAAGAACTTTTTTACGAATTGGGGTGTATAAGAACCTTCATGGAGCAATATCACCTCTTTGTTGCAGGATTGACTTTTTTTGAGATGATTTATGAGTTAAAGTTTCCTTTGGAAAAAAAGAAACAGTATGTTATCCAGGATTGAAGTTCTTTTGTCTGACATCTATTTAATTATGGGAAAAGGGCCTAGGGGAGGAGATACGGATCCATGCAGTGAGTCTTCTTAGGTGCAAATACTTCCCAAATTAGTTTTTTCTTGTTATTCTTTTAAATTGAGAAAATTATAGTCCAATGTAGAGGTCGAAATATTTGCTTCTATGGGTAGAGGTGGATTGAAATGATATTGTATTGAGGAATAAACATGATTATATAATTAGTTCCAGCTGTGTTCCATTTATGAATAGCGCCAGGTTGGCTCCTTGATGACCTAATTTATAGTGTTACACTATTCTATAATTGCTATATTTTTGTATGACAATTCCTTCTTGAACACTAAGCATAGATAAGTGAGATGATTGACAAGTGCAATTTATTTTCATTTTTTATTTGAATTAGGAGAATTGCATCTGCTTATTGGCCTAACCAATATTTGTTGGTTTAGTTGCTTATTAATTTGCTCTCATTTGCAAAAAACTCACATTCCAATGGACGCTTTGTAGTCTGACTTCTTTCCTTTACTGGTGCAGCTTGGAGACGACCCTCAGAAACTTTTCTTGCTTAACCACAGGAGATAGTATTATGGTGGCTTACAACAAGAAAAAATATTATATAGACATTGTGGAGACCAAACCTTCTAATGGAATAAGTATTATTGAGACAGACTGTGAAGTAGACTTTGCTCCCCCACTTGATTACAAAGAACCTGAAAGAGTGGCTCCTCCTCGTCCAAGCAACGCTCCAGCAGAAGGTGCATATTCTTCAAATTTACTGAAATTAATTCTTGTTTTCACAAATTCTATTATTGGCACATATTTGTTATCAAGAAGCGAAAAACACAAAAAAGCTCAAAGGTATGTCGGGGCTTTAATTGCAAAGTGCAAATAAAGTGTGGATTTCAATGAAAGAAGGCGCAAATAGGAAAAAGGTATATATGTATGTTTAGTCCAAGACTAATAAATATAAGCATGAATAACAAATATATGGTTAAAGAAATTATATTTTTAAAGTAAGGTAACATACCAATTGTTTAGTGTCACCTCTTCATGAAAGCTCACTGGCAATGAAAAATTGGTCTTTTGTCTGTACTGAAGACATTAAATTGCATATTAAGCAACAAATCGCTCAACTTGTTTTGAGGCTCGCTTTAGTGCTTAAGCGCGCCTTTGCCAACACTGGCACATATTGCTTACATTTGTTGATCATGCTTGTGATTTCCTATCAACAAACAACTCCACATTTCGAACATTTTAATTTTCTTGGCCAACAGAATTTTTATAGAAGAATTTTTCCTCTGGGAAATTCTGATGATCAACTCCTAAAGCATATTCAAACTTTTTATCTGACAATATTTGAATTGAAGCATCTAAGTTAGATGAAATATCTTGTGTGGTTGTGGATACCAGTTCTACAAATTCTTAATAACGCTAGACCTGCCATGGAAGTTACAATTGCCCAACTTTCGACACCTTTAAACTCATTTATAATCTGTACATTGATGTGGTTAAAAAAGGCAGCCCAGGCCTCAGTGCACTTAGCTTCCGTGCTGTAAATTTATGTTGTCCACGGTGTATATTGTACTTGTATATCCTGAACTGGAAAACCTTTGATCAAGAATGCGTGATCCTTCATTCTATTCTTGGACCTCTTCAAAATGCAAAATATTATTGTGGCATTGTTTGGCCAATTCTTATTTCACCCATATGCCGTAGTTCTAGGATTTTGCTTTTCATTCATAATTGTTCCTGTAGCTTACTGGTTACTGCAGAACTTCTTAACTTCTTTGTGTAGCTTAACAGTTCTTCATCATGCAGTTCAAGAGGCTGCAGCAGAAGTTACGCCAAAATTCAACCCTTTTACTGGTGGAGCGAGACGTTTGGATGGGAAACCCTTAAAACAGCAACCTCCACCTTCTTCTTCCTCTTCTGGGTCCTCAGATAAGCAAGTCAATGTCACTAGTGGTGGTAATAAATCTGCTGCTGCTCCAAGCTCCCAAAACTCTAGTCGTCAGTCACAAGGGAAACTTGTATTTGGTTCAAATGCGAACCGCGCTCCTGAAAAACAGAAGGTTTTATCTCTCTCTCTCTCTCTCTGCTAATGTTCATATACATTAAAGAATCCTTTAAAAAATACACAAACATGACCCTGAACTTGGCATACTTTTCTAAATTGGACCTTAAATTTTAATAGTGCACAAATATGACCCTCAACTTGGCAATTTCTGAACAAATAGACACTTGGTGCTGACATGGCACAGTGAGTG